>JAXQQM020065244.1:0-61975 GCA_034641835.2 Pinus albicaulis
CTCATCTGAAGAATGGCATAGTGAGCCTTAGCATGGAGTTGGCAGTACCAATTTGAAGTGCAGGTAGGGCATTGTACAATAGACCAGTTAGATTTCTGGACCCTAATACAAAATTTTCTTCTTCTTTCAAAACGTGTTTCTCCTTTTCTGTAACCAATGTGGGTCCTGTTCTTGTTTCAATTGGGGATGGATGAGCATTTGTTATTGCTCCAGATGATCACACTCTGGGTAGCCCTGGAGGCTATTTGGGGGTGATGAGTCCAATAGGTCTCAATGAACTGCTGCCCTTTCTCATTGGCATTATTGCAGTGGAATTTGATACTATTTTGGATGTTGAATTCCACGATCCTAATGGAAACCAGTACCTTCAGCTCCAGTACCTATTCACAAAAGAGGGTGCCATAGTCATTCATGCGTGCAGAGAGGGTGAATTGGAGGCATTGCAATAGGAGGTGTTGTTGTTGTTGCATTGGCCACTAGATTGTTTGTCTGGTTCTTTTACAAGCGCAGAGTATTGAAAAGGTCAGACAAATTTAGTTCATATATTGTGAAATTGCCTCGGAAATTCACCTACAAAGAGCTCAGTAATGCTACGAAAGACTTTTTTTGAATGTGATTGATAATCGATAATTGCAAGCAAGGGTAATCCCCTTGTGAAACCCAAATTTCTGAGCATTTTCTAAAACCTGATGACAGAGTCATTGTAATGAACAAGCGCCTAGGTCCATATTACATCCAAATCTACCAAGCACCAAGATCTATAAAAAAAATCCACAGTATCTGCGAACTAAGAAGAAGAGGTAGAAAATGTATTCTGCTTACCTGTTCGAATAGTGGTTGGGGTTTACCACGGCAAAAATTTGACAGAGCCCATGTAGCATTTCTTATCATTGAAATTCTGGCAGTATCATTCAACTGGGCAAGCACCTAGCAAGAGTTGAGGGTGAATGCTGTTCTGTAAGAGCTGAGGGCGAATGCTGAGGGCGAATGTTGTTCTGCAAGAGCTGAGGGCGAATGCGCGCGTGATATCAGACATTAATGTAGTTTTTTTTAAAAATCATTTTTATGTAGCGCGCATTTGAATTTTAGCATTTCAAATCATTTTTATTTACATTTGATTTTTGCATTTCTAATACAAGTGACAAACAAATTTCTACAAGAGGTTAAAATTTTTACTAGATAGCCATGAAAGACTAATTAAAATGGCTTAAAATGCAAGTGGAACTTCAAAATAAATGTAATTGAAGGTTCTCTCCACTAAATTTTTGCAAAAGTGCTTACATTATTTAAGTTATCTAGGATATTTTTTTGTATTGCACAATCAAAATTAAATAATGAAATAGTTGGGTAGTCTTATTGTTTCAAATTAGGACACAATTTTCAAATGGTGATGAAGTTTCATGTGATGATTAACTGACAATATTCTCTTTTCCTATCCTTGAAAAACTATACAAGGTTCCCTGTTGCCACATGAAACCCTAACTCATGTAGCAGCATAGGACCAGTCCTCCATTTTGCCCGTCATAAGGCATTTTGCACATATTTGACGACTAGAATTTGCGGATTCCCGTTTTCCATGAGGTGCTAGGAAGGATAGAAGACTTAATTTTGACGTTTGAAATTTTTTCAAAAACGTTCTTACGCCCTTTAATTTCCACTTACCAATAATTTTTCAACACTGGTCCTCTTCGCAATTGCAAGGATGTACTCAAAAAGTAAGGAAAGTTACTTTTTTGGCTCACTCAATGATCCAAGTGGACACTGGTGGCCACCTTCCTATTCCACTTGGGGCCCCACCATTGTCTCTTTCAGTTTTTCAGTTTCGGCACAACTTACTATTTTTAGCATTTTTTCGGGTCCTGAACTTCTGGAGCCGTTTTGAGGCCCTAAATGACGTTTTTTGGGCATCGCGCCTCTAGTGAATATCATTATGTATCATTTTATTCCGGAATTATATTTGTGGCGAAAGTTTTAGTCCTTGGATAGATCTTTCTAATGATGTATCATGTGCGTCAAACAGAGATAGTATGCCAAAGTTACGTCCCTGGGAAGTTGAAACACCAATTTACCCAAACGAGGCCCATAGTTTTGGCACTTCATCTCCTAGGGTTTGGTTTTTAGATGTTTAGGGTTCTCCATTGTTTCTCAATAATAAATAGGCCCTTGAGCCTCATTGTAACTCAGTTCAGAGGCCTGTAGCCACCTCATCTCTCCTCAGAGATAGCTACCAGCGCCCTAGCTAGTTTTATTTCCATTCTATCTATAAGCAAATTTCAGTTCTTTGATATTAATAAAATGAAGTGTTATTTCCACTGCATCTCTGTATTTATGGTTATGTGTTTATTCTGTTGCATTCCTGCATAAATCCGGATCAATGGTATCAGAGCGGTCTACTTTTTCTCGATCCTTCTTTGCATGCCCCCAATGAGGTCGGGGTATAAGGAGTTAGGGCTCAATCCAGTGGAACCTTTTCAAGATCAGCCTCGCAAACCCCGACGGATGCCCATGGGGGACGAAAAGAAAGATGAGGGAGCAAGAGATCCTATCAAAATATTGCTCGAGGAGGCCCTCGAAAAACAAAGGAATGCGATGGTGGATAACTCTACCCAGATCCTTCAACGGCTGCCCACCAGTGGCGCATCTGCATCCAGCAGCCACTCTGGAGGTGTGACTCCTTTTAAGGTACAAGTAAATTTTGACATTCTCATATTTGAGGGTCAAATAGATGCAGATGCCGTAGATGGATGGTTGAATCTATTAGAAGGATATTTCTCGGTTCATGACTTTTCTGATAGGGAGAAGATTATTTTTGCACTCCTCAAAGTTGCCCCCCATGTCAAGGACTGGTGGGAAATCCACTGTGAGAAAAAGGACGAGACAGAACCCTCTTTGTTCTCGGTCGTACCCACTTGGAATTCTTTCTGAGACGCTATCAAGGAACAATAATTTCCCGTGGGGAGCTATGAGGACAAGTACATACAATGGACCACGCTACGGCAACAAAGGGATCAAGATGTGCATGAGCTGACGAATCTATTCCATACCCTGCGCACCAAGTTGGGTATCAAATATTCAGAGAAACATCTGGTGCTAAAGTATCGTAGTTGTCTGCACAGATACATTCAGGAGGTAATAGAGTTCCTCGACATCTCTTCGCTTGGTACGGCATACCGGTATGCTGCCAAGATTGAGCAGAAATTCAAACAGAAGAAGCGAGACTTTGGATCTGCAAATAAAAAGTAAGGGAAAGGTGCTCCCAAACCATAGAACAAAGGACAGAGCTAAGGCACGGTGACTCAAGACAACCTGTCGAAGCCACAAGCAAAGAACAACACTGCAAAGCCAAAGAAGGACATGGGAAAGTGGTGTGAGTTCCATAAGAGCTCCACTCGCAACACAAGTAAGTGTCGGGCCAAGCAGTCGCTGGTGGCCGAGATGCGGGCTTCTGTGTCAGATGCATGCTATGACTCTGAATCAGAACCTGACAAGGGGAATGAAAAAGGGAAACAGATTATTGATGCGGAGCCCAATGCCATTGTTGCCACTACAAAGATCCAGAAGGAGGAACATCTCTTCCACTCCCAGATGTGGGTAAAGGGCTCCCCAGTACAGTTCATTGTCGATAATGGGAGCCAAAATAACCTCATTTTGGCAGATGCCATGAAGCGGTTGGGCTTGCCGACCACAGCTCACCCACATCCATACAAGATCTCCACGTCAGCCAACAGTGCCGCTTTCCTTATAGCATCAAGCCCTTCACAGATGAATTATTATGCGACGTTGTTCCTATTGATGTTTCTGATGTATTATTAGGACAACCATACTTGTGGAAGCATCATGCGGTGTATGAGTCTTGGCCTTGTGCTGTTATTGTTACTTTGGGAAATAAGTTGTACATGATACTAGAGGTACCACCTCCTGCTACTATCTCTTTGGTTACTGCAAAACAATGCAATAAGCTCATTTCCCAAACCAGGAAATTCATTTTCCTGATGATCCGCCCCCAGGGAAAGAAGAATACTATGGCCACGACCTCCAGAAAATGCTCCTCTGCACGACAACAGCAAATGGATAAGGTTGTGGAGGAGTATGGGGACATTTTCACCTCACCCACAGGGGTTCCTCTACACTGTCAAGTCAAGCACCCGATTGATCTGACCCCAGGTGCGTCGCTACCCAACGGACCGATCTATCGGTGCTCTGTTCTAGAGAACACTGAAATCAAGAGGCAGATTCAGGAGCTGCTGTAGAAGGGTCACATCTGACCAAGTTCATCGCCCTGTGGGAGCCCGATAATTTATTATTGTGAAATCATAGTTCTAAATTATCTCTTTTTCTGTGAGCAATGTAATCTATTAATTGTAAGTAGATTCATTATAAAAATTCAAACTGATTTTAGCGTGAATGATGACAATTTATATATTAATTGGTTTTTAAGAGTATTTGTATTATGTAGGAGCACTGGAAAGATAAATCAGGACTTCATTTTCTATTTTCCTTATTTTATTGGTCTGAACTGGAGAAAATTGAATATGAATAGTGATTTAATTGTAATATCAATGGGCCAAGGCCATACATCAACATTGACCATAGTGGGGAAGTATAAAAGCATGGATATTCATGCAAGTATAGTTATTAATGTAAGATCAAAGTTAACTCTTAACTTCACTAAAGAAATAGAAGGCAAAGATCTAGCATCAACTGAAACTCACGTGAAAAAGTAGATGAAAAATGTACAATCATCCAATGGAGAGGTAATCTATAATTATCTAGTAAGACTCTTGGCTATGCCTTGAGACTAAACTAATTCTCAATATTTTTGAATAATCATCCACTGGAATTTAGTAGGAAAACCATAGTAAATCATTGTCCAATGGCCATGCAAAAATATATAAAAAATAATATTTGTTGGTTGTTTTTCAATAGGTGGACCATGATGGGACCAATGAGAAGGTGGGGGTGTTTTTTTAATCATGGAAGTGAGGTTTAGTAGATTGATAGTCAAGTTACCTTTCCCTATAAATTTTCTCGATCAAGTTATTCATTAATTGAACTTTGATTCATTCCTACTGTTTTGATACACAATCCAATCCAGTTGAGTCTTGAGTCTTCATTGAGAATGGCATTCATAGGTTGTCAAGAAAGAGGTTATCATGCACATGCACTCTTCTTTTCTTGGTATCTTTGTAACTATGTTCAGCCCGATTTCTATATTTTTAAATTATCATAATAGTTCGTGATTATTAGGCTTTTATTTTGTCTTTTAAGAATTTTAATTTAATTATTATTAATCATTAAATTAAAAAAAATATATATATATATATATACATATATACATATAGTAATTATAGTTATTAAACTTTCAATAGAATTATTAAACTTTCAATGGTACATCAACTTTCATACATGAGAACCCGGATGCGGGTGAAGTTGGTAGTGTTTAACGTGATGGGATGGGGGTGTGGCATAAGGGGAAGCCACTGGCCCACCCACAAGAGTGCTGTCATTCAGTTCTTAATGTCGACTGATCGGCGTTTAATGCCATTTACTCCTGGTGCTCGAATAAACCATAGTCCCGCTCCTTGATACACATTCGCATGCCGCGACATGACTCAGCCTCCAGTTCATACTTATGGTGGTTTATTGCAGTCGATTCACAGTTTCACGGTAGACTGAGTTGTTATTATGGAACGCCCCTCTGGTCTGAACAGAATTCCCCTGCCTGTGAATCTGTGGTGTGCTCCAGGAGCAGGGCTTTCTAATGTTCGCACTGTAACTGGTAAGAGGAACTGTCTCAATTGTTGTTTGGATTTTGGAGAAAATCTCCACTTCTCCCACGCTGGTTCCTGCAAGCTTGCTTCTGTCGCCCTGTTGCCCCTCTCGCCTCAGTCTTCTGTCCATCTTTTGCCTCCCTGCCCTGTTGTCTCGAGTGCGACTATTCCGCGCCTCAGGCAGAGAATGCGCTGCCGAAGAGGCTCCACGAGGCGCCAAATTCGACGCTCTCCCTCCACCTCTGGCACCTCCTATGCATCTATCTCCCACTCTGACAGTCAACCTAGAGGGCGCCTTCTCCGCTCGAGCCGTCGCTTTGATTCCTCCACTCCTTCCGCTCCTCCTGCTCAAACCCACACCGTGCATTTTTCCTTTAACATCACTCTCAATCAACCCAGGGTGACTGCCTCAATTACAGTCATCTTTCGTGAAGAGCCTCAGGAAATTTTTCCTAGTTCTCGCCTGGCGGAATGCAGCCTCTCGGCGGCTCAGGATTGGGCGCAGTTTGTTGGGCTGAAGCACCCTGATAGTGTGAACGTGCAGGGTCAGATGGGCAAGGCCACGCAGGACCTGGCAAACAAGGAAGCGGTGGGTCAACCTACTGAGAGGCAGGACGTAGTGTAAGAAAGCAAGGCGCAGATTACTCCTCCTCCTCTCGGGAAGGTGATCCATTCTATTTCTGACCTGTATAATGCTGACGGGGAACCAGATGAACTCTGGTGCAGAGTTGTCTACGAAACTCCTGATGAATAGTTCCTCCTCTTCACTCTGGTTTTTTGCTCTATTTCTGCCCATTCTCACGGGCCTGTTCATGTGTTTCCTGCTGTCTCTGAAAATGCATCTGTTTTTTTTGCTTCGATATGGTCTCCAGTACTACAATTCTCTGGTTCCCCTGGGTGGGATTTTTCAAATGAATTGTTTCAAACTGGTTTCCCTCTTGCAGGGCAGTCTTCAAACTATGGTTTTTTGTTTCAAATGCCACAGCACTCGGCAATGATCAGGCTTTGGCCTGCTGTATTTTACTCCTTTTGTTAATAGAATTAATTTTACTTAGAAAAAAAAAACTTTCATATATGAGAAAATAGATACTGACAAATGGTATATCATGGCCTGATTAATTTCGCTCAGCAATTTCAAATGGTATAACATTTAGTCAATAGTAATCATCAATTTCTGCACACAAAGACTAATTTCTCTGGAAGCCTCAGATTTCTTTGGCTTGTTATTCTTATAACTACATAGACATAATTAATAGAGAGATTGAAGATAGAAAAAAATCTAGCACTTAGTCTCCACTACTCAACATGTTTTGTGAGAAATAATACATAGATTGATTTCTCTGAGTGCCTTAGCGTTCTTTGGCTCATTTTTTTAATCACAACAACAATAAAAAATGCACTGAGGATTTTTTCTTAGTCTGATTATGCAATTTTTATAAGACAGATTATGCAATATTAATAATAAACATAAATTTATTGCAATTTAGGGAAAGCTCGTTCATGTTTTTTTCTTAATATTGGAAGGTTACTTGATTTTTGAAGTAATTTTTAGTAGATCATAGCATATATTGAGGAAATATTAGTTTGACAAGAATCAGTTATTTCTCTTGAAACTTTAGGTATTAAAATTCCATGACACAGATATATCACACTCCAAAATCCAAAGAAAATGGAAGAGCGTTCAATTTTTTTAATCAAAATTTTATTGGTGAAGGGTTAATTTATTACGAGAACATCATTAATGAAGTGAAAAATTTTAAACGTAATGTTTATTGACTAGAAAAATAATGACCAAAACGTAAAAAAAAATTGTGTGACGGGTAAAGAGAAATCCAAATTCCAACCCTGCTTGCCACTTGTTGGTGAGTGGAGGTTATTCACTTTTCATTTACAGCTTACCAGGTTACTCATGTTACCAATATTTTCACATGGCTCACTTTTAGGTGACTACTTATTGTACTTCTTATTTATAAAGAAAAATTGGTAGATAATTGTATATATTATTTGAAATCTATAACAAATCCAGGCAACAAAATTACAACAAATAGAAAATTATGCAAAAAATTCACCAGGGCACTACTAATGTGTGGATACCTTATCATTTCTTAGATCCTCATAACTTACCAACACCTACTATATTTGTATACACATAATATGGCATTTACCTGAAGTATTTCATATGTATCTAGAAGTAAATAAGTTGTATGACAATTGTTATGGCAGATATAAGATGTGTATTATAGTTTATATTTCAATTTTTGTTAAGTAGCATGCATGTGCGGTCCATATAGTGACTACAATTACCAAATATATTTCAGTGAAGATGTGAAGATGATCTCTCATTAGGTCCTAATTACTTAAAGCATCATTAATTAGCTTTCCAAATGAATAAAATATGTTAACAAATTAGTAAAAACTAGAAAAACAAATCATGCTTTAAAAAAATATGGCACAATGAGTCACACTCTGAGATTTATTTAATTACTCATCAAGTGTCGCTACAACATATATATGATCACCATTACCATAGAAATGGGACATGTGACCATCATTTTGGTTTCGCAAATGACATTCCACATCATGAGCATTGTTTAGGGTTGATTGTGTTGATTTTTTTAAACAAATCATTTATACATTTTATGGAAATTATAGACACAATTTATAATCACATTACAAGATTATGATGTATGGATATTCCTTATCATTTCTTAGATACTCACAACTTACCAACACCTAATATATTGATATACACATCATATGGAATTTACCCCTAGAATGCCACATGTATCCTAAAACAAATTAGTTGTATGGAAATTGTTATGGTGCATATATGATGTGTATTACAGCTTATCTTATAATTTTGTTGAAGTAGCATACAACAATTTACATAGTGATATGAGAACCACTCTCTAGAGTATACATCGATTTTGTACACATGGATTTTCAGTTGATTTTTAAGATATATCATTGGTGATGCTCACATGATTATATAATGAACCGTTAAGTTGAACTATGAAATTATTCCTCACAACACACACATATTGATGAATTAATAATTTTTCTCATATAATTTTTTTAATCTATTTTGAAAAAAAAATAAAAATTATATATAATTATTTCTAAGAAGAACAAGAGAGAGTTACTTACCATATCTTCGTAAAACATATAATAGCGACGTTTGGAGGTAGCCGTCTAGTGATGCTTTGGGGCATAGTGTCGCAATTGCGACACTTTTTCTAAGTGTCGATATTGCGAGACTTTTCTCTAAATGTCGGTATAGCGACGGTTTCCCAAGATCAATGGCCCAAAGTGAACCCGATAACTTACCGTTTACCTTTTCGGTAAGTGTCGCTCTTCTGAAGTTTTGAACGATTTCCATTTTCTTCGGTCTTGTGACGTCCGTCGATATTGCGACAGTTCTAGAAATGTCGGAAGAGCGACAGAAAAACGTCGGAAGCGTGACGTTCAAAATTTTGGACCACATTTCGTCGGAATTGCGACAGTTCTTCCTGGTGTCGATATTGTGACGCTTCTGGAAAGCGTCGGTCTTGTGACACTTTTGCAATAGTGTCACACTTTTACAATTGTGACACTTTTTTTAAGTGTCGGTATTGCGAGACTTTTCTTTAAATGTCGGTATAGCAACGGTTTCCAAAGATCAATGGCCTAAAGTGAACCCGATAACTTACCTTTTCCCCACACCTTTCCTTTTCATCGTGGTTGTTCGCTCGTTGAATCCAGATCCGACGGCGCTAATACATTTCTAAGTGTCGGTATTGCGAGACTTTTCTCTAAATGTCGGTATAGCGACGGTTTCCCAAGATCAATGGCCCAAAGTGAACCCGATAACTTACCTTTTACCTTTTCGGTAAGCGTCGCTCTTCTGACGTTTTGAACGATTTCCATTTTCGTCGGTCTTGTGACGTCCGTCGGTCTTGTGACACTTTTGCAATAGTGTCACACTTTTACAATTGCGACACTTTTTCTAAGTGTCGGTATTGCGAGACTTTTCTCTAAATGTCGGTATAGCGACGGTTTCCGAAGATCAATGGCCCAAAGTGAACCCGATAACTTACCTTTTCCCCGCACCTTTCCTTTTCATCGTGGCCGTTCGCTCGTTGAATCCAGATCCGACGGCGCTAATACATTTCCGCGCTCATAAAGTAATCGTTTGATGTTTTGGCAAAGCCGCGCGAAATGGGTGGTTTTTCCAAACCACCCGTGCTTACGTGTCGCCACCACGTTGTATCGCGTTCGAAAAGCTAGTTTCCGCTTACCACCATTTACCCTCGCGAATACCACTGGCGGTATTCCCTAAACCTCACCCGTTTAACCTGAGTTTAATGTCATTTAACTATGGTTATACCATCGAAGGATAACATTAAAATTATTATTTGCATTCAAATTTTCACCTTTTCGCTTTAAACCTGTAAAAAAATTGCAGAACCGTTTTCCTCAAAATCACACCGTTTGAACCCTGAGAAACTTTGCAGAGCCATTTTCAACCTACCAGTACCATTTTTCAACGCCCATTGCCCTGAATTTCCATTACAAAGTACTACATTGTCCTCTGCGAAGCCATTTTCAAAAAATTGAAGACTGAGCACCTCTGCAACGTCTTCAACAAAATTCCGCTGGTTCTCTAGGTACTTTTATTCGAACTTGCCCTCTGAGATTTCAAAATTCTGTCGATTTCAAATAATTACCAAATTTACTGCAAAAAAGTGTCCATTTTTCAAGGGAAACTCTGTAAAAATTTCCCTAGAATCCCTAATTGCCATTTCTCGCAGTTTTTTCCATACCCTGGTCCATTTTGCTATTGAAATCGATTTTAAATACACGTTCTGAGCTTTAAATTCCTTGCATTTCCTAAAAACCCTGCTCAGAAACCCCATTTTCAGTAGAAATTCGCCAAGAAACCCCTGTTTCTCGTAAAGGAACTTAGCAAACCGTTTAAGCTTGCTTCGTTCATTATTAAAAATGACCAAGAAGCAAGTAACCCCCAAGAATGGAGGCCCAAAATCTGAAAAGAAGTCTTCTGCAAAGTTTCCTCGGCTTATGTCCTTCAAAATCGACAAACCAACTCCTGCACTCACGGCTGATTCTACAGAAGTGGTCAGACCAGTCCAGCCTCCAGTCATTTCTCCAGAGAAGAGCCCTTTAGTTGATCAGGACTGTCTAATAATAGACCCTAATGTAGAATTTAACGTGCTTGATGTCTATAATTGGTGCTATGGCAAATCAGTGGAAAAGGGTGACAAAGATATTCCAATTTGGGAATCCAATCTGCCTAGATATATTGTCCCTCTCACTCATTCTGTTCCTGAATTTATCAGATTATGCCAAGCCTATTATATGCCATAACAAAGATGTATTGTAAACAAAGAAAAAGAGATCATGTTTTACATCACTGAAGAGTCGATAAATTCCATGCTGCAAATGAATCATGACCCCAATTTTGCTTCCCTATCAATAGAAGATTTAACCCAACTATATCTTGACTTGGATTTCAATGCTAGATTCAAAATATACCAAACTTTTTGTCCAAATCAAGTTGATATTCCTAAGTTAAATCCTCCTTTCAACACCGTTGATTTCCCAGATGAAACTAGACAGATTGTCTCAATGCTCTCCTTCATACTAGGATACGCCAGTGATGAATTCACTGATGTGGCTATCCTAGGTTTTTTGTCAACTCTAAGCCCTGGTCAATCACCATCCATTCAGTTCAATTTTGCTAGATTTATTGCTGAAAGTATGCATTATCAGTTATCCAGATTACCAGAAGAAGGAGTTTTTAGATACTCCTCTTATCTACTCCACCTCTTCCTATATTATCAAACAGATAAGTTTCCAATTGAATGTGAGAAAGTGGATGCAGAAGGAAAAGTTCTATCAATAGTATTTTGGTCATCTATTCTAAGGAAATGGAACAGAAAGTATAGTTTTACAGATTTCAATGACTCATTTATAGCCCCTGCTATGTATCTCTTGGAAAAAGAGGAGATCCCTACGATCAATGATGAGACAAGAAGAATTCTACAGTTATCAGAGAGCTACAAAACTGGAGATTTGTATTTATATAAAAATCATACAGAAATCAGAGTGTATGGCTCATCCCTGGCCCCATATAAGTTACCCAAATTTGTTACTACAAGAATATTTGCTTTAGAATATCTGAGACAACTATTGAATGTAGATGAAATCCACTTCATAGCTTTCAAGAAAAAAGACCCAATTTAAGCTGAAAAATCAAATTGGGCCATTCATTGTGAATAACAGAGAAGCTGCCAATGAGATAAATGTCAAAATTAAAGAGTATAAGTTCCCATGTAGTTTTACATGGAAGTATGACCCAAAAGGTATTTTGAGTGCAATAAGGGTAAAATCTAAGTTTCCTGTTTACTTGCATGATCTAAGCCCCATATTGAAAGATATGTAAATAAAATTGAATGGGAGCCAAACACCCTATCTGATGATGATTCACAGGCAGTACAGGTAATACAGGTAGACAGTGGCAAAGGAAAACAGATTGAACAGACAGTACAGGTGGCTTCTACAAGCAAAGATATTGATAATGTACATAAAAGAGACAGAGAAGGAGATAGTTTCATAGCTGAGACTATTGAGGACATAAAATTTAGAACTCCTTATAGTAAAAGAAGCAATTCAACAAAAGAAGAAAAGGATAAGGCTGTAAATATTGATATAAATGATGAAGCAACAAGAATAGTCACTCAAACATTAAAAGAGCTTCAAAATGTAAAAATTGGAACACAACAAAAAGATACAGTCATGAAGGAAAACCAGGCTACTGTTGATTTGCCTCCTTCTTCTCAGGAAACTGACAATACAGAGTCAGAGATTCAGATCAGATTCAGACAGATTAAAGAGAAGAATGAAGAGCTCAAGAATCAAACTCATTCTAGATTTCTTAAGGAAAAGCCTGAAAACAAAGACAGGCTTCTTTCAGCATTTGATTATTCATCCAATAAATTGGTAATGTCATTCTTGAAGCCTACAGTGGCTGAGCCAAAATCAGTGGCAGATTATTCCAAAACAGATCTTGAACTGGATGCAGATGCCATTCATGAATTAGATCAAATTGAATTTCATAGGAGCAATACTGAAATGCTATATTCCAAAATTGTCGGTAAAACTATGAAATCAATTAGGCTTGAGAAAACAGTGCTCAACCTCCAAAATCAAATGAGGTTGGACAAAGCCTCACTGTATGCTAATAATTTAAGAATAAAAGCACTAGAAGATATAGTGATTGAAGCAGGGGGTGACCCAACCAACATTGAAGGGGCAAAAGTCTTAATTAAACAGAAAAATGAGGATATAGCTGCTCTTAGAAAACAGTTGAAGTTGCCTCAGAGTGAAAACTCTCAAGCAAAAGAAATTCTACAGCAAAAAACAAAGAATGATGATTTAAAGCAGCTTGTACATCAAATGTCAGGTCAGATAAAAACAATGGAAAGTCAAATAGAAGCTCTAATGAAAGAGAATGAAGAACTAAGAAAAGCACAACCAATGGTCATTCCTACAGTGATCCCCACTGTAAACACTGCTATACCATCTACTTTGGCAGAACACTTGGCACCGAACGGAGTACTGCCAACTGCAGTGCCAATTACTTCTCTAATCTTTGCCTCTTCTTCTTCATCCTCACAGAGGACCACACCACAAGACCAAGATAAAGAGATTCTTAGTTTGAGAGGCACTATTAAAAATTTAGAAAAATCCAAAAATGATGCCTTGACTACTTCTAGAGGACATGAGCAAAGGGCTGATCGACTACAAGAATAGGTAAAGATTCTGCAAGCACAATTAAATCTTACAGATCAAGTGGCCTTTATAAAAAGTCATTTATGGACCAAAATTATTGATGGCATTCATTCTCAATGGCCTTCAATTCGGATAATTTATGAACATAGGGAGTTACTTCAAGTTGCTAGTGCAGAGATTGACAAGACTAAGAGGGAAATTGACAAAAAACCAGCCCAAGCAATCCAACTCATAGCTTTTTTAAACAGTAAAACCAGGGAAGAGTTGGAAGAATTGAAAATTGTTGATAGAACAAAAACCATTCTTCAAATAAAAAAGGTCCTGAACAAAAGAAACATAATGAGTAATCTAGAGGACCGGTGTAAAGACATGAATTTATCCATCTCAAGATTTTTAGCCAAATACAAAACATTGTTAGAAGCAGGTTTGCCTGATATTCACGCATTGAATGACAAGTTAATGCCTCAGAAAGATTATGATCTAAAAATCAGAAATCATGCAAAAGAGCAAGCCAGACAACAACTGCCTCAAGGATCACCAACAGGCAGAATACTTCTTCAGTATTTTTAAAATCTGTTCTTTTTAGATAATGAGATCAGGCATATGTTCACTATAAAGCCTAACTTTTCCAAGTATACAGAGGCAGATGAAAGTTACAGAAAAATGAAGACTATGAAGATCCCCTCTGCAGAAAAGTGGCAAGAATTCACAGATCTGCTATGAATTTAATGGATAAAAAACAGGAAATTGACTTGGAAATTCATTTTTTACTGTTACCTCAAATGGTAAAAATACAGGGTTAAAGTGCACAACAACAATCGGTTCAAATTAGAATAATCAGTTCTATTTTTGCTTGTAAAAAGGTAACAGCTTGCAAACTGTTTTGCAGCTGTCCCTCTTTTTAAGTTTTCTTTCCTATTTTTGATTAAAACATTATCTCAATTCCTGAGATATTTTGTAAACATTTTTTTGTATAAATACTTCACAATTCGAAGTATTTAGTGTGAATAAAATTTCTCAAGACAACTATAGTTCATGCTCTCTACTTGGCATTTTAATGTTTTCTACTTTGTTCATGCTCTCTACTTGGCCATTGGCCTGTGGGTGATATGGAGTTGTAATCTTGTGCTGAATGTGGTAGTTTTGCAATGTTTCAACTAATTTATTACCTACAAATTGTGGTCCTCCATCTGTGATTATGTCCCTTGGGAGACCATAGCGCACAAAGATTTGGAAAAGAAACTGTACTACAGAGTCCTCTGTAGCTTTTGAAACTGCCTCTACTTCGACCCACTTAGTGACATATTCGGTTGCAACTAGGATGTATGTTTTTTGGTTTGAGGGAGGACTAATAGGGCCAACAAAATCAAGTGCCCAGTGTTGAAATGGTTCAATCACTAGTTGAGGGTTCAAAGGCATTTCATCAGACTGCCCAGGGCGTCCTGCCCTTTGGCAGCTATCACAGGCCTGCACGAATTTTTTGGCATCCTTAAAGATGGTAGGCTAGTAATAGCCTGTTCGTAAAACCTTATGGGCAGTTCTACGGTTCCCAGTTAGATCCCCTTCTTCAATCTTCTTATCTGTAGCTTAAGGATTCTTAAGTGCCCTTTTGCTCAGATTCCATCCACTCCATCAAATTAAACCTATACATAGCCTTAGAAGGTCACCTATCTTGCCCTTAGCACATTGGCATCTCTGAGCCTTATTTCTTAGTTCTACTTGCCTAGAGAGTTGACTCCATTGCCCAATATTCTGGTAGATCCTTCTCGTTTACCTTGAAATTTCTTTATTCCCACCAATCTTTTAAAATCAAACCCAAATACACAATCATAGCTAGCCTAATATCTGTTACTAAAACAAAGCTAAATCATACGGAGAGATCCCTCTCTAGAGTTCAAGAAGGCTAGATCTTGAATTCCCAAAGCGGTTCTTGGTTACCCTTGGTGTTCTTAACTACAAAAATCCCTATCCCACAGCCTAAGAATTACTAGGCTGATAACAGGCCTTGGGGGTATTACGATCCTTGGAGGAAACTCCCACAGCTAGAAGAGTTGACAGAGAAAATTGGATCGAGTACAAAGGTGTGGCAGGTGACTTTTACCCTGTACCAATTGTTATGGTGCATATATGATGTGTATTACAGTTTATCTTATAATTTTGTTGAAGTAGCATACATGTCATTGGTTTCCATGATAGATGTGAGTCATATATGAGTATATAAATTACACTTTTATTATTTAGATTTTTAAGATAGACGTTTGTGATGATCTTTGCAGTCATGTGTTGGGACAGATGGACAAAGGCCATGAAATTATTCCTCACAACACACACACACAAGCGTCGACATTCGTGCCTCAACGTGTAGTGCAACATAGACATTGTGTTACAATTACATATATAGTTACCATCTGTCATAATATGACATATAGATAGGGTCGCCATTGCGACATCTTCCTTCGAACGTCGCAAGCTGCGACACTTTGTCTAAGTGTCGGTATTATCTACTATCAACCTGAGCTTTTCAGTAGAAGCATGGGGGAACAACTGGACGTCATTGCCGCTCTTAAGGTTGGGAGGAACATCAGCAATAGAGTGTATTGTACAGATAAGTACTTGGTCTAATTTTTGGATTGAGTAGTAAACTGGAACCTAGATAAGTATTTGAATGGTAGAATAATGTAAATTTCTGAATACTGCATTGAAGGGAACATGGACTTAAAGATCAGAGATAAATTGCATTTAATTTTAAATAGAGAGTATTTACTATTGCTACTGTATTTATACATTTATTTATAAATAGGGTTTGGCTATTTTTTAAACTGTGATAGAGTTGAGGTAAACATGTTACTAAGTTCTGCTAGAAATGATCAAGAAATTAGTAGGACAATTTATCCTCACTATCGGAATAGAACTGTTGATTCTGGGTTATGGAAGAAACCCAAAATGCATCATTCATTCATCTTTGACTATACTCGGAAAATTCTCAAGGTGGTTCGGTCACCCCATACTAGGAGAAAATAGTATTAAAAAACAAAAATACTCTATAGATACGAAATAAGTAATATTTGCAAGAAGAATAATAAATGGAAATATTGTACAATAAGTTGTTACCCGAATATGAACTATACACTTGTGTATTCAAAAGAAGAAAAATATTCAAATAACATGGATAGGAAATAAAATTGTGTGATGATCGCGCTTTCGAAAGATACTTTGAGAGGATTAAAGCGTCACTGATTATTTAATCCAAAGAAAACAATAGAAACCCTTATATGTTGATTTTACTAAAAGGGAATAAACAAGTATGCCGGTCGAAAGACTCGGTAAATATTTCTTTAATATTAAAAGCCTAGTAACCATATGATAGAAGAAATTGCAGAATACTAATTACTGTAACAAGAAGAATAATTGGACCGACTATTTAAATAAGTGACCTTTTCTTTTAAAACTTAAACTAAATTTAGAAGATTGTGAGTAGTTCTTCGTAAAAGTTAAAAGACAAGGAATGTGAAAACAACCTCTCAAATAACATAATAGTAAGAACAAGAGCTTTAATAACCATTTATACCCAGATGGGTAAATATTATAATCTCGGTCAAGCCTCGACATGGAGGAAGCGTAAACAGTTCCTAAAGATTACAATTACAAGGTAAAAGAAGAATGAAGGTCATCTGCATACTGTTAAATCTGAAATGAAAAATAAATTACAATAGGGCCTACTGTTCCGGTCGTAATGCTACTGTCTAAAACCCTCCAGAAAGGAGGTTAGTATATTTACATAAACACAGATTTAACTTATGCATTAGACCCAACCAGTAAACCCTTCACCAGAATTGACGGATGTGCTTGACTAGAAATGAGTTCCTTAAACTGGAAATACCTGTAGAGAAAGGTGAAGTTATTAATGGGTAGTTTGGGGCGAATTGGAAAATTATCTCCATGTTTGATTTGTCAAGCTCTGTATTCACGTACATCAGAGGGTCTTACCTATTAACTTCAACAAATGCAGAACAGAGCTAATGTAAGTAATCATATAGAGCACCGAGTAGCTAATAATGCTTAAATCCATGGCAAAACAATGAATATACAACTTAAGAACGGAGTATGAGAAGAATTACCTGAAGAGGGAGCCTCTCTGTTTCTCCGGGTCAGCAAAATGAAGCTTCAAAATAGAAATAAGTAGAAAAAGATATGGTCTTACAAACTATGCAGAGGGTAAAGCATTGAATGGGTTAAACAAATAGATATGTGTCTTTTTACCTGTTGGTTCTGTGGTTGCAAGCTCGGGCTCCCGAAGGAGTGACCATGGCGGTTTGGAGACAGATTACCACCGGTGGGCTCTGTAGTGCGTGAGCAGAATCTCTCCACCATCGCAAAGTAACACCATAGAGTGAATACCTCTTCTAACCTTAATAGTGAGGCTCGTGGTGGTTGCATCTGAAAGACTATAAAACCCAATACCAGAAACACAAAGCTCAATTCCAGAGCGAAGAGCCAGGGTTTTGAAGGAAAGAGTTTCTCGGCAGGGACAAATGGAGAAAATGGCAGAAGGATCTAGGGTTAGCGTGGTTATCCAGGATAAACTACTGCCATAAACCTGGACCCTTGATCTGCCAAGAATCGTACGGTGGAGAAGAACGCGGGTACCATCAAGAACAACATCGAGTAATGGTGGTCTCAACAGCTGTCATATGGAATTTATTACCAAACTTACCACCTTAACTCCTCATCATGCCAGCTAGCTTCTGGATCGAAGATACAATGGGTTGGATGTGTATGGTGGGTAAGCTTTACAAATGAATGGCGTTGGTAAATGAAAACACTTATGAAAAGCCTATTATAAATTGTCAGAGGTGCCAAGTAGGTTATGGTTTAAGATTTGTAAATTTCAATGTAAACAAATGACGGGAAAAAGATTATACTACTACATAATCCTTAGTTTTAAGTTATATAATTATTATGGAAATAATTTCATAGGTTTTATTTGGTTAGACTTTAAAGTTATGGTAAAAGTAAAAAAAAAAATTGTACATGTATGTTAGAGTTAGCATCTGTTTCTTGGCATTATCTTTTCAGTGATGAGATTGTTGAAAGGTTGAGCCAATTCATCATCAATTTGAATAAAAAAAAACATTGAAATGCAAAAAGAAAAAAATAAAAACTCATGATCCCACTCACTATCCCATAGACTATTTTTAGTTACGTAGTCTAAAGAGCCCGCTTTTTGATAAATTCACCAACATTTTGGGGTAAATCCTACAAAGATTTGCCCGTAAACTTTGTTTATAGTTGCTAAACATTATATTTGAGTGCTCCATGGGTTTTTGATAAGGTTGAATCCATTTCACTATCAAAAATGGATTCCAAGCACCTAACCAATTGATTTTTTGCAAATTTAGTTGACCGGATTCGCCGGATTTCTCACGTCTGGGCCAAAAACGCCGGGCTCCGGTAGATGCAACTCCTTTTAGTTTCATAAACTTTAAAATCTAATTTCATTTCATTATTCTAATTTTCAATAAATTGATGTACATGGCATTTAACAATATGAAGCTGTCGTAAACTTTACGTCCGGCTATGCCAATAGGTTATCTTGAAGAGAATGGGACAACATAACGTCTTGTTGGGATCCTGCGAAACGAATCGTCCGGTTAAGTGAAAAGAGAAACCGACGGGATCGAACACAAAAGATCCCGTCACTATCAAAAGAAATGAATTGTCTATTGAAAGCATTTGGTTGACAGGGAGACGCGTAAAATGCAGAATGGGTACACCACGAAATCGCCACGCATGCACGTCCACTCCCACCTGCTTTTTATGTCGGTGGATGCCACCTGTTTTGCTCTGAGGCTCATCACAAAGAATCATATCACATGTTGGTGGATGCAAGCTGGTTTGCATAAAGAATTGGGTCCCAACTGAAGGAATCATATCTTTGGTAAAGCAGATTTGCGCAAGGAAATCAACGCAGGCCTTCCAAACGCTTTTCGCGGACAGGAACTGATAGATGGCAATGCTCAATAATGCTGTGACACGACGAAGCGGAAATTGCCAGGAAACTTCTTGCCTGCTATGACGAAATTGGCAGGAAACTTAATGCTTGCTGTGACACGACGGAGGAGGAAACGAGCAGGAAACTTCATGCTTGCTGTGACAGGACGAAGGGAAAATTGGCCCGAAACTTCATGCTTCCAAGTTCCACCGTTCAGATTACGGCATAAGTTCAATATATATCGCCACTTGGTTTTCTCAAGAAAATAAGAAGGCCAGTAATCAACCAGATACCACAGCTGTTTTTTTTCAATAGCGTGCCCAACCAATATTGAGGCTGAGCGCACTTTCTCGATCTCTGCAAAATATCTTGGATCTTGCTTTTCTGTTTTTCTGTATCCAATGGCAGACGTTAACTTTACTCCCGCCCGTGACGGAACATCCTCCGCATCCACCTCCTAGGGCAATACCAACAGCTATGTGTTTGATGTCTTTGTAAATCACAGGGGTCCTGATGTCAAGAAAGGACTCGCTAGCCATATCTACCATCGCCTTACAGATTTTGGATTAGCTGTTTTTCTGGACCGGGAAGTATTGGAAAGAGGAAAGGGGTTGAATCCTCAAATCGAAGGGGCTATTCGAACAGCCTCAGTGCATGTTGCGATATTTTCGCCGCTATATGCTCAGTCAAGATGGTGTCTGGACGAGCTCGTACAGATGTTGGACTCGGGATCCACAATAATTCCGGTCTTCTACAACGTCGAGCCCGCAGATCTTCGGTGGACGCGCGGCGGAGATGGAGTTTATGCTCGAGCTCTGGGCAGGCTCGAAAGGAAGAGAACATGGGATGATCAGCCACGATACGAGCCCAACACCATAGAAAAATGGAGGAATGCTCTTTCTGCTGTGGCAGATATAATCGGTTTTGAGCTGAAGGACAAGTAAGCACCTTCCTCTCTCCCTATTATTTGAGTTTTGTACTTTGCTGGCTTGATAAGTATATCACATATTATTTATGTATGTAGATGCTTCTTATTAGTCAATTGACTATGATTTTGAATGTTATTCAGTGAAGAGGCGCAGCTTGTTCATCATGTTGTCCAACAAGTTTTGAAAAAGGTCCGCAAACCTTTGAACGTAGCTAAATATCCTACTGGCGTTGATGAGAAAATAAAAGAATTAGAGAGGACATTGTCAACGCAGCGGCAGAGAAAGAAGGCTACAGTTTTGGGAATTGTAGGTCTTGGCGGGGTCGGGAAAACTACCCTGGCTAAACAATTCTTCAACCGAGAGAGATCAAATTATGATCGATCTTGCTTCTTATTTGATGTCAGATCCAAATCTTTACCTTCCCTGCAGAGTAGCCTTCTTAAGGACCTGATTCAATGGAATGCACAAATAAACAGCGTAGCTGAAGGCATAGAGAGTCTCAAAAGAGTTTCTCCACGGGCTCTTATCATTTTAGATGATATTGATCACATTAATCAACTGGATGCTTTATGTGCACCCGTTATAGATAGTATTCATGTAGGTAGCTTAATCTTAATTACATCTCGATGTCTGGATGTGCTACTAAGCGCAGGTATTGAAGAGTCATCCATTTATACATTGAAAGGTCTCAATCCACAGCTCTCGCGAGAGCTCTTTTGCTTGCATGCCTTCGGTGTTGACCGTCCTGTTATCGGATTTGAGGAAGTGGTTAAAAAGTTTTTGCATGTCTGCAATGGTTTGCCACTATCGCTTCAAGTGATTGGGGCTCTTCTTCGTGGAAAACATTTGAAGCATTGGGATGCGCAGTTGCGCAAAATCTCCAAAGTACTTCCTGAAGATATACAAAACACACTTAGAATTAGTTATGATGCTCTTGATAGCGAGGAAAAACAGATATTCTTAGACATCGCCTGGTTTCTTTATAGGAGAAGACAGGGATACCGCTATCAGAGTATGGGATGGATCCGACTGGGAAGGGTTTCTGGGTCTTTGGAAGCTGGAAAATAGATGCCTGGTGGAGGTGGACACTGAGAACTGTCTCAGAATGCACGACCACGTTCGAGACCTCGGCAGAGATATAGCTGAAAATCCAGAATATCCGCGTCGTCTTTGTCGCTTCAGGAAGAATTTTCTTCTTGATGTTGTTTGTAGAAAAGGGTTATTGTAAGTATATTGTAATCATGTTTTCAAAATTTGTCTGTCAATTTGAATTCTTAAAACTAACAGCTGGAGGTGAACAATTCAGGTGCGTGGAATTAGCATGGTGGACGAAAATGAAGATTTCTACCTTTCAAAGCTTCAAATCTTTGACCAATCACCTGTAAGTAATTTTGAAGATTTCCACCCGATTTGAAAATAGCCTCGTGTTATCAAAATTGTCTGTCAATTTGAATTCTTAAAAGTTAAAACTAACAGCTGGGGGTGAACAATTGATCAGGTTCACGGAAATGACACTCAACAATCTTTTGAAAAACTTGCGCTCCGCTGCATCCTAAGCAGGTTACAGATACTTAAGGCTGAAGGTCATTTTGTTGAACGAGTATTCGGGACAGGTCAGTTACCACGGCTAATATTTCTCCACTGGAGGAACTGTCCTATGTCCTCTTTACCTCCCTCGATTCCATTAAAGAATTTAAGAGTGTTACATATAGAGGGAGAACAACTCGAAACACTCTGGCAAGATGAATCTCAGGTAGTAGTGTTGTTTTTCGTTTCTTTTTAAACAGATCTATTTACTTTCTTTTCATATTGTAAAAACTGTTGTACTAGAGTGTTGTTCTCGTATACCACAATGCCACTCTAATAATGCATGCGAACATTGCAGGCACCTCTGCAATTGAGGGAGTTGCATATTTATGCTGCCGGTTTTAAGCTTCTAAGGTCCATTGGGAATCTCAAGAGCCTCCAATGTCTTTACTTGACTGGCTGCTGCAGTACGCTCCCAGAGTCGGTGGGAAACCTCACGGGCCTCCAACGTCTTGACTTGACTCACTGCTTGGCTCTGGAGACGCTCCCAGAGTCGGTGGGAAACCTGACGGGCCTCCAACGTCTTGACTTGACTCACTGCTTGAGTCTGGAGAGGCTCCCAGAGTCGGTGGGAAACCTGACGGGCCTCCAACGTCTTGACTTCACTGACTGTCGCAGTCTGGAGATGCTCCCAGAGTCGGTGGGAAACCTGACGGGCCTCCAACATCTTGACTTGACTGACTGTTGCAGTCTGCACACGCTCCCAGAGTCGGTGGGAAACCTGACGGGCCTCCAACGTCTTGACTTGACTCATTGCTCGAATCTGCTGTGGCTCCCAGATTCGGTGGGAAACTTGACGGGCCTCCAACGTCTTGACTTGACTCACTGCTCGAGACTTGGGAAGCTCCCAGAGTTGGTGGGAAACCTGACCGGCCTCCAACGGCTTGACTTGAGTCACTGCTGGTCGCTGCAGACGCTCCCAGAGTGGGTGGGAAACCTGACGGGCCTCCAACGTCTTGACTTGAGTGACTGCAAACTGGAGACGCTCCCAGAGTCGGTGGGAAACCTGACGGGCCTCCAACGTCTTCACTTGGCTGGCTGCGGACGACTGCAGACGCTCCCAGAGTGGGTGGGAAACCTGACGGGCCTCCAACGTCTTGACTTGGCTGGCTGCAGTCTGCTGCAGACGCTCCCAGAGTCGGTGGGAAACCTGACGGGCCTCCAACGTCTTGACTTGGCTAGCTGCTTGAGTCTGCAGAGGCTCCCAGAGTCGGTGGTAAACCTGACGGGCCTCCAACATCTTGACTTGACTTACTGCCTCCTTCTGCAGACGCTCCCAGAGTCGGTGGGAAACGTGACGGGCCCCCGAGGGTACTTGAACGATAGTTGGAGGTAGTTGGAGATGGTTGATGTGCTCGATGTGCCCGACGACGATGGTTGATGTAAACTGAGGGAAAAAGTGTGTCGAGTGAAGAAGATATCGTGGTAATTATACGATCGATGTACAAAAGAAGCAACTGCAATTAAGATTGTTTTCAAATATGTGATGCACATGGTCATGATGAAAATTCATTCCATCATTATTTAATAAATCGGATGGTAAAGGAATTTTTTTTTTTTATATATATTTCGTTTCTTTATTGATAAATTCAATCTAAATGGATTTATATTAGAAAATATTATTTTATTATTTAATTTATTAAATTAACTTGGGAAAGTTTAGCGATAACCAGCCATGAATATTTCAATGTAAAGTAAGCTTCAAAGAATTTTACGGAACGAATATTCATTCTGTTTAATTTAATTTAACAAAGCGATAACCAGCAATGAATATTTCAATGTAAAGTAACTTTCAAAGAATTTTACCGAAACCAGCAATGAATATTTCAATGTAAAGTAACTTTCAAAGAATTTTACCGAACGAGTATTCATTCTGTTTAATTTAATTTAACAACATTTACATTAGTATTATTAAATTTATAAATATATGGTAAATTAACATTCAAGGAATTTTAACGGAAGAATGTTCATTTTGTTGAATTTAATTTAAAAACATTTACATTAGTATTATTAAATTTATAAATTCATTAGATTGTTATTTAATTATATAGAAGAATGAATTTATTATTAAAAATCTATCTTATAAAAATAATAATAGTAATTATTATTCAATTTAAAGTCACAACCAAGAGTGACATTAAATTAGTGTATGAAATTCTTTATATAAATCTTAAAATATTAATAAATTTAACTATAAATGTTAAAAAATATGTGTAAGGAAAGATTTAGTTTGTTTTTTTAATTATTTATCTATATAACTATCTATTTAACTTTAAACTATTTATTATTTTAAGAAATTTAAATAAAATTTTCAATCTTTGAAGCTCAGAATTTATATTTAAGTACTTATCATTTAGTTACATGTCCTTCAGATTAATCACATCATTAGAATTTGGTCAACATTTCGAACCAACTAATGTGGTTCATCCTCAAGACAAGGACAAAGTGAGAAAGTTATCTTCAAGAATAAATAGTAGTTAATCCATCTTCATGAATAGTATAGATGCATCATTGCCCATAATCATTAAATAATACCAAAAGAATATGTCACAACTATATACATAAATACAAACTTACCATAAAAAAAAATTATTTAAGTTAAAACCTTGCATTTCTACTATACCAATTTACCTTTCCTATAGTTATTTTAACCATAGATTAAACATATAATGCTACCTGCATATCCATGTTGTTCACACATGCATCTTGGTTAAACATGTGTAGTTACATCAATTCACTAATACAGGGTATGATGAATCATTGGTATAATTTTTAATACAATACACATAACTTTTGGAGTTCATCGTTCTGTGGAAACCACAATACTACATCATAATAATGTTGAAGTTGATGGACTTTGTATTTGGGATATTTGGTTTGATTGCTCGAATAATAATTTGAGTCTGGATTTAATGAGCAATCAAATGACTCAATCCATAATGTGATCCCTATTATTCATTGCATTTAAGTTTTCGATTACTGCTCCACCTCGCACAGACACACCTAGCCAAAGACTATGATCACAGCCGTCCCACATGATCTGACTACCGCATCACATCCGTCGATATGGTGTAACCCTAGATCCTACAGTTTTTTGATGGAGTTTGGGGTGGTTAGGGTAACCACTTGACCACTTGTCCCATTCATCGAGCTCATTCTTTCACCGTCATCGGGACTTAGCTGGGCTCTGCAACTTTCTTCATTTTTTTCTTTGTTAGTTTTATGTAAGCCCGCCCTTATGGCCGACGGTTCGCCTACCTTTGTCACTCAGCAATTGGTTTTTGATTAGAGCTCGGTAGGGGTTCCACTGTTATTTCCTCTGTAAAATTGTGTAATACATTTCTCTTTGGTTCTGGAGGTTTGGTAACTCTTCCTATTGTAAATACTTGTGTGTTCAATTTTCTATTACATTTTCAGCTTGTGATGGTGTTAACTTCAAAGCTTCATTGCTTGTATGGAAGGTTCTTCCCAAATGGTTGGTTCCACTATTGGAAATGCCAATTTTAGCCTTCTTCGAAATTGTTCTGCGCACTAAATCGCAGCCCAACACATGGTTTGAGTTTCTTGGTTCAAGTGGAGAATGGAGTTTGGAACTCTGCGTGCCCATTCCAAACAGGTAATCTTTGTCTTCATAACCGACAATTTTCTCATTGAATTTTCTGGGTTCTGTGTTTTTAGTTACTATCCCTTACAATGAATCTCACTATAATTTTTGTTGGTTTACAGGCAAGGTTTCTTACCTATGCCACATAAGGGAATTTGGGCTCGGCCTAGAGCACCCAACTAACCCTCAGGTAAGTCCCGACACCATGACCCATTATTGTTTAAGATGCATTATCATTTTCTTCCGTCCATCTGAGGGTAAAACCCTCCTTGTGTGTAGGGTACCTTAAGGTCGCGGCAACACCTGCATGCAAGAGTTGTTTGTTACAGGTTTATGAAAATCGGTGAAAAGTTTGGCAATATGTTGATAGCTTGATATTAGTTCGAGATGGCTTTGTCTATAGGTTTTAGCAGTTGCGTGAATTTTCTTCCCTTCGGGGTTTAAGGCTTCTAAGCCTATATCTTAGGTTTATTTGAATGTATAAAAAAATTGCTTGTAATACTTTAAGTTCGGAAGACTCTTTCCAGTATTTTGGATAAATTACCATCGAGGAAGTTGTTATCTTACTCCATTCCTAAATTTATGTTTATCCCTCCTTTATTCAGTGTCAGTATGCATTAAATATAGTTTTGGGTCTTTCATTCCCCCAACTGGGGTTTACAATTTTTCCAGCATGATACTATGCGTATAATATTGTGACCGACTCGTTATTATAAAGTAGTATTCTACTGTTCATTTCCTTTTTGCTTCTGTTAAATATTGTCTCCAGTTTTCTTTCTAGATTCTCTTTCAGTAGGTTTTACTTTTCCTATGGCTATATATATATATATATGGTTATATATATCATAGCATTTTGTTTTCGGTTATTGTAATTGTAATATGTTGCAAGTCAGAGGTTTATTGGCCAGAGGAACATGACCCCTGCCTTATCAACACGGGGCTCGATGCTAAACCTCTGAGCCTTAACAGTTTAATGATTTAAGATTATACAACCCGCCTTTATTCTTATTTCCAAAATTTAATGAGTTTTTAGACATCATACACTATTTGTTTCCATCTGAATAAAGATGATAGAGTGGTACTACTACTCACTGTTTTTTTTCTATATATGTTATATTGAATTATGCTTCCCTGTACATATCTAAATTTGCAATACTTGTATTATCTGGTTTCTTTTGTATAATACATATAACAGTTTACATTTATCTCTATTTCCAATTTTCTTTTCATCTTTAAGATAGAAAAAGAAGTTTTCTGTACAACCTAACATTATCAGTCACAGACCATTAACATAATAGTAAAAATCATTTCACACACTCTTCTTTCTTAGGCTGTCATTTGCATAATTAAAATAAACAAACAAAAGGTACTTATTTATGTACTTTTCTTTCTAATTAACTGATGGTTCCACCCAACCTTGAGAGAGGCAATCATGTCCTCTGCTCTCTCTATGCTCCTCTCAAAAGCGTTAGGTAGTAGATAGTCTAAGTTAGAAGAAAGGCCTCAAGATTATAATCCAACCTATACTTCATTGGGTTTTCAGAGCTCCACTGGTTTCCCCTACCAGCTCTAGACAACTTTGCTCAACATAGTGTTGTTACCCCTTAGCATATTTCTAAACATAACCCCTTCCCTTCTTTAGGATTTCCATTTTATCCTTTTTGGGAAGTAACTGTCAGACACTGTCTCTACTTTTTACTCTGGAATCTTGGAATCGTTTACCATACAGTTAATCCCTTTTACTCAGGATAATTTATATATAAAAAAATTATTCATAAATAAATTCAAGTCTCACTAACGAATAACCATAATCGTTAATTCCTTCTATTTTTAATAATTCAAATGTATCATAAAAGTCTATTAATCATAATTAACATAAAAAGAGTGTTACATCTCCCCCCTCAAAGGTAAACACCGTCTCCGGTGTTACTCAACCATTGGGAAACAGTCCAGGATATGCCTCTTGAATGAAATTTTCATCCTCCCAGGTGGCCTCCTTTGGGCTAAAGTGCTTCCATTGCACTTTAACTTAGGAGATGAATCACCTCCGAAGCGTTATTTCTCTCTGATCGAGAATATGCTAAGGTTCTACCAGAAACTCATCGTCTGGATCTACCTGTAGTAGCACAGAAAACAATTAATTAGTTCCAACTAGAAATTTTCTTATTTTCAAATCATAATGTATTCATGACTTTTACATGTATACTCTGCCAATGTATCACATGCTTAGGGTCATGTATGTATCATTCAACAGTGATACATGAAACACATTATGTACCATTAAATGACTAGGTAGAACGAGTTGACAAGCTAGCGTCCCAATGCATTCCAAATTTTGGAATAGTTTGCAATACCTAGGAGCCAATTTGGCACAAGTATTCCACCTTAAGGTACTCCTCTTTGGTTTAATTCTCACATATATGTGGTCTCCCACCAAAAAATCCTGGAAGGTTCTCTTTCGATCTGCATGTATCTTTTGTCGGTCTTTAGCTTCCTTTAAGTTCTTCTAATATTTCTCCCCTCACGCTCCATTTACTCAAGCATGTCTGGTCTAAGCATCATCTTGGTTTCCAGACTGCTTAAATTTATGGGGGTCTGACATTGTCTTCCATACAATGCTTCAAAAGGACTCGTCTTGAGGTATTCTTGATATCCATTATTATAAGAAAACTCGACCAAATGCAGGTACTCTTCCCACTTTGTAGGTTGATGCATTATGTACATGCGCAACATATCCTCCAAAACTTGATTCACCCTCTCTATTTTCCCATCTGTTTGAGGATGGTAAGCAGTACTAAACTGGATTTGTGTTCTCAATCCGGTGAATAGTGTTTTCCAGAAAACTGATGTAAATTTTACATCTCGGTCTAAGATAACAATTTTTGGTATACCATGCAATCTAAAAATTTACTTCATGAAGATATCAACAATTTGTATTGTCTTGTATGTGGACTGGACAGGTATGAAATGAGCTACTTTGCTAAGTCTATCCACTACCACCATGATTGAGTCATTGTGCCTTTTATTTCTTGGCAACCCAGTGATGAAATTAAGTGAAATGACTTCCCATTTCCATTCAGGTACAGAGATAGGCTGAAGTAATCCTGTTGGATGTTGGTGTTCTATCTTGACTTGCTGACACTCCAAGCACTTGGTCAAGTATTCATCAATTTCTTTCCACATTCCCGACCAGAAATAATCTTTCCTAATTGCTGTTAGCATCTTTTGATATCCAATATGTCTTGCATAAGAGCTTCGATGATATTCATCCAGAACCATCCCTTTCAAACTCTTTTGATTTGGAATATATATCCTCTTTTGATATAACAATATTTGTTTATCATTAAGCTCATAATCTGATTGATTTTCTTTCTTTTCACCTTCTTTTGCTTTCTACAATAGGAATTGATATTTAGGGTCCTTTCTTAATGCCTCCTCGATCTACTCCTAGAACTTAAATTCAACTTGGTTAAAATAGAGTTCATAGATGCAATGCAATTTTCTTCTTAAAGCATCCGCAACACGGTTCTCCTTACCTTTTACATGTTCAATATCAAAATCAAATTCAATTAAGAATGCACTCCATCTTGCTTGGCGAGCATTTATATAAGATTGTTTAAAATATCTAGTTAAACTGCTATGGTCAGTTCTTAGAACAAACCTTTTTCCTAGCAAGTAATGTATCCATACTCGCAAGGCATGCACTACTGCATTTAGTTCTAAATCATAGGCAAAATACCTCTGCTCATTATCCTTCAACTTTCTGGATTCATATGTTATGACCTTACCTTCTTGGGTCAAAACTGCTCCTACCCCTTCCTTGCAGGGATCAATGCATACTTCGAATTCCTTACTTGGATCTGGTACTTTCAGTACAGGGGCAATAGTTAGTATCTCTTTCAATCACTCAAAACTGTTTTGACATTCTTGAGTCCACTTAAAGACTCATCCTTTCCACTGCAGCGAGGTAATAGGAAAGGCTATTTTAGAGAAACCATTAATAAACCATCGGTAATAACCAGCTAAACCCATGAATGAACGTATGTTTGCCACATTTTTAGGGACATTCCATTCCATAATTGTTTTTATCTTTTCGAGGTCTACAGAAATCCCCTCAACAGATATCACATGTCATAGATACTGAATCTGTTCCTTGTAAAATTCACATGTACTAAATTTGGTGTAGAGCTAGTGTTCCCGTAACATTTTCAACACTATGCATAAATGTTCCTTGTGCTCTTCCATATTCTTAGAATAGATCAGTATATCTTCAATAAAGATTAAAACAAATCTATCCAAGAATGGGTGGAAGATGTTATGCATCAAGCTCATGAAATTTGTTGGTGCATTGGTTAACCTGAATGGTAGTACCACAAATTCATAATGTTCGTACCGAGTACGAAAAGATGTTTTGGATATGTCTTCATCCTTAATTTTTATTTGGTGATACCTCGATCTTAGATCAATTTTGGAAAATACTATTGCCCCCTTCACCTGATCAAACAAGTTGTCTATGCGTGGCAATGGGTATTTGTTTTTGATAGTCAATTTATTGAGCTGTCGGAAATCCATGCACATTTGCATAGTATCATCCCTTTTCTTAACAAATAGAACTGGTGCTCCCCAAGGAGACGCACTTGGCCGAATATATCCTTTGTCCATTAACTCCTACAGCTACATTTTTAATTCTGTCAATTCAGGCACACTCATCCTGTATGGAGCTCATGACACAGGTGCTACCCCAGGTATTAGTTCTATTATGAAATCAATATCTCGTTTCAGTGGTAATCCTAGAATATTTTTAGGGAATACATCCATGAATTCCTATAAAATAGGAATATTTTCCAGCATAAGGGATTTATCCTTGGAGTTAGAGAACCCCACTTGAATTGCATAGAGCTGACACCCCTTTCTAATTCATTTGCCCAACTCGGATGTAGTAATGGGGCGCAATCGAAGTGGCTTCTTGATCCCCTGCAATTCCTGTCGTGTACTGTCTTCTGATTTAAAATAAATGACTTTATCTTTACAGTTCACTAATGACTAGTGTCTTTCTAACTAGTCCATTCCCAATAAAATATCATATGAACCCAGAGGTAGAATGTTCAGTTCTACAGTTATGTGTTGATCTCCTATATTCAGCTCACAATTTGGAACTTTGGCATTGACCCGCCTTTTCCCCCCCATAGCCAATTGAACTAGCCATGGGTTCTTAAATTTCTAATTTTGCAGTTTATAGTTTTCAACTATGTCGGGGTTTATATAGCTCAAACTGGCACCAGGGTCAACGAAAATGGAAACAGATTGGGTTTTTAGCTTACCTTCTAGTTCTATCATAGTTGGCTGAAAATCTTCTTGTCAATCTTCCAAAGTAGCATTGATCCTTGGTATGTTTCACGCCACATCTCCCACTGTAGATGCCTCTTGCAGGTTGGTTGTCACTTCATTTCTCCCTCGATGAGGACAAATCTTAAAATAATGTGCCTCCCCACATCCCCAACATTGCAATGGGGGTTTTTGGGACTGTCCAAGGTCTAGCCTACTAGAAGCCTGAGTATGCTGCTCTTCAGCTACCCATTTGGGTTTTTGTCGATTTTTCCCAATTTGGGTATTCGCTGAATTCCTTGCAGCGTTTTTATAGTTTCCTAGTTTGCTATTTTTAAAATTCGAGGGGCCTTTCTTCCCTTTCTTAGGTGGCCAACTTCTGCCAACTTCTCCCTTTGCCTTGGACTGTTGATAACACATCCATGATTTTCTTATTACCTCATCCATTATTTTTGGGTTTACAAACTTGATTCTTTCCTTCATGTGAGCTGGCAAACTACTCAAGAACCGTTATACCTTTGCCTTTTCATCTCTTAAATATGGCATGTATCTTAACAAAGAGGTAAATTTTGTGATAGATTCATCCATAGACATTTGTCCCAATTTTAGATCATGAAACTCTCGCGATCTCTCATCATAGAATCATTCAGTTAAGTACTTGTCCCCGAAATACTACTGGAACTCATCCCAGGTCATGTTCTAGTCTTCAATTCTACGCACATTTTTCACCTCTTCCCACCATAATGTAGCCTTTTTCCATAATTGATAGATATCTAGGTGAGCTTTAAGTTTGTTGTTATATTCATAAACTTGGAAATATTTATTCATATTTATTATCCAAGCTTCCACCACTTCTTCAACTTCTCCATCAAATGTAGGAGGTTTGATTTTCCAGAATTCACCCCGTAATTCCACCTATTTCTTCAATTCTTGCTGATCTGAAATATTAACGGATTCAACTTCATTATAAGTTCCACTCTTATTACTCTGTTGGGTATGAACCCCTTTTGGATTATCATGAACTTACTGTTGTTGCTCTCCTTCTCCGCGGGTGTCCCTCTCTGGACTGGGATGTGTAGTATGATGGTTCAGTTTATCTGAAAGGCTCTTCAATATCCTTTATTTCTCTTTCATTAACTACTCATTATCACTTCGAACTCGAATCATCTCTGCCTGAAGTTGCTGCACCATATCTAACAATCTATTCATCTGACGTTGTTGTTCTTCCAGTAATCTATTGGATTGTTGGTGTTGGTCCACACTTAACTGCACTCACATTTCTGGGTTAACTTCAGGATTGGACAGGGGGGGCTTCCCCTGTAGTTCTTGGCATTTGATGACTAGACCCTCTCCTCATTGTAATTACTTATCAGGTTTCCTGTCACTGTGCACAATTTTCAAACAAGAAACAACATGAAAACACTCGCGTTATCGCTTTGGCCCATATGGCCCTAGCGTGTAACCACGCTTTGATACCACTTGTCACAACTATATACATAAATACAAATTTACCATACATTTTTTTTTTATCTAAGTTAAAACCTTGAATTTATACTATACCAATTTACCTTTCCTATAGTTATTTTAACCATATATTAAACATATACTGCTACATACATATCTATGTTGTTCACACATGCATCTCGGTTAAACATATTTAGTCACATCAATTCATTAATACAAGGTATGAGGAATCATTGGTATAATTTTTAATACAATACACATAACCTTAGGAGTTCATCGTTCCACGGAAACCATAGTACTACATTATAATAATGTCGACATTGATGGACTTTGTACGTAGGATATTTGGTTTGATTGCTCAGATAATAATTTGAGTTTGGATTTAATTAGAAATCATACGCCTCAATCCATAAACCGATCCATGTTATTATTGCATTTAAGTTTTTGATTACTGCTCCACCTCGCACAGACACACCTAGCTGGAGACTATGATCACAACTGTCCTACATGATTTGATGCCACATCATGCTTATCGATATGGCATAACCCTAGATCCTACAGTTTTTTGATGGAGTTTGGGGTGGTTAGGGTAACCACCTGACCCCCTGTCTCATTCATCGAGCTCATTCTTTCACTGTCGCCGAGACTTAGCTGGGCTCTGCAACTTTCTTTAGTTTTTTCTTTGTTTGTTTTCTGTAAGCCTGCCCTTATGGCTAACGGTTTGCCTGCCTTCGTCACTTAGCAGCTGGTTTTCCATTAGAGAACAGTAAGGGTTCCACTACTATTTCCTCTGCAAATTTTTGTGATACATTTCTCTCTAGTTCTGGAGGTTAGGTAACTCTTCTTGTTGTAAATACTTGCACGTTCAATTTTCTATTACATTTTCAACTTGTGATGGTGTTAACATCAAAGCTCCACTGCTTGTATGGAAGGTTCTTCCCAAATGGTTGGTTCCACTGTCGAAAATGTTGATTTCAACCTTCCTCGAAATTGTTCTACGCATTAAATCGCAACCCAACACATGGTTTGAGTTTCTTTGTTCAAGTGGAGAATGGAGTTTGGAAATCTGCGTGCCCATTCCAAATAGGTAATCCCCGTCTTCATAACCGTCAATTTTCTCATTGAATTTTCTGGGTTCTATGTTTTTAGTTACTGTCCCTTATAATGAATCTCACTGTAATTTTTGTTGGTTTATAGGCAGGTTTCTTACCTACACCGCAAAAGGGAATTTAGGCTCGGCCTACAGCACCTAGCCGAGGCTCAGGTAAGTCTCGAGACCATGTCCCATTATTTCCAAGCTGCATTATCACTTTCTTCCATCCAGCTGAGGGTAAAACCCTCCTTGTGTGCACGGTGCCTTAAGGCTACAACAACACTTGCATGCAAGAGTTGTTTGTTTTAGGTTTATGCAAATCGGTGAAAAGTTTGGAAATATTTTGATAGCTCGATATTAGTTTGAGATGGCTCTGTATATAGGTTTTAGAAGTAGCATGAATTTGCTTCCCTTCAGGGTTTAAGGCTTCTGAGCCTATATCTTAGGTTTATTTGACTGTATAAACATTTGGTTGTAATACTTTAAGTTCGGAAGACTATTTCCAGTATTTTGAATAAATTCCCATCGAGGAAGTTATTATCTTACTCCATTCTGAAATTTAAGTTTATCCCTCCTTTATTTAGTGTATGTATGCGTTAGATACAGTTTTAGGTCTTTCTTTTCCCCAACTGGGGTTTACAGTTTTTCCAGCATGATACTATGTGTATAATATTGTGACTGGCTTGTCAATATAAAGTAGTATTGATCCGGATTTATGCAGGAATGCAACAGAATACAGAAATAACCATAAACATAGAAATACAACGGAAATAAGGCTTCATTTCATTAATATCAAATCACATAAATATGCTTACAAACATGATGGAAATAAAATAGCTAGGGTGCTGGTAGAAAATCTCTGAGAAGAGATGTGGTGACTACAGACCTTTGAATTGTATTACAATGAGGCTCGAGGGCCTATTTATTATGGAGAAACAATGGAAAATTCTAAACGTCCAAAAACCTAACCCTAGGAGATGAAGCGCAAAAACTATGGGCCCCGTTTGGGTAAATTGGTGTTTCAACTTCCCAGGGACGTAACTTCGGCATACTATCTCCGTTTGGGGCTTCAAAACGGCTTCAGAAGTTCAGGACCCGAAAAACTGCTAAAAATAGTAAGTTGTAAAAAAATAACTGAAAGAGATAATGGTGGGGCCCCAAGTGGAATAGGCGGGTGGCCACCAATATCCACCTGGATCATTCCTCCCCCCTTAGGAAGCAATGGTCCCCATTGCGTTGAGTTCTTCCATGAGATGAGAAAACTTTTGTTGAACTTGGTCCCTGGTGAACCACTTGCCTTGGTGTAGGAGTTGGCCAGCTTTGAAAACCCGATACAGTTGGATCTTCTATCAGTGAGTGTTCTTGATTTGCATGTCCATGATACAATCTGTGGTGGCTTGTTCCATGCAGTCTGGGTTTAAATCTTTTTGTGTGAGTTCTTTTGCAATGTCAGAGGTGTCCAATAGAGGTGGGAAGTAGGGACGAATGCGGTCTACATTGAATACTGGGTGCAGACCAAGGAATGGTGGAATACTAAGCTCGAAGGCGTTGTTCCCTATAGCTTTGGTGATGGTGTATGGCTCATATCGGAGCGGGCAAATCTTGCGGTGGGGTCCAGTGAGGCGCTCCTTTTGCAAATGTAGCCACACTTTTTTGCCCACCTGGAAGTTGTGTGGCACCCAATGTTGATCATGTCGTTGCTTGTACTTAGCATTGGCTCTGTCCAATATGTCATGAACCTATTGGCGGATGTGCTAAATGCGCTCGATGAAGTTATTTGCTTTGTCAACTTTACACTGGACATGAGCTGAATCGGCTTGAGTAGCTGCAAATGGCATGATTATGTCAATGGGACATAGTGGCTGGAATCCCAAGCCCACCTGAAAGGGGCTGTGGCCAGTTGAGCTATGGAGAGCCCAGTTATAACTGCGTTGTACATAGGGAAGGCTCTCATCCCATGTACATGGATGCTTTGAATTGTACATGCATAGAATGTGTACAATCATCCTGTTGACGACCTCTGTCTGGCCATCAGTTTGGGGATGGAAAGCCGTGGACTTGGTGAGCTTGGTGTCCAACATTGACCAAAGGCTAGACCAAAATATGCTGAGGAACCTACTATCGCGATTTGATAGGATAGACTGTGGGATCCCAAAGTGCACCCACACTCGTTCAAAGAAGAGTTTAGCAGTGGTTTCTGCTGTGATATTCTTCTTGCAGGCCGCCATAATGGCCATGTTTGAGAATCTGTCGACGACCACGAAAACACAGTTGTTCCATGCTTAGTAGAAGGAAGGCCTGACATGTAATCCATGGAGATGGATTCCCAAGGATGACTAGGGGTAGGTAGTGGAGTATAGAGCCCTTGCTTCTTGATGGTCGATTTGGAAATGGCGCAAGCAGTGCAGGATTTGATGTACTTTCTGACATCCTGTCAAAGGTTCGGCCAATAGAAATACTTCTGCAGTACTGCCACTATTTTCTCGACCCCAAAATGCCCAACGATTTGACTGTAGTGTGCTTCCCATATCATCTTGGCACGCTCGCTTGAAGGAACACAAAGGTGTCCCAGGTGACATAATAGTGCATCTTGGAGGTGAAAATTTGGAACTTGCATACCCCCAAAGAGTGCCTTGTATGTGTAGCTGAATTCTGGATCGCTCTTGTAGAGAAGCAGCCAACCAGAAGTCTCATGCCCACAAGAGTTGAGAACAGTGGTTATGGCCACGATTGGTGGTCGGTTGAGGCAATCTACAACATGATTGGTGCTACCCTTCTTGTACTTGATGTTCAAATGAAATTGTTGCAGATATGTGGATCACTTCTGATGGCGATCGTTCTACAACTTCCCTTGTGTCTGTATGAACTGTAGGGGTCAGTGGTTTATGTGGATGATTGTCTCCTTCCCTAAAATGTAATGATTCCATTGTTTACAAGCCTGCACAATGGAGTACATTTCTTTGTCATAAGTGGGATACTTTCGAACTGTGTTGGACAATGTCTCACTGTGATATGCCATTGGTGTTGGGTGTGGAGCTTGATTTTCTTCCTGATTCAGAGATCCTTGTTTTAGCTGGATGTATACCCCGGGAAAATTATACACCCTTGCATACGGGGGGGTGCGGGGGGGGACTTGTCCCCCCCACGGGGTGTAGGGGGGTCGACCCCCCTAGTTGGGGGGTCCGGGGGCTAGCGGTCCCCCGGCGGGGGTTTCGGGGCCAACGCCCCTGAAGCCAAAAATAGATGTAAAATTGCCTTGTAAAAGTATAGTAATTTCTAGTCAATCTGGGCCGTTCATTAGGCAGATGATCAGACGGTAGAATTTATGTTTAGTTTAGGGTTTTTTGCCCTAGAAGGCAACCCCTCGTTTTTATGAGGGTATTGTATTGCGGCTGTGTAATGCATGTGTATTCTCTAAGCGGGAAACAGATAGGGAGACTGTGAGAGAGAACAAAGGATATTACAGCGGATCTGATGTAGGTTTTGTCTCTTCATTTTGCTGGATAATAGAAAGGAAGGACTGGCTGTTCGAGGTGGATGTAGCCCAAACTAGGTGAACCACGTATATCTGTGTCTCTCTAGTTTTATGTGTTTTGTGTGCTTGTATTTTCCGCATATTTTATGTGTTGCATTTCTCTGTAATATTTAATTTTCTAAAAACTGGTATTAGAGCCGAAGGTATATTTGGCTGATAAAATCGCAGGAAAGAAGGGTTCCTGGTTCGAGTGGGAGCAATGGCGGAAGATGCTAAGTTTAGGGTCGAGAAATTTAACGGCCAAAACTTCTCGCTATGGAAGATGCAGATGGAACATTATCTGTATCAAAAAGATCTGTACCTACCATTGAGCGGAAAAGCAAAGAAGCCGGTGGCCATGACAGACGCGGAATGGAACATTCTCGATAGAAAGGCACTCGGAAAAGTACGGTTGTGCCTTGCGGCATCAGTCGCCTTCAATATTTCAAAGGAAACAACAACAGAGGGTTTGATGCAGATATTGGCGAAACTATATGAAAAACCCTTGGCCTCAGTTAAGTTCTGTAGGGGTAAAATTTGATGATGAAGTTAGAGCTTTGTTATTTCTGTGTTCATTGCTAGAAAGATGGAATGGTTTAGTTATGGCCATTAGTAACTCTGTCTCTGGATCTAGTACTTTAAATTTTGATGATGTTGTCAGTGCTATCCTTAGCTAGGAAATGCGACGAAAAAGCTCCGGTGAGACATCGGGTAATGCTTTGAGTGCAGAGTTTAGGGGAATAAGAATGGAAGGAGGAAAGAGCTCGGGATATCGCAGTAAATCAAGGAAAGCCAAATCCAAGTCTAGATCGGGGATAGTGTGCTAGAAATGCAGAAAGAAAGGACACCTAAAGAAAGACTGTAGATCTCGGAAGGGAAAAGAAGGAGACACACAACAAGAAAACAATCATGAAGCAAATGTGACAGGTGATATGTTACAGGATGCTTTGATTCTTTCTTGCGAAAATGCTACTAATTCTTGGGTTGTAGATTCAGGGGCTTCATTCCATGCCACATCTGATAAGAAATATTTTCATGACTATGTTCAAGGAAATTTTGGACGAGTTCGTTTAAATGATGATAAACCCTGTAAAATTGTTGGAATGGGTAAGGTTCTTGTAAAACAACAGAATGGAAACCAATGGCTACTAAAGGAGGTAAGGCATGTTCCAAATCTAAAGAAAAATCTGATTTCAACAGGGCAGTTAGGCAGTGAAGGTTGTGTTACAACTTTCACGGATAAAAATTGGAAGGTAACCAAAGGAGCCTTGGTAGTAGCAAAAGGCGAAAAGGTTGGTACATTGTATTTATGCAATGGTATTTCTAACTCTGTTAATGCTTTAACTTCAAAGGAGCAGATGCAGCACTATGGCATCATAGGCTCGGACATATGAGTGAGAAGGGGATGAAGATTCTTCACTCAAGAAATTTGTTGCCAGGTTTGAAGAATGTTCATTTGGATTTATGTGAGAATTGCATTTATGGAAAACAAAAGAGAGTCAGATTTCTCAGAGTTGGGAAAGAAAAGAAGAGCGAAAAATTGGAGCTTGTGCATACAGATGTATGGGGACCTGCTCAGGTATCATCTCTCGGTGGCTCTCGCTATTATGTTACGTTTATTGATGATGCAACTAGGAAAACTTGGATTTATTGTATTCAAAATAAATCTGATGTATTTGATACTTTCAAGAAATGGAAAGCTTTGGTTGAGATTGAGACAGGAAAGAAGTTAAAGTGTCTCAGATCAGACAATGGAGGTGAATATTGCAGCAAAGAGTTTGATAGGTACTGTTCAGAGCATGGAATTCGTAGAGAGAAGACAGTTCCAAGAACACCACAAGAAAATGGTGTGTCGGAAAGGATGAACAGAACAATCATGGAGCGTGCAAGGTGCATGAGATTGCATGCGGGATTGCCTTTACAATTTTGGGCAGATGCTGTAGATACTGTTGTTTATCTAATAAACAGAGGGCCTTCAAGTTCCTTGGATGGTGGTATTCCAGAGGAAGCATGGACAGGTAAAAAGGTAAACTACTCTTTTTAAAGCCATTTGGTTGTGAGGCCTTTGTCCATATTAATAAAGAAAATAGAACAAATCTTGAGGAAAAATCAAAGAAATGTACCTTTATTGGATATGGTGCTAATGATTTTGGTTATCGCTTATATGATTATGAAAATCAAAAAATCATTAGGAGAAGAGATGTAATATTCAATGAAAAGGTCTTGTATAAGAATCAATTACAGGAAAAGAAACAGGAAAAAGAAAGCAAGGAATACGCGGTTCTTGATGAGATAACTGAAAAAGTAAAGGTGCCTGTAAATGATAATAATCAACAACCATAGCAGCAGCAACCACCACAACAACAACAGGCACCTCAAACACCTGAAAGTGGTGTTAGAAGATCTACCGGGATAAGTAGACCCCCTGAACGATACTCTCCTTCATTATATTATTTATTGTTGACTGATTCTGGTGAACCTGAATGTTATGAAGAAGCAATGCAGGTTGAAAGTAGGAAGAAGTGGGAGCTAGCCATGGAAGAAGAGATGGACTCCTTAATGCATAACCAGACTTGGGACTCAGTCAAGTTTCCTGCAGGTAAAACTACATTGCAGAATAAATGGGTTTACAGGCTGAAGGAAGAAGATGGAGGAAAAAAGAGGTACAAAGCTAGACTTGTGGTGAAGGGGTTTGCACAGAAGAAAGGTATTGATTTTGATGAAATATTTTCTCCTGTTGTTAAGATGACTTCAATCATAACTATCTTAAGTCTTGTAGCAGTGGAAGATTTACATCTTGAACAGTTAGATGTAAAGACAACATTTCTCCATGGAGATTTGGAGGAAGAGATATACATGCAGCAACCAGAAGGATATGAGGTCAAAGGGAAAGAAAAAATGGTGTGCAGGTTAAAGAAGAGCTTGTATGGCTTAAAACAGGCTCCAAGGCAGTGGTATCTAAAATTTGACAAGTTTATGTCTGAACAAGGTTATACTAGATGTCACTCTGATCATTGTGTTTATTTAAAAAGGCAAAATGATGGCAGCTATATTATATTGTTATTGTATGTAGATGACATGCTTGTTGCAGGATCTAACATGCAGGAAATAAATGTGCTCAAAAGAAAATTTGCAAATTCATTTGCAATGAAGGATTTGGGAGCTGCAAAACAAATCCTTGGTATCAGGATAACTAGAGATAGGAAAAATCATAAATTAACACTGTCTCAGAATGAGTACATAGAAAATGTGTTGAAAAGATTTAATATGCAGAATGAAAAACCAGTTAGTACACCTTTTGCTAGCCATTTCAAAATTATTAAGGAGATGTGCCCAAAGACCCAAGAAGACATGGATTATATGTCTAAAGTTCCATATGCATCTGCAGTTGGAAGCTTAATGTATGCAATGGTCTGCACAAGGCCTGATATTGCACATGCAGTGGGAGTTGTAAGCAGGTACATGAATAATCTAGGAAAAGAACATTGGATGGCAGTAAAATGGATTCTCAAATATTTGAGAGGTACCACAAATCAAGCATTATGCTTTGGTGGTTCAAACATTGCTCTACAGGGATATGTTGATGCAGATATGGCAGGTGACAGAGATAACAGGAGGAGCACTACAGGATATGTATTTACTGTAGGTAGAACAACTGTCAGTTGGGTTTCAAAAATCCAAAGTGTTGTTGCACTTTCAACAACAGAAGCAGAGTATGTTGCTGCTACAGAGGCTAGTAAAGAAATGATTTGGTTACAAAGGCTTATGGGTGAATTGGGTAAGAAGCATGATATGGGCATGTTATACAATGATAGCCAAAGTGCCATTCATCTTGCAAAGAACTCAGCATTTCATTCCAGGACTAAACACATACATCTCAAGTACCATTTCATACGGTCAGTATTGGAAGATGGAGAGTTGAAGCTGGGAAAGATACACACTAGCCAGAATCCTGCAGATATTCTAACAAAAGTTGTAACCAGGGAGAAACTGAAAATGTGCTCAGTTTTAATTGGTCTTCAAAGATGATGATGAAGATAAGGAACAACCAGGTCCAAAGAGGAGTCATTGTCCAGAAAATGAAGTAGCGATGGAGTTGCTACAATCAGTCTCCAAGTGGGAGATTGTTGGGTGTGGAGCCTGATTTTCTTCCTCATTCAGAGATCCTTGTTTTAGCTAGATGTATACCCCAGGAAAATTGTACACCCTTGCACGCGGGGGAGGGTGCGGGGGGGACTTGTCCCCCCCGCGAGGTCTGGGGGGGCTGACCCCCCCGGCTGGGGGGTCCAGGGGCTAGCGGTCCCCCGACGGGGGTTTCAGGGGCAGCGCCCCCGAAGCCAAAAATAGATGTAAAATTTCCTTGTAAAAGTATAGTAATTTCTAGTCAATCTGGGCCGTTCATTAGGCGGATGATATGATGGTAGAAGTTATGTTTAGTTTAGGGTTTTTTGCCCTAGAAGGCAACCCCTCGTTTTTATGAGGGTATTGTATTGCGGCTGTGTAATGTATGTGTATTCTTTGAGCGGGAAATAGATAGGGAGACTATGAGAGAGAATAGAGGATATTACAGCGGATCTGCTGTAGGTTTTGTCTCTTCATTTTGCTGGATAATAGAAAGGAAGGACTGGCTATTCGGGGTGGACGTAGCCCAAACTGGGTGAACCAAGTATATCTGTGTCTCTCTGGTTTTATGTGTTTTGTGTGCTTGTATTTTCCGCATATTTTATGTGTTGCATTGCTCTATAATATTTAATTTTATAACAATTGGATGCCCCTATTGAGTAAGAATTGCCCCAATAGCATAGTCAGAGGCATTTGTCTCGATCTCAAATGGTTATTGCAAGTCTGGTAATGTGAGCACTGGGGCAGAACAGAGGTGATGTTTCAATTCTACGAACACCTTCTGTTGAGATTTCGACCAACAGAATTTTGCTTTCACTCCTCCCTTGGTGACTTGACTCAAGGGCCAAGTGATATGAGAGAATCCCAACACGAACTTGCGGTAGAAATTAGCAAGACCCAGAAAGCTACGAAGCTCTGTTAGGGTGGTTGGGACTGGCTAATCCTGAATGACTTGGATCTTGGCTGGATCCACATGCACCTCTCTTTCATCAATAACGTATCCCAGATATTGAACCTGGGTCATACCAAAAGTGCACTTCTCCAAATTGGCACACAACTTGTGTTGCCACAGTGTTTGGAGGACTTCTCGGATGTGGTGGAGGTGATCTTCCCAAGTTTGGATGAAGATAAGAATGTCATCCAAGTATACCACTACAAATGAGTTGGTGAATGGACACAAGATGTCACCCATCAACCTCATGAAGGTTGTGGGAGCATTTGTCAATCTGAAAGGCACGATGAGCCATTCGAAAAGACCCTCCTTGGCTTTGAAGGCAATCTTCCACACATCAGAGGGTTTGATTGGTACCTAGTGATACACCGACTTCAAGTCAATCTTGCCAAAATATTTTGCCCCTTTGAGTTGGTCTAGAAGATCATCAATCCATGGGATTGGGTACCTATTCCGGACAGTGATCTTGTTTAGCACCCGATAATCAATACATAGTCTCCAAGTCCCATCCTTCTTCTGTACCAACACGATCGGGCTCCCACAGGGCGATGAACTTGGCCAGATGTGACCTTTCTGTAGCAGCTCCTGAATCTGCCTCTTGATTTCATCATTCTCCAGAACAAAGCACCTATAGATCGGTCCATTAGGTAGTGGCGCACCTGGGGTCAAGTCAATGGGGTGCTTGACCTGACAGTGTAGAGGCACCCCTATGGGTGAGGTGAAGATGTCCCCGTACCCCTCCACAACCTTGTCCATTTGTTGTTGTCGTGCAGAGGAGCCATGTCTGGAGGTCGTGGCCACAGTCTTCTTCTTGCCCTGGGGGCGGATCATCAAGAAAACAAATTTCCTGGTTTGGGAAATGAGCTTACTGCATTGTTTTGCAGTAACCAAAGAGATAGTGGGAAGCAGTGGTACCTCTGGTATCCTGTACAATTTATTTCCAAAAGTAACTATAACAATGTGAGGTCGGGAATCATACATAGCATGTCACTTCCACAAGTATGGTTGGCCTAATAATACATCAGAAACATCAATAGGAGTAATGTCACACAATACCTCATCCGTGAGGAGCTTGATGCTATAAGGAAGGTGGCACTGCTGGCTGATGCGGAGGTCCCGTCACGACATCTGCTGAAATGAGGTTCTTTTGGCTCCCATTGTCGACAATGAACCATAGCGGGGAACCCTTTACGCACATCTGGGAGTGGAAGAGACGCTCTTCCTCCTCTGGATCTTCTGGTTCCTCCTTCTGGATCTTTGTAGTGGCAACAATGGCGTTGGGCTCTGCATCAATAATCTGCTTCCCTTTTTCATTCACCTTGTCAGGTTTTGATTCAGAGTCGGAGCATGTATCTAATTTAGAAGCCCTCATCTCAGTCACCAGCGACTGCTTGGCCCAACACTTGTTTGTGTTGTGAGTGAAGCTCTTATGGAACTCACACCACTTTCCCGTGTCCTTCTTTGGCTTTGCGGTGTTGTTCTTTGCTTGTGTCTTTGGCAAGTTGTCTTGGGCCACCATGCCTTGGATTTGTCCTTTGTTCTATGGTTTGGGAGCACCTTTCCCTTGCTTTTGATTCGCAGATCCAAAGTCTCGCTTCTTCTGTTTGAATTTCTGCTCAATCTTGGTAGCATACCGGTATGTTGTACCAAGCGAGGAGATGTCGAGGAACTCCATTTCCTCCTGAATGTATTTGTGCAGACAACCGCGATAATTTAGCACCAAATGTTTCTTTGAATATTTGATACCCAACTTTGTGTGCAGGGTATGGAACAGATTCGTTAGCACATGCACATCTTGATCCCTTTTTTGTCGCAGCATGGTCCATTATATGTACTTGTCCTCATAGCTCCCCACAGGATAGTATTGTTCCTTGATGGCATCTCGGAAAGAATTCCAAGTGCGTACAGCTGAGAACAGAGAGGGTTCTGTCTCATCCATTTTATCACAGTAGGTTTCCCACTGGTCCTTGAAATGGTGGGTAGCTTTGAGGAGTGCAAAAATAATCTTCTGCCAGTCGGAAAAATCGTGAACCGAGAAATATCCTTCTAATAGATTCAACCATCTATCTATGGCATCTGCATCTATTTGACCCTCAAATATGGGAATGTCAAAGTTTACTTGTACCTTAAAGGGAGTCGCACCTCCAGAGTGGCCGCTAGATGCAGATGCATTGCTGGTGGGCAGTCGTTGAAGGATCTGGGTAAAGTTATCCATCATTGCGTTCCTTTTTTTTTCGAGGGCCTCCTTGAGCAATATTTTGATAGGATCTCCTGCTCCCTCATCTTTCTTTTCATCCCCCATGGGCGTCCATCGAGGTTTGCGAGGCTGATCTTGCAAAGGTTCCACCAGATCGAGCCCTAACTCCTTATACCCTGACCTCGTTGGGGACATGCAAATAAGGATCGAGAAAAAATAGACTGCTCTGATACCACTGATCCATATTTATGCAGGAGTGCAACAGAATACAAAAATAACCATAAACATAGAAATACTATGGAAATAAGGCTTCATTTCATGAATATCAAATCACAGAAATATGCTTACAAACATGATGGAAATAAAATAGCTAGGGTGCTGGTAGTGAATCTCTGAGAAGAGATGTGGTGAATACAGACCTCTGAACTGTATTACAATGAGGCTCAAGGGACTATTTATTATGGAGAAACAATGGAGAATTCTAAACGTCCAAAAACCTAACCCTAGGAGATGAAGCGCCAAAACTATGGGCCCCGTTTAGGTAAATTGGTGTTTCAACTTCCCAGGGACGTAACTTTGGCATACTATCTCCGTTTGGGGCTTCAAAATGGCTCCAGAAGTTCAAGTCCTGAAAAACTGCTAAAAATAGTAAGTTGTGAAAAAATAACTGAAAGAGACAATGGTGGGGTCCCAAGTGGAATAGGCGGGTGGCCACCAATATCCACCTAGATCAAGTATTCTACTATTCATTTCCTTTTTTCTTTTGTTAAATACTGTCTCTAGTTTTCTTTCCAGATTCTCTTGCAATAGGTTTTACTTTTCCTGTGGCTAGATAGTAGAGTTATATATATATATATATATATATATATATCGTTGCATTTTGTTTTCGGTTATTGTAATTGTAATCTATTGCAAGTTAGAGGTTTATTGGCCAGAGGACCATGACCCTTGCCCTGTCAACGCGGGGCTTGGCGCTAAACCTTTGAGCCTTAACGGTTTAATGATTTAATATTATACAACCCACCTTTATTCTTATTTCTGGAATTTAATGAGTTTTTAGACAACATACGTTATTTGTTTCCATTTGAATAAAGATGATAGAGTGGTACTACTAACCATTGTTTTTTTTATATATGTTATATTGAATTATGCCTCCCTGTACAGATCTAAATTTGCAATACATGTATTATCTGGTTTCTTTTGTATAATACATATAACAGTTTACATTTCTCGCTATTTCCAGTTTTCTTTTCATCTTCAAGATAGAAAAAGAAGTTCTCTATACAACCTAAAATTATCAGTCACAGACCATTAATAGAACAATAAAAATCATTTCATAAACAAACAAAAGGCACTTATCTTATAGTCACTTTCTTAGGCTGTCATTTGCATAATTAAAATAAACAAACAAAAGGCACTTATCTTTGTACTTTTCTTTCTAATTAACTGATGGTTCTACCCAACCTTGAGAGAGGCAATCACGTCCTCTACTCCCCCCGTGCTCCTCTCCAGAGACTTAGGTAGTAGACAGTATTAGTTAGAAGAAAGGACTCAGGATTATAATCCAGCCTATACTTCACTGGGTTTTCAAAGCTCCACTATTTTCCCCTACCAGCTCTGGACAAATTTACTCAACATACTGTTGTTACCCCTTAGCATCTTTTTGAACAGAAGCCCTTCCCTTCTTTAGGATTTCAATTTTATCCTTTTTGGGAAGTAACTGTAATAAACTCTCTACTTTTTACTCTAGAATCTTGGAATCATTTACCATACAATTAATCCCTTTTACTCAGGATAATTTATCGAGTTTTCTTGTATTCATAAATAAATTCAAGTCTCACTAATGAATAACCATATTCATTAATTCCTTCTACTTTTAATAATTCAAATGTATCATAAAATCTAGTTAATCATAATTAACATAAAATAGGGTGTTATAGAATGCTATTTGTAAATAAAGTGTTATTATAATAATAAAAATATCATTTTTATGGGATATTAGAAGTATATATACCAAATAAATGGATGTAACAAATTTTTATAAGGATAAAGGGGGTTAGGAAGAGATCAAAATAGTAATAAAATATTATAATAATAAGGATGAAGGCTAAAGAATATTAATAGAAATAAAGAAATAGCACTGGGAAGAAAATAAGAAAAAGGGAAGAAAAAAAAATTAAGAAAAAGACTAAAAAACCTAATTCACTAAGAATCCATGCGAGAGGGGAAGGAATCACCTAGAGAGGTTCGGAGTCCAACTCTTATTCATTTTCCACCAATCATCCCTGTTGAGATTCTTAGCATACCTCTCAATCTCAATAGCCTCTCTAAGCTTCCTATGGTGGAAATGATAAACCCTAGCAATGACCTTGGAATCCTCAATACATACATGGTGATAGGATTTTTCCAAATCTTCTGCAAGAACCGATGTGCAGGAACGATTGTGCCTAATGTATACAACATGCTCATGGATTCTCTTCTTAATGGACTAACCCATTTCTCTAATATAGGGTATACCATAGGAACAAGGAACCAGGTAAACCCCTTTTTTTCTTCCTTAGGTTCGACAGGGTCCTTGACAAAACTAGGAGAATTTTTGATAGTACAGAGAGGTTTGAATGAGGAGGAGAAATTATTCCTTCTAAGGACATGAGAAATCCTCTCTGTGGTCCCTTGGATAAACGAGAGATTCATCTTGGAGATAGGATCCACGCAATCAATTTTTCCACTTAAACCTTTATGGGATTTTTGAAAGGCTTTAAGGCCCTGAGATCTACTATATCCATTATTTTCAAAGACATCAAGAAGATATGATTTCTCTTACTCTAGGTGGCCGTCATCGGAAATTCTCAGAGCACATATAGCAAGAGTGCAGAGAACACCAAATTTATGGGCAGGAAAATGATAAGAACCAGCATGAAGATACTGTTTCGTGTGAGTTTTATTGCGAAAAACTTGGTGAGAAATGTAACCATAATCCATTCTATAGAGGAGGATGTCCAGGAAGGGCATGCACCTGTACACCTCAAATTCCATCGTAAAATTAATGGAATCTGACTGTGAATTAAGATGGCACAAGAATATCTCTAACTTCTCCCGACCATGGGGCCATATGACACAAGTATCATCCATAAACCTCTTCCACTTTTTAGGGAAAAATTGAGCTAAGGCTAAGGCCTTAGTTTCAAAATCTTCCATAAATAAGTTTGCGACAATAGGGGAAAGAGGGGAACCCATAGCAACACTGCAAGTTTTCTCATAGATCTCACCTTGGAAGCTGATGAATGTTGAGGTGAGGCAAAGACCAACTAATTTAGCATTTTCCTCTTCTAAGATGTGATTTATGAAATCAATGGATTCTTGGATGGGATTTTAGTATATAAGGAAACAATGTCAAAACTTAATAAAAACTCTCCAGGCTCCAACCTAATATCTTTCCATTCCTTAATAAAGGAAACTGAGTCCTTGACATAGGAATTGGTGAGATCCACAAGGGGCTTAAGCTTTTGGGCTAAGAATTTAGCAAGAAGATAATTAGGCACACCTATTGTGTTGACAATAGGTCTCAAAGGGTCCTCGGGTTTATGAATCTTAGGAAGACCATAAATCCTAGGGGTGAGGGGATTACTCTCAATAAGATTCCTAGAGAGAGGATTACGAGCTAAATTCAACTTAATGGCGAGGGAAACCTCCTTAGAAACAGATTTAATGGGATCCTTTTTCAGCTTGACGTAACTGCCACTATTTGAAAGATGGTTGATCATTTTGTTGGCATAGTCAAATTTATTGAGAATGACAATGGCACCACCTTTGTTAGCCTTAAGGATGACAATGTTAGGGTCATCCCTCAAGGCTTTAAGGGCAAGAAACTTAGGCTTGCTAAGGTTCCTTTTATGAGGCTTAGCCTTCCTAAGAACAACTGCATAATCTTGCTTAATAGTCTCCTTTACATTATCCGGAAAGTCCCTAATACCATATTCGACGTTACAGATGTCATCGATGGGAATCTTCTTTGGGGCAAGGGAAAAATTAAGCCCTTTATTTAGGAGACTAAAAATAGAAGAATCAAAATTTTTGCTAGGGAAGTTAACAACATTCTTCAAATCAGCAAGGGAATCATTATTTTTATTATTATTAATGTTGTTATTTAAATTCTTATTATTGTTAATATTAATTTTATTATTATTCTTAATATTATTATATATATTAATATCATAATTATTATTATTTATATTGTTATTGTTTTTATTATAATTGATAACACTATTATTGTTATTCAAATTATTTTTATTATTATTAATTCAATTCTTATGGTTGTTCTTATTAGAATTAATATTATTAATAAATTTATCACTGCTTTTAAGATTGTTTATATTATCAATGTTATAATTGCTATAGTTTAGGTCAACAGAAGACATTTCATCGAAGCGAAACAAGGGACCACCAGATGCACCGTGGGGACGAGAGGGTGAAGAGGCATGGACCTTCACCAAGGATGCATACTCCACACAAAACTGCAAATGAGAATTTGAAGGAGGCACCACACAAATGTTCAAGTTTGAGGAAGACGAGCCAGCAACTAAAAAATCATGGATAGATTCTACCTGCACGCAGATCACTGGAGAAGAAGGACGCTGAGAGGAGGTCGCTCCTGCAGTCGGTTACATTGAGCCACCATGTAAGCCTTGCTTGTTATTGATCCAAAATGAAAGAGAGGATTAAATTTCCTAGGGATGAACCACATTAGTTGGTTTGAAACGTTGACCAAATCCTAATGATGTGACTAATCCGAAAGACATGCAACTACATTATGGATCACAAAAGTCTTAGATCTACTTATCATCGTAACAAATTTACATTTTAATATATACATCTATCAAATGTATATAGACAAAATCAAAAACTTTCAATATGGATATTTATTTTTCTATTTAAAATGTTTAAATTAAATTTTTTAACCAAACATATATTTGTGTATTATTTCTTAATTGGTGAATTACAATTTAGGTGTATTTTAAGTTTTTTTTTAATATTATTATTTTTCTAATATTTTAACTTTTCTTTTCTATTTTATAATTTATTTATAATTTTTTTTAAAATGTATATTTATATTTTTCATTATTAATCTATCTTGTGGCTCAAATAATATCAGAAAACTTTATAACATTATATAAAGTTTTTTTTTTTTTAATTAAATTTTGTATAGTTTACATTATGGTACTTTCATAATGTTAGAAAACTTTATAACTTTCTATAAAGTGTTTTTTTTTTTTTTAAATTAAAAAAATTGTATAGTTGACATTATGGTATTTTCAATCTATTAAAATTAGTGTAATTTTAAATTTCTATGTATCTATATATATGTGTAATTAATTAAATAGATATTTATGAAGTGTAGATTAATTGGTTTGTGTGGACTTTAGTTCTCATTAAATTTTAGTTCAAATTTTATGGGGAGGTGTTGACACTAAAAACCACCTATAAGTGATAAAAATTTCCCAATTAGTAATACTGATATCGCATTTATATCTGTTTGGAAAAATAAACCCATTGTGCATGTGTTGTATTATATTGAAAAATATTTGACAAAAAGCGATTGTATATTTAACAATTAAGTTAGTGACAGCTAGAGTTTCATGTATGGCATTTTCACTCTTTGTGGAATAGAAACTACATGTAATTTTTCATTGCATCCACTCTCCAACTTGTAAGTGAGAGAGATATTACTCACAACTCAAAAAGAGTTTGTAAAGAACAATGGACTCATTAAGAGTGATCAAGCTATATAAGTAGGATTTGGATTTGAGGTTGAGTGGAGAGGATAACAATTTATCTTTTAAATCACTTAAATTAGACCAAATTGACTATATATATATATATATATATATATATAATTTTAGTACCAATTTTTACAATGTTACGAAATTTTCATGTAATCCTCTCTCTTCATCACCACATTTGAGTAATAGTATAATTTTTTCCTTTCTCTATATACTTGATTTTTTGGGGTTCTATACTCATTTCCATCCAAATTAAATTGCATTATGTGGGTCAAAGATCACACACAACTCCCTTGTCATGCTTACATTGGGCCCATTTGAAGTATTACTTCAATAGCATAAAGTTGTTACTCCTCCCTTTGAATGATTGATCCAAAGAAATCCTTTGAAAGTTCCTTTGGATAGAAAGGAATTAGGCCATTCAGTTGTTTCTAAGGATCACTCATTGGGCCTTTTTGAAATATTTTCCTAATGGAAGGAAGTAGGTCATTGAGCTATTTTAAAATATTTCCTGTAAGGATATTTGAAAGATCAACCTAATGCAAGGAAATATGCCACTGGGTCATTTGAAAGATTTTCCATCAAGCACTTTTGAAAGAGATGTGAAGAAATGGACCATGAGGCCATTTTGAAATTTGTCTATTGGGAATTCTCTAAAGGTCTAAAAAATGCAAGGAAATAAACCATCGAACCATTTCAAAAGATTGCGTATTAGGTGATTTATAAATATCCTCATGATGAAGGAAATGGAATGCGAAGTGATTTTGAAAGATCCCTCGTTAGATGCTTTCAAAAGATATCCTTGACACAAGGAAATAGGCCATTTGGTTGTTTTGAAATATTTCCCATTAAATGATTTTGAAAACTTGGCCCTCTACATTGAGCTTCTTTGAAGATGTGATCGGGCCACTTTGAAAGATGGAACAAGCCAAACTATATCACCTGATTTCAGTGTATCACTCAATTGCATTAAATAAGGTAATAGAATCCTAACAAACAAATGTCATTGGCCTTATTTGAAGTGAGTAATTCAAATTTCAACTCAAAGGGGATTATAGTGTTTATTTGAAGAACACCTTGAACAAAAACAAAATGACCCCAAAGTTGGTGAAAAGGCTTTAGAAAACATTAAAAATTAAAAACTTTAAAGACCTATTCAACGTATTGTGCTCCATATTGGCATTTGACATATAACCATGCATATAAGCACAAATGATTTGAATTGGATATGGCCATAACCATACAAATTCCAATTTGTAACTTACATCTAGAAAAAATAAACTATAAGACAACTTCAAATATAAAAAACATGCAGTGGCTTAGTGGGGAACCTGATGGGCCTTTGAAGTCTTGACTTGGGAATGTTCTTCACTCTATATACATTCCTAGAATTATGCAGAACCTAACAGGCCTCCAACGTCTTCAAATGGGTTGGTGCTACACTTAGAAAATTCTCCTAGACTCTATTGGGAACCTAATGAGCCTTCAATATCTTGAATAGGGTTGGTGCTCCACTTTGCAGACACCCCTAGACTCAATTAGGAGCATGACGAGCCTCCAAGCGCTTGAATTGGATGGGAAATCCACTTTTTATATTCTACGAGACTCAATTGGGAACCTAACAAGGCCTCCAAAGTATTGACTTGGACAGGTTCCATTTTATGCAGATAGTTCCATATTTGGTAGGGAACCTAATAGGCCTCCAAAATCTTGACTTGGGTAAGTGATCCACTGTGCAAATGCTCGTAGTCGTGGCCGAGAACCTAGAAATCACCCAAGTCTTGCATTGGGTGGGAGCTCCATTCTTAAAATGCTCTTTGACTTGGTCGTGAACCTGGTGAGCCTCCAACATTTTGACTTGGGTGGTTTCTCCACTCTACAGATGCTCCCAAACTCGGTTGGGAATCTAACATACTTGAAACATCTTGACTTGGGCAGGTGCTCCACTCTGCATACTCTCCTAGACTTAGTCGAGAACCTGGTAGCCCTCCAAATTTTTGACTTGAAAATGTGCTTCACTCTACAGACACTCCTGGACTAAGTTGGGAACCTGAAGGTACTCAACCTTCTTGACTTGAGCCAGTGCCCCAATTTTCAATTTCTCCCAAATAAGGTTGGGAACCCTATGGGCCTTTAATTTAATTATTTCCTTATATGGGTGCTCCAATCTATAGATACTACCATACTCGATCAGGAACCTGACGACCCTCCAATGTGTTGACTTGACCAAGTGCTCCAATCTGCAGACACTCCCAAAATTTGTTGGGAATTTAATGGATCTTCAAGATCTTGAATTGGTTAGGTGCTTCAATTTGCAGATGCTCCTTGACTTGGCGGGGAACTTGACAAGGCTCCAACAACTTGACTAAGTTTCTCCACTCTATAGAGACACTCCCAAACTTTGCGGGTAACCTAACTAGCCTCCAAAGTATTTGCTTGAGGTCGTTCTCCATCTGTAGAATCTCCCAGTCTAAGTTGGGAACTTAATATTCCTCCAATACATTGAAATCCATGGGTGTTCTAATTTAGCTTGTTAGAGATGCTTGATGCATCTGTGTCCCAAATTGTAGCGGAATGTGAGAGTAATGGAGTAACTATGCTAACTACTAGGAATAGGCTTTGGAAAAAAAATCTCGGAAAGAAGATTTAGTGAATAAAGTGAGTACTTCTTCATAATTCAAATCCTGGTTCATGGAGAAGTCTAACCATTAGACTTGTTTTTTTTTCTTTTGGGGGCGAGGAGGAATTTTTTTAGACAAAATTGATCAAAAAAATATTTATGCCGATAAGCCTGGTCTATTTCGGAATTAGGCTTGGAGAGTTTTTTTTTTTAAAATCAAATGGGTGGTTAAGATTTCACACCAAGAGAATATTATTAGTAATATATTGACATGGAGGGATGAAATTTCATGCCGATCGACATGTTTTACGTTACCGTTTAATTTAATATTTTTTTTTGAATTAATAATGGGTTGTGTTCGTAGGATGAACATATAACATGTCTTATGTTCATCTTAGGTGTATAAGTGTAGGAATCTCTGCCTTAACCCACAAGGGTTTGAATAATTTTGTCTTGGCCACAATCCGAGATATGGCACACAATAAATATATTGACTCCTTCCTTGGTGGGGTTGTTTCTCCTCTTTCAAATGGCCTAGTTTGGTTCGACTGTTATCCAAACTTTTTCACATACATCTTTGATGAACACATCAAATATATTTTACAATTGCAAATCAAAACTTCTAGGTTTGATATGAAGAAGAAAAGGACAAATATTTCTATTCATACAAGGGGTTGTTTTCATCATACAAATACACTTTATCCTGTAGTGCTGCATTCCCCTAGCCAAGAGTCCAAGTCAAGTGTTGTAGTTATTACAGATGCCCACAATCAGAAAATAGAACACCAAATGATAAAGTGGGAAGATTTGAGTTTTCTTGAAAACTGGGTGGTTGATATACCAAAGACACGAAAAATTCAACATATAACTTCTGTCGAGATAAAAGAAGATTATTCTTCTGTGATCTTATCCTTCCCAATAAGTTCTACCATTCCTAGAAGAAGGATAGAAAGAGAGGTATAAGAATACAAAAACTCACATCCCATTTATTCTGATGCATCCTCATCAGAATCATCATTCGCCTGTACAAATTGTATCCATACCAAGCTATTTGAGCTTGCCCAAGTTTTGAATTTTTGTGATTTATTAGCCAATTTTATTTCTTGTCAATATTTAGTCAACTTATAATTCCTTGTACATATAATTCCTAATCCTAGAACTGGCGAGGCACTTTCTACTCTGATAAAAAATTCCTGCTCAAATCCAAAATGTAATGATATCTCTTTCCCACATTATGAAGTCCTATTCATCCATGAACTACCCTCTCTTGAGAATGGAAGAAAAAAAAATCTCTCATTGGAACGAAAATATTACATAAGTCAAACAAATTCATGAATCTCCTTCTATGAATAGAGAAAACAGAAGGAAGACATAGGTATACAAATGATTTCTGCTGAAACATCCACTAAGCATTAGTGGAGGACTTATGGATGCATAAGTATGACATGCCTACAAATATGGACACATAAGTACGACATGCCTACCCTCACAGAGAACATCCTAAGGTACCGAGACCATCCAAAAGGATCTGCGATCTAGAACCGGGCTACTCATAACAGAGAAATCATACAACAACACTTCTTTTGGGAGGTAAGAAATGGACAAACAACCCTTTTCTAGAAAGACTCCTAGCAACAAAGAGGAAAGTTATTTCCATGAAAAGAACTGAGAGAATGGTTCCTATATGCAATGAACAGGAACTACTAGGCAATAAATCAGTATTGGAAAGAGGAGGCAACAAACAGTGGCTGGAGAAGGTGGAAGGATAGGGAAGACTAGCCGGATGCACCAGACTCAGATCAATGGAAATAATTGAGTAAAGAGCTAGACTCCATGAGGATCACGATTCAGGAAGGCCTAGATATTCTAAGGTAGGGCTATACAATGAAGGGATCCTTCACCATACTTGAAGCATACAGATTGAAAGCAGGGCAGGGACAGGGGAACCGACAACAAATTTGGAAGAATATATGGGGAGGAAGGTGGTCGCCGAAAGTGGGCATGTTTTTTTTGGTTGGTTTCCAGGGGCAGAATCCTGACATGGGATCAATTGATTAAATAGGCTTCTACAAACCCTCGGTCTGAATCCTATATGGATGCCACTCTTAAGGCCTGTAGAATCTCCTCAATTCATGTCAGTACGCCACCCAAAAATGGAGCCAAGTGGAATACCTCTTTGGTCGGATGGATTGTGACCCCTAGAGTATTCGAAAAACCATCCTAATCTGGAGACAGGGCCTATACTCTAGCATGGTACTTAACTGAGCCTGGGATTTGTCCCTCGGCTTCACCCTTTGGGCTATATGGAAGGAGAGAAACCCCAAGATTTTAAAGAATATGAGGCAGGATTAGGAGGTAGTGTGGGAGGGAATAAAGAAAAATATATGGGAAACCATCCTGGCCGAAGATTGGGCACAAGATGACTGGAAAGTTGCACCCCATGAGGTGAGGATCATGTGAAGACTTCAACTAGAACCAACCATGATAGCTCCAAAATCATCAAAATCGATTCCAAGTAGAATAGATATCACTCGGGCCTTCATTACGTCTCCTGAAGGTTTTATGAAACTAAAATTTGATGGAGCATCGAAAGGAAATTCGGTCCAAGTGGGATTTGGAGGCGTATTTCGAGATCATAGAGCTTTAACTTGCTTCATTTATGCGGATTCCTATGGGTATGCAAGTAACAAAGAAGTGGAATTCACTGGAGCTCCTCAAGGGATGATCCTAGCAATCAGGTTGGGTTTCAAAAAACTAGTGGTTGAAGGGGACTCCCAACTAGTAGAAAACACCCTTAAAAAACTAAGTTAAGGGACAAAACGGGACAACCTCAGCCACATCTAGAGAACTACTAGACATGTTCAAGAACTGGGGGGAAATTATCCGGAATTTTGAGTATGTGATCATAACACATGTGAGGCATGAAGGAAATAGAGTTGCAAACTTCCTAGCGAACTGGGGATGTGCCCATCCAAACGAAACTTTAGAGACTATCTAGCCTCCTTACCCCTAGGATGGATGCCTAGAACTGATACAAGAAATCATGGAGTAGGATAAGGTCAGAAATGGGGGTAACCCGCAGACATCTGAACCGAACCCCCGATCGAGGTGCGTACCGAGTGGATGACACTCCCATCAAACATTATGACGGAGGCCTCAAAGTTTATGCCCACCACCTTCCACATGCGTGGCAATGATGGCAGGGTGTCCTTCAACATGCGGATGGGTGTTATGTGTAAGGGAGGAATTAATTAGAGATTGGTATTGTTCACTCACAGTGAAGGTGAAAGGTTGGATCCAGTGCTCCCTCAACATTATGCAGTGGTGATATGGTACGTTACTGGTATTACTATCATTTTAGCCTTTCTCGCCATGATAGTCTATGGTATAGACAATTGTGGTCAATCGAATTGGAGGTTGTGAGAATATGTGGGTCTGCGGTTGGCTCCCTATATGCAGATGTTTTGCAGTAGGGGGACCTATGTTAATTGGGTTCATATTACTCTAGTTTTGTTGGGTGCGTCCTATGTTTCCTTGCCCTCAGAGGGATAGATTATGTTACATGTATTTGGCCGTTTACAAACCAAGGTAGTCAATGGGCTAAGCCGAGAGGGCCTGGAGCTCCCAAGCCAGGGTTGGCCGAGTCGGGCAGGGAAGCTCACCCTCAGTTTGTGTCTATGTTGGGTCTTAAAAATTTTAATTATGTTTGTAATGCGCTCTGTGTGCATCATTTAGGAGAACCTGCCTCTGCGAGGTGGGTGGCGAATGCGTTGAGTCTGCATTGGGATGGGGTTATTGTTGGGCATGTTTTATGGGATTGTGGCAAGGGTCAAATCGATGTTGGGTGGGTTGTTCCCCTGTCTCGACCGAGGATTTTCATTGGCTGCAATTGGGATGTTTACAAAAATAATATGTCATGTCCTCCCCAGGTGTTTTGGTCAACATCATGTTAGGGGACCATAGTCAATAACCTTGACGTTGGGCAGCCCCGCATGCAAGGCTCGGCCTGCCTGCATACCATGAATAGAACCCTGCATGTCTACTGGAACGAAGTTAACAATTTTTGTGATTAAAGGAAGGGAAGCCTGACTCAATTTCTAGAATTATGCTCCTCTGTTGCTACTTGGACAAGTAATGTTGGGAACAGAGATCGCCTACACATTTACCCTCAAGAACACAACCATCCTATACCCAGTTCACTAGACAATAAGATAGGGGATATGGCTCGGTCTAAGAGCCCAACTGCAAGAGGTTGAGGTAGGAAACGTGTTACATAGTAATTTTTCACCATGATCCCTTCCCATCCCTGATCTCGACGTTGGGAAAAATACTGGGGGGGGGGTGAATCAATATTTACAAGAATCATAATCTTTTAATTTATTTTACTGATTTCTATATGCGACTTTGATTAGACCAACTAGCATATGTACACAGATATCCTAAAATAAACTTGCATATACCCAAATAACTTTACTATTCAGATAAATATTTAGTGACATTACATAGCCCAGATCATCAGTTATGCATCAGATAGCTAAGCAGTAAACATGTGTAGTAATAACATAATAAATCATCACACAAGAGCATCACACATGAACACCAAGATTTAAGGTGGAAACCCAAGTTGGGAGAAAACCACCATTGTTGTTGTCTCTATATTCAATATTTATTATATAGAAAACTGCTTACAATGTTGTACTGATGCAGACTGTTTGATCACCACAACCTCTAGATGCCTGATAGATACATCAACATAAGACAAAAGCATTATTCAAACATCAAACACCAAGATACTCCCCCCCTTTGACATCAAGGTTAAAGGGTGGACTAATGCCGAAAGAAGGTTTCTCTTTCCTTACAGAAGGAAGAGCTCTGTAGATCAGATATGCACTGACCATGCTCCCCCTGAGCCCATGCCGAGTCTTCTGATTTTCAATAGTATACATGACTTTATGACTCTTCAACCAAGGACTCATACTTACATCAATATCCCAACCAAGTGGGGTTACATATTTGACTCAACTACCCAATCAAGTGGGTTTACATTTTTGACTCAAGCACCCAATCCAAGTGGGTTTACATTTTTGATGAAGACCATACATGACTGAATATGACAATATTTACATCATAGGTCTCAACATGACCCTTACATCAAATGAAAATATAAAAAAGACCAATGGACCTCAATGGAGAGATATCATTGAACATACTTCAACAACCAAGACAATGCCAACAATGCATTATTCTCAACAAGGCTAATGCTCCCCCTAAACCTGTGCATCCTGAATAACTTCAACAACCAATTCATCAAAGCATCTTCATCAAGTATATAAATATCAAGGAAAGGAACTATAAGGCGAATACTAGAACAACATAATTTACCCATCAACACCTAAGAATCAGAGCCAAAAATATGACACAGATTGTTCTAAAGGCTGACCCATAGATTTTATGACAGCAAGATCCATATGTGACTGTATAGATAGGAACTTGCGTATATATGTGACTAGGATTCATGAATCCCTCGTACCAAATTTAATCTTCTGAAATCAAATAGATTTGATAAGTGAGGTAGAGACAACTCCCAACTTCTGTCTGAGATATTCAAATGCTTCCCTGGGAAGAGGTTTAGTAAATATGTCAGCAAATTATTATTTGGAGGGAACATACACCAATTTAACCTTTTGCTCAAGTAATTGTGTTGGAAATGTTGTCATTGATGGCAAAGAAGGCAACAGAGGCAGAGACAGGCAAAGGACAGCAGCACAAGCAAAGGAGAAGACAAACAGTTTATTTACAGAGGCAGCAAAAATATAAGCAAAGCAGCGCAAAGGAGACAACATAGAAACGGTCGAACAATAAAGGATGCAGAGATAGAGAAAGGAAGCAGAACCAGAGGAGGCAGAGCAACAGATACAAAGACAGAGATGAAATGGTCGAGCAGTCGAGGCAGAGCAGTTAACAAACAACGAAATGATCAAGCAGAGACGGAACCCTGAGGGTAATGGAACCAAGCATTTAAACCTTATGATAACATTATATTAAAATATCAATGAAACAGGGTTCATATATATCTAAGTACTGAAGAAAGGCATATAACAAAATCAAGAAGGGTTTATATATATTATAGTTTGAATCGATATTATATGTATATGTATATAACGAAGGTGCGGAGTTTTTTGTTGGAACGGAACCATGACTATAAGCGGAACCCCAAACATGAACAGTGAAACCGGAGGGCCAAAAAACCAGTGGGTTCATGCGAGAATTGAAGTGGTAAGCTATATTACCAAAATGAATGCGATATATGTCATTGAAGGACACGTGTCCTCAGGGGGTTTCGTAAAACTACTTTTTTCGCGTGATTTTGGAGAATTATGAAGTGAGCATTTAAGTTGCGCGATATTGCGCGTCGTCCATTGGATCATCGGAGTCAATGCGATAAAATGTTAGCTGTTGGATGCAAGAGGTGTGTTAATGGAGGTGGGCCCTAGGAACGTATATGTGTTAAAATATGTATCAGGTTTGATATCCATTGCAATATTGGATATATATTAAAGTTGAGTGCACATATAGAAATGGGTTGTGTGCGGATTATATATTTGTTGCAAGCTAATACATTAGGTTATGCCGAGGGTTAAAGCCATGGTCGAAGAGTGACTTAGGCTTATATATATATATATGTGTGTGTGTGTGTGTGTGTGTGTGTGTGTGTTCAAAGGGTGCTGTCAGTTGGAACGTACTAAAAGTGCAGAGTTTATCAAACACATGTGGGCTCCATGGAATGGCTTTGTATTAAAATGTCGCGTTGGGTTTAGTTATAAGTTGATTGATGATTCAAATGAAATGATACAAAGGGTGCAGACCTATAGCAACTTATATAATGTGGATATGCTTAACTGACGAGGGTGAATAGTAGAGCGTGGGACCCATGAACCACCATATGATATATGTGCTGCATTCATATATATATATATATATAAACCTTGAGTGAATGCTATAAGCGCGGGTGTATGTAATTAAAAGAGCCGGAACCATTTGTAGCATTAAGACTAAGGTTCGAATAAAGAACATGGCTAAGTCTATGTTGGGAGTGGAAACATTAAACAAACTATGGAACCCGAGAGGTTATATAAATATATATATATATATTTGTGCTGAGTTTAAGTCTGAGCCAAAGACTTAATACTATGTGGACAGATAATATTATACATATAGTGTGGGACCCCCTACATAAAATTCTGAGAATCATAACCCAAGCTGGAGTATACATAAAGATTGAAGCAACAAAGTATACTTATATATGTTGCGCTTTATATACAAAGGACCAAAACATATATATACACATATATGTAAAGCGCTCTAGTGTTCGGGCATAATACAAACAAAGTCTTATATTGTGGGACCCTCACCAATCATCGGAGAAAAGTTGGAAGTAGAACATGTTAAAAAAAGATTGTGATTGCGATAAAGATGCGGACCCGATGGGCTTATAAACTGTGATTCATACATGCTTAAGTTCCGACATCAAAATAGGCCATCGCATCGGAAAGAAGCAGAACATCGGAGCACTATATTGAAAGTTGCGATTGCGATGATCGCATCGGGTCCTTCACAAATGCATTAATCACAATCAGAAATATTTGAAGGGTGATACATCACATCGGATCGATTCATTGCATCGAAATTTCAAAGTGAATAGTGATTGATCGCATCGGAGGTGAAAGAGTATCAACAAACTGAAAGTTCCGATTGCGACTTAGCGATTGGATGAGAGCCATTAGATTCACTGAGGGATAGATGGCGGAGATGATTTGACTCACTATATGGTGGGCCTTTGCTAATCGCATTGGTGGAAATCAAAAGACCAAATCGCAGTAGCTTTTTGAATGTTGCGATTGTGATTGAAATAAATGAGCAGAGTGTAGCTGGCATGTGGGTTCCATTCAAAGGATAAGACTAATAACAGGTTTGCTCCAAGTTAATTAATCCAAAGCTAAAGAGGAAAGGAAAGCACCACGGCACACACACACACACACACACACACACACACACATATATATATATATATATATATATATATATATATATATATGCAAAACGATACATACATATTTCCAATATGTGGACAATAAAGCATCGCATCGGAGAATAGAGCAAGTTCAGCGAGTGGGCCCGTAAGGGCATTTTATGTATTAAAATGTTTTATTATTTGTATAACACCGAGAGTTGAATTGCATAGTTACATGTATGTGGCAGTTACACCACGACAGAGAACAGGAGAGCTAGCAGAGCTGAAAAAGATAGACACAGTCAAAGAAAAGACAAATGCACAGTGATCCAAAAGGCTGAATGAGTTGGGCTGGAGTTCTCATTGTATTTGAATTTAAATGTTTTAATTGATTTATATTGTTGTGATGCATTGGCAAGTCTCCGGAAGAAAACAAAATTTCCCTTGTAATATTAAAATTAGTACATACAACTATATTTTTCCGAGGGAGCTGGAAAAGAAATGAGAAGGCAGAGAGCTAAGAGGTATGGCTATTCATTTTGAATTCCCTGAGGAATACAAACAGTCATAAGAAAATCTCTATAAATAATATCATCTTGATATGCATATAAAGGTTAGAGAGAGTGAGTATAGAGAATGTAGTATAGAGAATGTAGAGTATGGAAAATTGAGGCTGAGAAGATAAGGAAGAGAGGAGCAGAAAGAGATGCTACACAACAGAGCTGATATCTGAGGTAAATTAGCAAACATTTCTTTTGATAAATTGAGGAAGTTGGAGCTTCCCTATCAAGTTGAAGCTTGATAGTTGTCAGTTGTAGTTGATTGAGGTTGGAGCCTCTTGTAGGTTGGTGCCTGCAGAAAAATAGTGGTGAGAGGGAGTTGGAGCTTGCCTTTGCATCACAACAATAATAAGATGTGGTTTTCTCCCTTTATGGGTTTCCACTTATATCTGCTGTCTCTACGTGTGTTGCCTATGTGTTGATATGATCTACCTAATCTGCTTAATGTTTGTAGCTCTCATAATAAGTTTGGTGTCTCATTAATTTAATACTTGCTGCAACATATTAAGACTGTTCACATATTAAAGTTGGTTATAAATTTAAGCTGTAAATAAGTTGATGAAAAATTTAAAAATCTGATGTATGTGTTAAACTGATTCACCGCCCCCCCCCCTTCTCAGTTTAACTAAGGATTCAACAAATTGTTCTTGTAAAAAGTGATAT
>JAXQQM020063901.1:0-60398 GCA_034641835.2 Pinus albicaulis
AAAAAACCAATGTTGTGTAACCAACTCCAAAAAATGAAGAAAATGAGATATCAACGCCTCAGAAATAAACCACTTGAGGGGGAAACCTCGATACATTACATATGATCAATTTGCGGATGATACAAATGAACAAAACCTCCTTCTATATATAGGAGTCCATGGAGCCTATGTAATCTAGTGGGGCCACCAATGTAATCTAAGCAATCCTAATAATAATAAAGACGTAACTTAATATAGAAATTCTACAGGGGTACAATAATAACAATAAGGGGGGCTACACTAACATAATAAGGGGCTACACTATTAATATAGGGACTTAACATGCCCCTCTCCTTCGAACAAGTGTTGTCCTCAACGCTTGATTATTTCTTGATGCTTCTGTATAAAATTCTCATCCTCCCATGTGAAATATTCTATAGGAAAGTTCTTCCACTTGCTGAGATACTCTGAAATTGATCGTACTTGTCGATTTCTTGTTTCTATGACTGCTTCATAACTTCTTTCGATGTCATGTTGATCTTCCTGTTGTTTCATTAGATTCTGCACCCAAGTTGGGTTATCCTTTGAGAGTTGGAGAACTTGTTGTTGATGCTCGATGTGATCTTCCACTAATTTATCATCCATATTTGCTATTATTTGATCCTTCAAAACATCCAACTTAGCCTCCATTTCTGATTTTAAACCATCTATTTCATCTTCAATTGCTCTTCGTAAGATCGAAACTTGTTGCACTTGGTACCATAATTTTGATATCTCATACTGCAACTCTTCCTCTTCATGCGTCATAGTATAGATGTTTGAGGGATTAATGGGTATGGAATTATTTTTAGGAGGCATCTCAGAACCCAATACTGAAATATATGCTCAATAGGCCCTTGGAATCACTTCAAACTGATTTTTCAAACAAGATTTATGCAATTCGAAAAAACAAATAAACACCTTTTACTTGCTTTAAGGAGCTCGATATTGAAATTGAATTATCTCTATAATTGAAAATATTCAATATCTAAAATTCAGCCCTGTAGTAGCCCTCTGAAGCTTCTTTCAAATGCCACAGGTCTGACCTGATTTGGATTCTCCAAGACAAATTTGTGTCCAATCTCCCACAATGACCTAATTTTGGACTGGTTCAGTAGAGCGAACTTGTACGACTTGCCACGTGTCACTGTTTTGTTCTTTGTCTCTGAAATTGATATCCAAGAAACTAAAGGCCGTGTACTTGCGACCACTTTTGATGGCACTCCAATCCAATCTCCAGAGAGAGAGTTATTGAACTTTTCCCACGATCACCTCTTTGAGATGAAATTCAGGAGCCTGAAAAAGCACTACCTTCCACAGATCATATCTCCAAAAATATTGCGAACCAAGTTCTGAAATTTTTTTGCGAATTTCCTCCGGATTTCATCTTCGCACCATATGAATTTCAGACTCTGACCCTTCGTACAAAAAACTTTATAGCGCAAATGCCACGATGACCTGTTTATGAGCCTGAACAAATACCTAACTTCCACAGATGATATCTCCTCAAATATTGCGAACCAAGATCTGAAATTTTTAGAAAACCTTCCTCAAGATTTCAGCTTCGCACCCTGAAAATTTCAGCTTCTGAAACTTCGTAGAAAAAAAGTTATAGCGACAATGCCACGATGACCTGTTTGGAGCAGCGAAACCCTAGAATCCCAAGCTCTGATACCAAATGTTGTGTAACCAACTCCAAAAATAGAAGAAATGAGATATCAACGCCTCAGAAATAAGCCACTTCGAGGGGGCAACCTCCAATACATTACATGAATGATCAGTTCTTGGATGATACAAATGAAAAAAACCTCCTTCTATATATAGGAGTCCATGGGGCCACAATGTAATCCTAGTGAGGCCACAATGTAATCCTAGCCGACCTAACAATAATAATGTAAGGGCACAATAATAACAATATGGGGGTTACAGGGGTACAACAATAACAATAAGGGGGGCTATACTAACATAATAAGGGACTACATTATTAATATAGGGACTTAACAACCAACAAGCCAAGATTAAACAGAAAACGGCCAGAGTACGACAGGAACAAGAATTCGAAGAAGATGATTAGGTTTTTGTAAGACTTCATCCTTACAAGAAATTATTGTTGAAGCAACAAGGAAAGAAAAAGTTGGCCCCAATATTCTATGGACTCTTTCAAATCATCAGAAAGATCAATGATGTAGCTTATGGGTTGAAACTTCTAGATAGTTATCGAATCCACAATGTATTTCATGTATCATGTCTGAAAAGATGTTAGGTCAAAACCAACTAGCTCAAACAACAATACCATAAGTTGATGACGAAGGAAGGATCGGTTTAGAACCTCAAGGTATTACATTCCAAAACTATTAAAGAATACCTCTTCAAATGGAAAATACTTCCAGAAGAAGATTCCTCATGGGAAACAAAAAAATTTCGACAACAATAGCCCTCATTACCTCTGCTTTGAGGACAAAACATTTTTAAATAGAGGGACAATGTTATGAATAAGATAATTCATAAAATGATAGTTAAATAAATAATAAAAACAAATATATATATATATATATATATATATATATAATTGATTAACTATTATTAATAATGATTAGTTATGAAAGGTTTTAAGGTCAAAGTACATGACCATTCACCTTCACGACCAGTGAATGCTTATATAGGCAACGGTCACGAAGGCAATTATATCATCATTCAAGTTATTAATTAATAAAATATTACTATTTGTTATTTACTTATTCGATTGAATTGAGTTGAGTATCTTACAACTGATCTGATGAAGACTAAACTAGACAAAAACCAACTAGTCTACATTGGGTATTCATTAACTTATACGCAACCTTAAATATTTCAACACAAAATCTCATAAAATATTTCCAAATTAATTGATAGTAGGTAATTAATTAATAAATTATAAGGCTACAAAATTGGTTAATTCAACATATTTAGCTTAATTTTGTTCAGGCTTAGAGTTTTTAGGAGGTGAATAGTCATAGAATGATGAAAAAAAGTCAATTTTAGGGCTTAACAACATTAATAATAATACTAATTATTATTATTATTATTATTATTATTATTATTTTCCAATTTGGATTGCATTTTCAAAATTGTGTTTATATATAAATGATTGTTTTTTTAATCATATTGTGAAATTGATTGAATTTTAATGCTTAGATTAGATGCTAATGATTAGAAATATATATTAATTTATTTTTAATAATTATTAATACATTAGATATACAATGGTTAAAAATAAATGCATAAATTAACATTAATTAATTGAAATGATTAATATTAATCAATTTGATTAATAATAAAATAATAATTAATCTATTCATTCATAATTAATTTAAAATTTGAAATATGGCTTTTGTGATTCATAATTTGTACAAAAATATATTTCGGTAATTATCACATAACAAAGAACATGGTCGACGTGTTTCGAACCAACTAGTGTGGTTCATCTTCAGGATCAGTCTTGAAGATGAATCACACTAGTTGGTTCGAAACACGTTGACCATGTTCTTTGTTATGCAATTATTACCGAAAGATATTTTTGTACAAATTAATTTAAAATTAATAATTCTTAAAATATATCATAATGAAAATAATTATTGATTAATAATTAAAAATTATCAATAATAAATTAATAATAATTAATAATTAGTTACTCCATTTCAAATATAAAATTGTAAACAGATATTTTTAAAGTGACCTTATAGCCATTCCATGATGTAGAATGTGAGGCTAATAAGATGCATATGATTTTCTGCATTGACAAGACAACATTGAAATGATGCAACATGCACATATATGATAAAAAGAGACGGTATAAAGTATTCAGTAACACTATTTTGACACTCTAGTGAATCAAAATATGAGATGCAACTACTAATGCTCCTCGACACTAAACCTATACGAGTATGATGCCCAAAATTGGATCATAGTTTGCACAAAAAAACAACAATTTTGTGATATGAATTTCGATGCAGGAAATTTGTGAAATTTGTATTGTAGCAATGGATATTCTATAACATAAACCAAAACAAATGCACTAAAATGGAATTACAAAAAATAGGTATTAAATCATAAGACAAAAACTACCTATAACAAACTTAATAAAAAAGAGAAAGTTCATCTCAAAGGTTTTTCCCTTGAACTCTTACTATCGGGTGTTTGTTGGTCCCTTATTGGAGGTAGTCACCCCGGAACCCTTGATCACATTATGATGCACAATTTAGTTATTTATGTATATGTATGATTGTAAAAATCTAGCAATAGTAAGACCGGTGAATAAAATTCAAGAAGAAGAAGACTCAAAAATTGATGTACTTCAAATAAATTTTATGTTTCAACATTTTGTAATCTTTATTAAATAGTATTGTATATAATATATGTTTGTAAAGTATATTTGATTTTTTTTTTTCCGAAACCACAATATTAAGGGTTTCTCGCTTAACCTCTATTGGTACTGTCTCGAAATATCGATGTACAACTTCATCATTGTGTGTAGATAAAACTTAGCCACCTAAAATACCTTGCTAGTGGTTTGTAAGGGAGAAACATTTCATTCTTGTCTCATGCCTTTGAGCCTTGGGATGTTAACCTATTTTCTTATGTTCAAGGAAAATGAAATCTTAGCTAACCAAAAGTAATTTAAAGCCATACTTCAAGGCCAAAGTATATTTTAAATTTATGTGTGATTGGTTTTTGAAATTTTAATAACTATCTTTTTTTTATGAAATTGGATAAAAAATTATTAAATATGATAAAAAATTGCACTGTATTGAGTGTATGGATAATGTAAGCAATGTTATATGACATCTTGTAATCATAGGCAATAATTTTGGAAAGTTGTACAACTAGACTCCATGTGTGAACCTAATATTATTACATGCAGTGCTTACATGATAGTGTCACCTACTAACATATGGCATGGAATTGACTAATAATTTCTATTAACTTAGATGTCATTCTATGATACATTTTTTCAACCATATTCTATAACCCTTATATTAATTAAAGGTAGGTGAATCATTTTATTTTTAATTGAAAATTTTAATTTTTGCTAAAAATGAAATAAGGTCATGTTTTTTTTTTTTAATTGGGTTTAGCTTGGACGGTTGGGAGAAATGTCGTTATCCTCCCCACCTAGGTTCTTCCTACATGTGACATGTTGGGCTCACAATGAGTATTTCATGTAATGGCTTTGAGCCTTGTTATTTGAGCAGTCCCTCAAGGACTAAAACATGTACATTCCTCATATGGAATATAAATATACTTCTCATAAAAAGGATTCATGATTTTTCAACCTAAAATCTCATAATCAATGGTGCTTAAGTTACACTTATTGATCTAAGAGGATCCAAAAAGGCCCAAAATTTGAAGTCCTCAAATCTCAGTAAAACTGAAACCAATTTGTAGATCTTGTTGAGACGATTCCAACAACGTGAATGACACCTCAATTTGAGTATGTTTGAAGAAGATATGATTATATGAATTCTGGCATAAATAGTAAAAAATTGTGGAGGTAGGACCCATAGGGCACCACGTGGTACTCCTATAGGCTGCCATGTGGTAGCCTAGTCATCAAGTTAGGTGGCACCCATAGAGATGATGTGGCAAGGTTGACTAAGGTGACATGGCAGGGTTGACCAGGTTGAGGCAGTCGGTGACAGAGCGTCATGTGGAGTTAAATAACCATATATATTATATCAAACCAATTTCAATATTAAAAAAAACCATTTTTTATAACACACACCAAAGTGAGAGTCGACAAGGTTTTACCTCAGGTCAACGATGAAAAAAAAACAATGCAACTTGCCAAAAAATTGTGTGGGCGAGACTTCGTAAGTATGTCGAGTGAAAATAATTTAAACCCATGCCATTTGTATGTTATGGAGGAGGAGGTCAGAACTAGGACGCGATGCATAGGCCAGAACTAGAACCGCGTGCACGCGGGCACATAATTCAAAACAAATTCTTGGTATATTCTAGGGAATATTCTGCATGAGTCTATTATAGGGCACATAATTCAAGAAAAATTCTTGGTATATTCTAGGGAAAAATGTGAGTCACCAATTATAAATGATCAATGTCATGATAGTCCAGTCCCTTAAGTTCCACTTTCAGTCACATGTGTAACAACTAGTGGAGTTAAATAAAATAGATCCCTTGCATGAATACAAGACAAGTTTGAATAGTCTCGCATGCCCCTACGTTATGCTACATATCCCCCACATTTACTATTTTTATCACCCTATGAGGGATCCATAGAGGGAGTTGGAATAAATCATTGAGATGCTTCTAAATCCAACACATTTTGTCCCTCAGTTAGCTCCCTTGGTCTCCTCATAGTGGAATTCTATACCATTGACACCCCTCCCTTCTACTCACAACTAATGGATGACCCTCATCTTCTTCCTAGTGAAACTCATAATTATGAGTCAGATCCTGTGGAAATTGTGGAATTAATGGAATTTTGGGAGCTCCAGGAAATAAGACAACCTTTCCAAAACCATGAAGCAACCATTAGCTCTCTTGAATATGCTTTGCAATCTCATTTAACTAGTTCCACCAAACATAAATGAAATGGCCAACTTGATGTTGAGATAATTTTTAAGATATTTTAATAGAAGAAAAGTTGAATGGAAATTTTGGAGAAATTGGTTTGGAAGTTGTATGATCCTAATGCAACATTCAAGAGGTTAAAAGATGAGCCAGATTAGATCCATTTAACTTTGTATCTAGAGGGATCAAATTTCCTGAGATGCAAACCTCTTTTAAAGTGAAGAGAGATTTGATCCCTCTCGACACTTGGTAAATCTTGAGTTAAAATAGAATTAGATTAATACACCAATATAATATATAATTAAGATTGTATTTTCAATTTCTAAACCTAAATATATTTGCTATTAAAAAAAGCTTACAATGTATGTTATTAATATGTGGTTATGATTGTCATTTTCAAATTCTAAACCCAAATATTTTCACTATTAAGAAAATCTTACAAAGTGTGTTATTATTTTAATAACTTCTAATTTTAATGAAATGTACGAGAATTAGAGAAATGAAAAAAAAGTGGACAAACAATTTAAATTTAAATATTTTGGTTTTTAAAAAAGATAGATGATAGGTAAGTGATCATTATATTAAGGTTGATATTTTGTTATTTATGTTATCATTTTAATTTCAAAATAATATGTATATTTTTTTTCGGTATAAAACAATTAAGTACATTTTTTGAAATTTATTATAATTTTAATGAATTAAGTGAAAATTTAAATTTTTAATATAAAAAATCAAATAAATTTTTTTATTAATTAATTATGTTAATAAGTATGTTTATTTTGGAATGAGTTTTCAAAATTTTAATTTAATTATTAATAATTATTATGTTAGGAATTTGATTTCTACATAATAGTTTAGAGTATTTTTAGTAGTACATAACAAAGATTAAGATTTATTTTCAAAGTAGTTATGCTTTTTTAATTAAATTAATTAATTATAATAATAAAAACATATGAACAATATTAAATGAATTATGGTTTTTTTAAGCATATGGTATTGATAAGTCATGATATTGGAATCTGTTAGGCCCCTATGAATTTTTGACAAGCAAACAGGGGGCTAAACTGTTTTTGAGCCTTCAAGGAATGCATTCCCTCTGAAAACACATCATCCTTGAAACCTCCTTGTGTCTTCGTCCTTTGATAAAATCCCCTCTGCTGTTCCCATTATAAAGCCTCTCTGTTTGTGAAGAAGAATGCCCAAAAGGCATGTTCCCCCTTATTTTCATTCCCACTAAATCCCTATTTTCTTCCCTTGTACTCCTCTCTATTTTCCTCATTAATCATCCAAATTCCCTTTTAAACCCTTCAAATACCCTTTGTTTGGTTTAACATGCCTTTTTTTCCCTACCGAATCCCTCTTTCAGCCTTAAAAACCCCTTTTTTGGCTTGAAAACCCACTTTTTACACATGTCAGTCTTAGCCCTTTCGGCCAGCCCCTAGCCACTTCCCCACATGACCCGAGTGCTTGAGACCAAGCGCTTAAGCCTTGGGCGCCTTATCGCAATCAGAGGTTTCGCGGAGCGCATTTTCTTTGTTCCACTTGTTTTCCCAGATGCGATTGGACTGTGGTCTATCGGCTCCCACAGCGATCCCCGTCGTCGATCTATATAGATCCGATGGCCTAGCGCTAATCACATCATGCCCGTCGTTCCCCCCTTTCACCCCTCTGATCAATATCAACAATCGATCTGTCCCTAGATCCAAAGGCCAGCGCACTTCGCTCCAATCGCAATCGGAACTTCTTGTTGTGCCGCCCCTCCGACCCCCCCCGATTGGCCGATCTTTGATTGAATGTGGGCCGTCGATCTGGTTCCAGATCAGAAGGGGGGCGCGTAATCGCATCGCGCCAGTCCATTCGTCCCCTCCTCCTGTCTTCCCTGATCGCAATCCTCCGATCCGATCATGGCCGTTGACCGCTCAAGATCCAACGGTCCAGATCTCATCGCTCTCGCTCATCGCGTCAACCTTCCTCCCCGCTGATTGAATCTCTGCCGTCGATCTAGTTCTAGATCGGACGGCTGACGCTCAATCGTGCATCGCCAATCGCAAGTTCTTAATTGTGTCATCCGTTGCCTTCCCCGATTGCGATCCGCCGATCCAATCGTGACCGTCCTTTCAACCCGATCCAATGGCTCAGGTTTAATCACCCTCCGCCCATGCCGGGTCCCACCATCAAACTCGTTTCATATGTTTTCGCACATTTCCTTTGTATTACGATTCAAAGGCCCGAATTATAATTTTTTATATTAAAACATTATATCATAACGCTCGACATTAGAACTTTAATACTTCTATATTAAAATTCATTACATATCGACCATTTCCACCATTTCACTGCATTTCTCCACCGCTTTCCATTGCATCCACTGTTCTCCACTGTTCCGCCACTGCCCCCACAGGCCTCCACAGCATTGCTTCCACCACCCTGGGATTTTATAACAGATTTATTCCATTGTACAGGGTTTAGAGAGTGAGAAATTCACTCCATCTCCATAATCACAGTTGTTGTGATTCAGAGCACAGAGAGGCTATTTCAGCATCGGCCGGTGTATCAGCAGAAGAGTTCCAAAGGGTTAACGCTTATTATTGAGTAATTAACACTTAATCCCGCGTTCAAAGGAAGAAGGTGCAGTTGGAAGAATAAGCACACTAACAAGTTACATCGGTGCATTCATATCAGTAGAGCACTGTTTCTCCAGAAGGACACCTTCGTTCAGAAGTCTCCATGCCTCCTCGAGCCCTTCAATATTATTTCACTGGCAAAAGATTCTTTAAGACTTTCAGACAGCATTTATGGAGGTATGGAGAGGCCTGCAGACCCTTCCATATAGTTCACTTATTCTAGACGGCAGCGCAGAGTTCCAAACAACCAGAAGAACTTCAAGAAACATCAGAGGCCAATACCGACCTGACAGAGACCTCTGAACCAGACTACAGAGTACAACACTGTAGAACCATTAAGCAAAGTGGGCTCGAACACTTCCTCCACTCTGTATTAATGAATCAAATTAAATGAACATCTACTCCTGCCAGTATTCATTCTCCTATAAGAATCCCCAAGAACATATTGTAAAGGGTTGGTTGGGTTGTTGCTGTTGTTAGTTGTAGGGATTCATTTGATTGTTAGAATAGTCATTGGGAGAGAGTGGTAGAGTAGTTTGTAATGTAGTAGGCTGGGAGGAGAAAGTTTGGACTGTGTTATGCCATTGAGCTTAGTGTATGTGACTGGTTTTGCATCAATTAATCAAGCAATTTCACAGGATCCTGGTCTATTACTACGAGTGATGTTTTCTCTCTATATTGTTTATTTACACTTTTTCATGCTGTTCATTTTCTTCTGGTATGCATCAAAAATATAGCACAAGATATACCCTCGCATGGTACCCTGTGTTTCTTCTCTCCCTACCCTTAATGTTTTCTGCTGATAGTGAAATCTGAGGGCGGACTCCCGTGGTTTAACCAGTGTAGCAGATGTATTTCCTGCTAGCTGATGTGTGAACTCGGAGCCTGCTGCTTGGATGTTTCTTGCTGGTGTCAAAGCAGGGAAGATTAAAAGTTCGTCTCCAATCTATAGACCCTAGCTCTGTATTAAATCTTATCTCTGTTTTCCCTTGGAGCATGCTAAACCAGACCTGGAGTTAAATGATCTCTGGTATGATCTATAAGCTGCCCCCTTTGTGACTTCATCGAAAGCTGCCTTTGAGTATGTCCAAGCAGGTCTGGAGTTAAATGACCTCTGACCTGATCTCCAGACAAAAATTGGGTTGCTTTCCTTTTGCACCCTCTTTCCTTATTGTTCCATTCCACCATCTATCTAAGAATATCCTTTAGTATAGATGACTTTCCCTTTGAAATCCTTTCCTAGTTGTTTTCATGTAATTACCTTTCATGACTCCATAGCCCAATGGATGGCACATCCTTGACCCATCTTCTTTTTCCGAAACGTACTGTTGCCCTGCTCCTTCCTTTCCATCACTTTCTCATTCTATGATCTCATGACTCAACCCAGCAACCAACCAACCAAATCATCTTAAAACCCCCCCTTTTTTGCTTCATACCTAGCCTAATATCTCATTCTGAGCTTTCAAAGATATATCATTCTTTGTTCTTTTGGAGAGATCCCTCTCCAGATCTAAGAGGGCTAGATCCTAGGATCCCAAAGTGGTTCAATGTTGTCTTATATTTTGGTATTTCCAAATCTGCCAAAACATAGGAACCCCAACATAATGGCGACTCCACTAGGGAGGAGACCAATCAGCCTTGATTTGGTAAACCACTGTGGTGGACAGTAAATTCTTAAATCCTCCACCTGGCGACTCCACAGTTCCTAAATGGTTAAAAGACTCCACTGGTGATCAGTAGGCTGCTGATTATCTTGGTTTCACGAGACTCCACTGGGAGACCATGTCACAGTACAACATCAACCATCCTAAAGACCAAGTCACTTCACTAATGGAAGACTCTGAGCAGTTTGCAAAAATGCACCCAAGTTTCATAGCACAGTGTCGTGATATAATGTCAAGTGACTTGGTAGAACTGGAGGTGGAGGACCTTCCAGGGGCTATTCTTCTCAGCTCAAGTTTCAAACCCATGCTTGGAATAATTTTCTTAGAATTGGTGGTTGAAAGATATGAAGCTGAAATTGAACTTCTGAACTCACAAGAAAAATCATATCAGTTCAGAGACCCCAGAGCCTTTTTGGAAAGTCTCCGTCCTCCCAAAAAGGAAGAGATTCCACTGCCTTTCGAAGTACAAGAGGAAGATGATCTGGTTCTCAACAGCCACATTGAAGACGCAGTGGAAGATGCAGTGATCAAAGCTGCCGAGGATGAAGACAACCTACCAGTCATGGAAGGCCTGAAAGAAGAAAGCATACATCATATGTTCATCGATCTTGTGGCAGAGTATATGGAGGCCTGGATCAGCTCAAATTATTCAGCATTGATCCTTCGTAAGCGCCAGATTCATTAGGAGTGGTCACCACTGATGGTGATCGCTGTTTTGAAGAACCACCTGCAGAGCACCTTGTGGTTGTCTTTGATGAGCAGTTAGTTCTTCTATCCTTTTTTGTTGATGCTTGACTAGCTGCACTGGCATTATTGTATCACCTAGAGCATCAAAGATTTCCAGGTTAGAGTAGAGTAGGTAGGAAGTCTGAAATAAAGCTCAACCTGTGGGCATTTAGTTGGTTATGTTTTTAATTTTTGCAAAGTCCAGCAAGTCATATAGTCTAATCCTGGCTTGACTGTTTTTCAATTTCTGTCTTAGAATGTAGAGAAGAAATCTGCTAGATAGTTTAATCCTAGCAGATAGTAGTTTAGGTAGAGAAACTATGAGGCCAACAGTTTAATCTGGTCTCATGGAGTAATAAGGGTAGAAGTAGAATAGGTTTATTTTCCTATTTGTAAAAAAATTGATGATGTAAAGGTTCTACAAGTCCAAATGCACCCAGAAGAAAAAATAATAGGACTATAGTCCGGGTAGGTAGTTGTTTGGGAGAATTTTACTACTGATATGATGTCTTCGTGATTTGTGGCAGCTGATCCAAGAAATAAAATGGATGGGTCAAGTACCAGGCATCTGGCCTACTCCAAAGATCATGTTCTGAATTCTTGATTCCTTCAAGAAGAAGCCATCCCCATGTGGAGCCACTGTTAGCCCCCTATGAATTTTTGACAAGAAAACAGGGGGCTAAACTATTTTTGAGCCTTCAAGGAATTCATTCCCTCTGAAAACACATCATCCTTGAAACCTCCTTATGTCTTCGTCTTTTGATAATATCCCCTCTGTTATTCCCATTATAAAGCCTCTCTGTTTGTGAAGAAGAATGCCCAAAAGGCCCATTCCCCCTTATTTTCATTCCCACTGAACCCTTGTTTTCTTCCCTTGTACTCCTCTCTATTTTCCTCATTAATCATCCAAATTCCCTTTTAAACCCTTCATATACCCTTTGTTTGGTTTAACATGCCCTTTTTTCCCTACCGAATCCCTCTTTCAGCCTTAAAAACCCCTTTTTTGGCTTGAAAACCCACTTTTTACACATTTCAGGCTTAGCCCCTTTTGGCCAGCCCCTAGCCACTTCCCCACATGACCCGAGCACCCGAGACCAAGTTCTTAAGCCTTGGGCGCCTTATCGCAATCAGATGTTTCACGGGGCGCATTTTCTTTGTTCCACTTGTTTTCCCCGATGCGATTGGACTGTGGTCTATTGGCTCCCGCAGCGATCCCTGCCGTCAATCTATATAGATCCGACGGCCCAACGCTAATCGCATCGCACCCGTCGTTCCCCTCTTTCACCCCTCCATTCAATATCAACCGTCGATCTATCCCTAGATCCGACGGCCAGCGCACTTCGCTCCAATCGCAATCGGAACTTCTTGCTGTGCTACCCCTCCGACCCCCCCCCCCCCCGATTGGCTGATCTCCAATTGAATGTGGGCCGTCGATATGGTTCCAGATTGGATGGTGGGCGTGTAATCACATCGCGCCAGTCTATCCATCCCCTCCTCCTATCTTCCCCGATCGCGATCCTCCGATCTGATCGCGGTCGTTGACCGCTCAAGATCCAACGGTCCAAATCTCATCGCTCCCCCTCATTGCGTCAACCTTTCTCCCCACCGATTGAATCTCTGCCGTCGATCTAGTTCTAGATCGGACGGCTGGCACTCAATCACGCATCACCGATCACAAGTTCTTAAATGTGTCACTCCGTCGCTCTCAAACTGATTGCGACTGCCGATCCGTGGACTGCCCCCTCAACCCGATCCAACAACCACGTGCGACCGCTTCAGACCTATGTCTTGCCCCACCATCAAAATCGTTTCATATGTTTTCATGCATTTCCTTTATATTTCGATTCAAAGGCTCGAATTATAATGTTTTATATTAAAACATTATATCATAACGCCTGACATTAGAACTTTAATACTTCTATATTAAATTTCATTGCATATCGACCATTTCCACCATTTCACCGTGCAGATTTCTCCCCACCGCTCTCCATTGCATCCACTATTCTCCATTGTTCTACCACCACCCCTCCAGGCCTCCACGCATTGCTTCCGCCACCCCGGGATTTTATAACAGATTTATTTCACAGCAGGATTATAGAGTGAGAAATTCATCTCCATGATCACAATCGTCGTGATTCAGAGCACAGAGGTAGAGGATATTTCAAAGATCTGGCCTGGTATTAGAAGAAGAGTTCCAAGGGGATAACGCTTATTACTGAGTAATTAACACTTAATCCCACATTCAAAGTGGAAGAAGGTGCGCTTGGAAGACTAAGCACACTAACGAGTTACATCGGTGCACTATAATGTTCGCAGAGCATTGTTTCTCCAGAAGGACACCTTCCTTCAGAAGTCTCCATGCCTCCTCGAGCCCTTCAATATTATTTCACTGATAGAAGCTTCTTTAAGACTGTCACACAGCAATTATGGAGGTATGGAGAGGCCTGCAGACCCTTCCATCCATTTCACTTATTCCAGACGACAACGCAGAGTTCCAAACAAACAAAAGGACTTCAAGAAACATCAAAGGTCAATACTGACCTGACAGAGACCTCTAAACCAAACTACAGAGTACAGCACTGTAGAACCATTAAGCAAAGTGGGCTCGAACACTTCCTCCACTCTGTATTAATGAATCAAATTAAATGAACATCTACTCCTGCCATTATTCATTCTCCTATAAGAATCCCCAAGAGCATATTGTAAAGGGTTGGTTGGGTTGTTGCTGTTGTTAGTTGTAGGGATTCATTTGATTGTTAGAACAATCATTGGGAGAGAGTGGCAGAGTAGTTTGTAATGTAGTAGGTTGGGAGGAGAAAGTTTGGACTGTGTTATGCCATTGAGCTCAGTGTATGTGACTGGTTTTGCATCAATTAATCAAGCAATTTCACAGGATCCTAGTCTATTACTACGGGTGATGTTTTCTCTCTATATTGTTTATTTACACTTTTTCATGCTGTTCATTTTCTTCTAGTACGCATTAGAAATATAGCACAGGATATACCCTCGCATGGTACCCTGTGTTTCTGCTCTCCCTACCCTTAATGTTTTCTGCTGATAGTGAAATCTGAGGGCGGACTCCTGTGGTTTAACCAGTGTAGCAGATGTATTTCCTACTAGCTGATGTGTGAACTTGGAGCCTACTGCTTGGATGTTTCTTACTGGTGTCAAAGCAGGGAAGGTTAAAAGTCCGTCTCCGATCTATAGACCCTAGCTCTATATTAAATGTTATCTCTGTTTTCCCTTGGAGCATGCTAAAGTAGACCTGGAGTTAAATGACCTCTGGTCTGATCTATAAGCTGTCCCCTTTGTGACTTCATCAAAAGCTGCCTTTGAGTATGTCCAAGTAGGTCTGGAGTTAAATGACCTCTGACCTAATCTCCAGACAGAAATTGGGTTGCTTTCCTTCTGCACCCTCTTTCCTTAGTGTTCCATTCCACCATCTATCTAAGAAGATCCTTTAGTATAGATGACTTGCCCTTTGAAAGCCTTGGCTAGTTGTTTGCATGTAATTACCTTTCATGACTCCATAGCCCAATGGATGGCACAGCGTTGACCCATCTTCTTTTGCCAAAACGTCCTATTTCCCTGCTCCTTCCTTTCCATCACTTTCTCAGTCTATGATCTCATGACTCAGCCCAACAACCAACCAACCAAATCATCTTAAAAACCCCCCTTTTGCGCTTCATACCTAGCCTAATATCTCATTCTGAGCTTTCAAAGATATATCATTCTTTTTTCTTTTGGAGAGATCCCTCTCTGGATTCAGGAGGGCTAGATCCTAGGATCCCAAAGTGGTTTGATGTTGTCTTATCTTTTGGTATTGCCAAATCTGCCAAAACATAGGAACCCCAACAGAATTTTCACCATAATTAAGAATCTTTTTATATTTTTATATACTTAATTTATATATTAATTTTTTTAATAATAATAATTATTATTATGATTTAAAATAAATATTTTGAAATGGATGATTTTGAACTTTCCCCTCAAATTTTGTAAAACAAGTAGCTTTCACCTGATCATTTTTCGCATTACACTATGAAATTCATGACCCTCATCTTCTTCCTAGTGAAATTCATAATTATGAGTCAAATCCTATGAAAACTTTTGAATCAATGGAATTTTGGGAGCTCCAAGAAATATGATAACCTTTCCAAAACCATGAAGTAACCATTAGTTCTCTTGAATATGCTTTGCAATCTCATGAATTAGTTCCACCAAACATAAATGCAATGGCCAACTTGATGTTGAGATAATTTTTAAGATATTTTAATAGAAGAAAAGTCGAATGGACATTTTGGAGACATTGGTTTGGAAGTTGTATGAGCCTAGTGCAACATTCAAGAGGTTAAAAGATGAACCAGATTCGATCCATTTAATTTTATAACTAGAGGGATCAAATGTCTTGAGATGTAAACCTCTTTTAAAGTGAAAAGAGATTTGATCCCTCTCAACACGTGGTAAATCTTGAGTTAAAATAGACCTAGATTAATATTAAGATTGTATTTTCAATTTCTAAACCTACATATCTTTGTTATTAAAAATACTTACAAAATATGTTATTAATATGTGGTTATGATTGTCAATTTGAAATTCTAAACCCAAATCTTTTCACCATCAAGAAAATCTTACAAAGTACGTTATTATGTTAATAACTTCTAATAATAAAATCTTACATTCCTCTCTCTAAGAAATGCATTTCGTTAGGGCTAGTCCACGGCAACGAGATGTCAGGCGTACCTTTTCTCTCAAAGGAGGAGACCACATTCTATTTCATATAATAAACGCACAATGATAGTCCATCAAAACCCATATAGAGTAGATATATCTGGAGGCCATTTCTCCCTACCACTTTGTATTCACATCGTTTTGATTTGATTGACTCACAACACTTAACCACCTGGTCAATTTGTCCTGCAAATCTTCCATATTGTCCTGCAAATATTAGATCTAAATTTTTTATATGCCCATCATTATGACACTTCTCAAAACTATTAGCAAGTCAACAATAACGTGTTTATTTTAAAATTAACTGTATTTTACGGCTAAAAATAGTGAAAACGTGTATACGGGCGTCAATTTTAAAGCCTACGACATATACCACTCACCCTCAAAGGTGAAGTGATAATACACTTTATCTACCACTTTATCTACCACTTGATTCTCATAGGTGATGTCATTCGAAATTTAAATTAGGTCTATTTGAATTATTAATGCAAGTGTGTTTTTTTAATGAAATAAGTAAGGTGATCCATTTCTTCAAATTTATAAAACACACCTATTAAAATACTTTAAGTAAGGTCCATGAGTAAGAGTTAGTTTTTTTTTTTTTTAATAAATAGTTTTATAAATTTTAATTATTTTTTTAAAATTTACACAATATAATAATTTAATTAAAGTAAAACTTGCTTAAGTGATTAAATAATTAAAGTAAGACTTGCTTAAGTGATTAGTCACTACTTGTTTTAGAACAATAAGTGAAGTGATAGTTAGCAGTTCTCATCAATTTTTTATTAAACTTATATATATTTCAATAACTCAAATAAAGTTTACTTGAATTATTGATCTTTACATGTTTTAGTAGGTTCTTTTACTGCAATGGATGAAGTGAGAGGAGTGCCTATCAACTTTTTTGACACTTAAACATAGTTTAATAATTAAATTAATTAAGGTATGACCTACTTGAATTATTGGTTCCTATTTATTTTGATATTTAATTAAATTATTCATCCTTACTTGTTTTAAGCTAGCTCTTTTAGTGTAATAAATGAATTGATAGAAATTCTCATCAAATTTTTTGAAACTTGCACATAGTGCAATAATTCAATTAAAGTATGGCCTACTTGAATTATTGGTTCCTATTTGAATTATTGGTCTCTACCCATCTTTAGCATTCTTTAGTACAATAGATTAAGTATGACCTACTTGAATTATTGGTTCCTATCTATCTTTATCTTTAATTGAATTATTGATCCCTACTTCTTTTTAGCTATGTATTTTAGTGTAATAAATGAATCGATAACAATTCTCATCAAACTTTTTGAAACTTACACATAGTGAAATAATTCAATTAAAGTATGGCCTACTTGAATTATTAGTTCCTATTTGAATTATTGGTCTCTACCTATCTTTAGCAGGGTTTTTTAGTACAATAGATTAAGTGATAGTTTTCCTCATCAAAATTTTTGAAACTTACACATAGTGTAATAATTCAATAAAAGTATGGCCTACTTGAATTATTGGTCCCTATCTATCTTTTTCTTTAACAAAGTCTTTTAGTATAATAAGTGAAACGATAACAATCCTCATTAACATTTTCTAAAACTTACACATAGTACAATAATTCAATTAATATAAGCTCTACTTAAATTATTAGTCACCACCCATCTTTAGTAAGATATTTTAATAAAATATGTGCAATGATAGTAGTCACATTAGCTTTTTCTAAAAAAATTACATGCAATATAATAAATCAATCAAAATAAGACATACTTAAATTATTAGTCTTTGTTTTTCTATAGCAAGTTTTTGAGTAATCAAATAATATTAATGTATAGAATTTTCCCCATTAATGTTCTTAATTTTAACCATTAATAACTTATGCTTATCATGTATATAACTTTATGTTAAATGAGTGATTATTTACTAATAATTAAATTTCATCAATAGTAATTGAATCGAACTAATAATAATTAATTAATTATAATTAATAATTTAATACCCTATCTTAAATAGAATTCTAAAGATGTTTTTATTGAGGCTAATTCCTATGATGCAACATGTGACATTAACCATATACATATGATTTTATGCATCAATAAATTGATATCCAAATGATGCAATGTTCATAGATATGACACAAATGGGATGCAATAGAGTAACAAGAAACATTAATGTGACAAATTTAATCATTTGCATCAAAATATGAGATACAACTACCAATCCTCTATGACACTAGAGCTATACAGTTGATGATATCCCTAATTGCATTTTAGTTTACGTAAAAAAAACTACAATGTAAAATGTATTTCTATGCTAGGGATTTGTATTGTAATAGTGGGTTTTCTCCAGCATCATCTAAGCCTAAATAACTAAGCAATATTGGGATATGTGACATGAATTTCTATGTTAGGGATTTGTATTGTAGTAATTGGTTTTTTGTAACATCATCTAACCCTAATTCACTAAGTAATATTAAAACAAAATAAGTGTTAAATCATGGACCAAATCCTAGCTATAATGAACTAGAAAAAAATAAGTTCTCTCAAATATTTTTCATATGAACCCTTACTATGGGGAGGCTTGCTAACCGCCCTATTACTAGGTGTTCACCCCAAGCCCCTTCATCACATTATGATGCACAATCTACACACGTGCAAAATATACAACTCATATCCAACAATTTAGTTGTAATAAATTTAATGGTGGTAGAAAACATAACCATGGAAAAACCCATGCTTAAAACTCAAGAAGAATAAAAATTTAATTTCATAAGAAAAACTTGTGTACTTGAAAAATATCTTATGTTTTGACACTATATCATCTTAAAGAAATATTGCATTATACAAAATATGTTTGTAAAGTATATTTTAAGGTTTAAGATTGTTTTCCCACATTAAGAAAAAACATAAAATATTTAAAGCTATTGGTCTAACCTTAATAATATTTCGAGACTTCAACATGCAATTACATCATTATGTGTAAACAAAATCTAGCCACCTAAAATAATAATTGGTGATTTGTAAAGAGGGATATTTTACTCTGGCTTGATGCCTTTAGGTCTTAGATTGTTAACCTATTTTCTTATATTCAAAGAAAATAATCTCTTGAGCAATAAAAAGAAATTTAAATTCATACTAAAAAACTAGATGGAATTTTAAAACTCTATATAAATGTTAATAATTACCTCAATTAAAAGCTATATTGGATTGAGAATGTTTGAATAATGTACAAAATACTGTTAACCTGGGATAATTATAGATAATAATACTTGAAGTTGTACAACTAAAATCCATGTGTAAACCTAATATTTTTAAATATATTGATTACATCGCAGTTACCTAATAATATATGATATGAATTTGACTATTAAACTCATGTAAGTTTGGCATGGTATTCTACAACACTTATTTTTCACTATATTTATAACCCTTTTATTAAATGCGCTTAGGTAAATAATTGTTTTATAATTGGGAAGTCTATTTTTGTTAAATTAAAATGAGGTCATTTTTGTCAACCAAAAACTCGTAGTCAATGGTGATTAGATCACATGTATATCCACAATGCAAAGGCTAAGTTTTATCGATGTGGTCTCATAAATAATTATGTCAAAGGCATTATTTTATGGAAGTTTTCTTCATGGGCCTTCATCATTTGTCCATTGTTTATAAGAAAATTCCACGCATAATCACTATAATTTCCATCCATATGCACTCGTCCATATTATTGTATATCTCTCACCCAAGTTCTTATGAAGAAATGTCTATTACGCATAATTTGCTAATTCGCTCTGGAACTGCAAATTTAATAATTTTTCCAATGTCTAATGCTTTTTTTCATTTTCTGCATACACATTTAACTTTGGATACATTGTTGAAGTTATTTTTTATGAAATCTCTTCTACACTAGGTTTGATTGCATATTGCACAATCATAAAAACAAACATGTTGTATTTTCTTAAAATAGTGTTGTTCAACTGCTATTTTAAATGTATCATCAAACATATGTAATGATTATTTGTGTTTATTTGGAAGTATGGTATTATGTGTTGACTTTGTCCGCTTCAATCATCTTCTAATCGGAATTGTTTCGATAACATTATTGTTTCTTATTTATTTTTGAGTTGATGCAACAAGAAACATGGTCTCTTGTGTACATTGACATGCTTTGCATTGAGTTCCATAGTATGTTCATCTATGTTGTTGTTTTTAAAGCTAGAATTTAATGGCTTGCATAACTTTCTAACAACACTTGTTTCAAAAACATCCTCATTTATTATATGATTTTTAAGTTGATGCAATGGTAGTCACAATCTCTTGTTTTCCGCTGATATGATCTATGACAAGGTCTATGACATTTTCATATATGGTCATGTTTTCAAATCCACTGGCATTAACCTCACTATTTTTTTTTAATTCTTCTATATATTGCTCTCCATTAACTTATTTAATACGACGTGAAATGTTTTTCTCTTGTAATATATTTTTCAAAGGCTCATAATTCAAATAGCCTGCACGTGTTCCAAATTACATAACATGGAATATTGTTGTCTATTTCTCAAACGCACAAAATTCAGCTACAACATCCAACGTATCATTTGACCCTATGTATGTAGTTATATTCAAGATATACCATATCCAATCATAACAAAAAATTCCATCTTATATCTTCCCTTTTTCATATGGAATTGTTGATTGTATAATGTATCCTTGCCAATCTACTATTCCATGGAATTGCATAATTACATCTTTGTTCATGTATTTTTTTCAATGCAGTTTAATGCAAACAAATCATTATGCATGATTGAATTGCAAAAAAATTGTGCAATTATGCGTCATAAACAGAGAACATCGTATCATTTTTCCATCAGTTTGCATACTATTTCAAGACTACTTTCACCATAAATACTCTTGAACCCGAAAAATATCTTAAACATATGTATACTCATGGTTTCCTCTATCTACATCCATCTATGTTATGTTTTTTCCTAGGTTGTTATATTTATTATATGTTCATGATCAATTATTATTGAGAGTTTTTTCATGCATAGAAGTGGTTTAAAATGTCTAGCAGTTGGATTTTCTTCATGGAAAAATATGTCATAACTTTCTTTGTAATGGGCCTCCAAATTAGGCATAAATTAAGGCCCATCTGATCTTTCTTAGGCACATAAAGGTTGTATTAATTCTCCCCTTCTACACTTAATAATGTTTTTAAGCTTTAATATGTTCTTAGGAAGGTTTAGAGATAATTTCATATTTGTGCCTATTATTATTTATTTTTGGAATATTGTAATAATATTGGGCACATTATGAAGATTTGGAGAAGGAGATAATTTAGGGACTTGCTCCCCACTACAGGAGGATCAATATTGGAGAATAAATGGACAAAATATCATGAAATTATTGAGATATTCTAGAACTCCGATGATTCAAAAAATACAGGAATGTGTTCCTTGTCATTTAATGCAAATTCCTAGTGTTGGGGAACCAGATCCACTATTTGAGGGATTTTTGAGGGGAAAGATTCCTCCTTTCAAGGAGAAATCTTCCTCATCATTTTGTGTAAGTACCAATTCGAATTGGACTCTAGAGGCATGTTTTTTTAGTCTTTTTGTGGAGAAAACCTTTTATTTATCATCTTCATTTTCATTTCTTGCAGGGATGTACTTGGATTGATTCACATAATGAAGTTTGGTGCCATTTTTAGCTTCTAAATATTGGTTTCTTCCATAGGACTCTGAGTCTCCTTGGTCTTGGCCATCCCACGAGCCTCAGAGCTGTCTTTGACAATTTCTTTATGTTCTTTTCACTTCTTATTCACATGCATCTCTTATTCTTGTTTTTCCTATTTATATATTTGGTATTGATGATTTTATTGTTGTAGGATTGAGTTAAATGATTGAAGTGAGTTCTTTTGTAGGTTATTTATAGATTCATAAGAATTATGCATCCTTAGAGTAACTTTTGAAGGTCATATTCATCATTGAGCTACTTGGATTTGGTTACTAGTTCACAAATATAGGATTTCAAGAAATGGCTTGTAGTGAAATAGTAGTAATTTTATGTTATTTTTTAGAATGGGATAATGAGCTTCATTTGAGTGGATTACACTTGTATTAGGTCATAAACATATTCAAGTTAATAAAAAAGCTTACCCTATTGCATTTTCACTTGATTAGGTTAGGCATTTGGTAGATTAACTAGCTCACTAGTTCTTGAATTTCGAGTTTTTAGAGTAGTAATTTTGTGTTATTTTTTAGCACGTGTGAAAAATGGTATTTTGGAGTGATTCCACTTGGAGTGGAGACCTAAGACATCATAATCGATAAAAAAAATTGTCCCATCCAATTTTCATTTGATTTACTTAGTCATTAAATGAGTTATCTCCAAAACAGGACTTCCTGTAGCAAAAACAAAACTTCTTGTAGCACTCTTGTAACAAATGTAAACTTGATTATATTTTCTCCCAAAGCTTGGTTTTTGTCTCTTAAGCTTGAATCATGACCTCGAGGATCTAATTCCATGACTGAGGAAGAGTAAACACCAATTAGGACCATCATTGTTACAAAGTAGATTAGGCATATTTATTTGAATTCATGCTCTTAGGATCTCAATTACAAATTGGTGGTCTTGCCTAGAATTAATTTCTTTTCAAAGAAACACTTCCATTTATGCAATTAGTTTATGATTTTATTTCATGACATTCACTCTATTACATCATATCAACAAAATAAGGACACATTATATGTTGCACATATAGTGTCCATACCTCTTAACTTTGTACAGACCCCGAGTTGATAATTAAAGTTGGTAGCCTTGGAATTTGAAACGTGGTTGAAACATTCTTGTTGCAATATTGAGGCTCATCACTTTTTGGTGATGTTTCCAAGGAGGTGTTAAAGTATGCATTGTTTTATTCCCTATTTGATTCATTTATTTTCTTTCTAAAAAAACAAAAAAATTTGCACTAGGCATATTTCATTTCACAAACAAAAAATTGCATTGCATTAACATTCTTATTCAAAAAAATTAAAAATACTTTCCCAACACCAACCCCCCCATTTGATCATGTGGTGCAGTAAGAACCACATCGCCATCCACTTTTGCAGGTATAAGAAGTATAGGTGGTAGAGAAGGTAGAAGAAATGGATGTAGATGATGACAATGAAGGAGATCCTCTTGGATTTCCCATTCAAGATATTGATGTCAGTGTGCATATGAAGAAAATCCCTCCATATTTCCTTCCAAAATTCCATTGTATGAGGTAAGAGGAGCTAGAAACCTTTCTGTTTGAGTTTGAAATTGTTTGTAGATCTTATGGTTACTTACTAAACACTCAAAATTTGAGATTGTTTCTGGCAACATTGAAGGATAAATCTCTTAAATGGTTCATGAGTTTAGGTACTAATTCAATAAGAAAATGGAATGATATGAAAAACATATTTCTAGACAAATATAAAGATCATGATCTTAAAGAATAAATTTTTAGAATGAATCAAGAAGAAGATGAGAACCTTGAGGATCTAATAGAGAGATTTATGTATAATGTTAAGAAGGTAACACACTAAAAACCCTCTTACTTAGAACAATTAGGATGAGTGGATTGCTCTTCTTGATCTCATGAGTAGAGGATATTTATACTAATTATCATTTGAAGAAATTTGTGAAACATGCAAGCACATATCAAGAGGAAGGGAAAGACTAAGTAAATTAGCATCAAGATCAATAAGTCAAGGTAAACTTAGAAATTTGTTTGATGACTTTAAAACATAAATTCTTAGTAATATAAGTGAGTAAGTAGAAATGTTAAGAATAGAAAATAAGAAAAAATAATATGTTGATATTTGTGTTATCCATGCAAAAACAAAAAACACATGCTACTAAATATTTTCCATCATTACCAAGGTTGAAGGAATTGTACCAAGAAGACAATGAGTAAGTCAATCACCAAAGCAACTATGTTATGTAGCTCCAAGAAGACAATTGCAGCATAGTCAACTTGGTATGGTTTAAGAGCCTAATTCACAATTTCAAGCCTATGCACATCCATCTCAAAGTAATTGGAACACATTATTTCCTTGGAAACCTTGGCCATCTCAACCCAAAACCAATCTTGGAATTAAGGTCAGCAATAACCTTATGGAGAAATCCACAATATCCTTAATATTTTCCTCAATATCCTCCATACCAAACTCCATGATATCCCTACAATCCACCCACCTCCCCACCACAATCACAACCTCAACCACATCCATCTCATATCCACTCCCACCAAATACATGTACCATCATTTCTAAACCCATACAAATAAGTAGCTCAGCCCACTTACAATGACAAGGTACAACACTCTGAACATATCCACTCGATCTAAATGGTATTCATCTTAGATCAAGAAAGGTATTGCAAAAAAGAAATTATCTTGATGTCATTGAAAGACAACATTCAAAAAAAGAAGATTCAAATGAGAATCAAGGAATATTTTAAGGATGGGGAAATTATTTTGAAGTTTAAAACATTACAAAATGTCACTAGTCCCTAATATGCAAACTATAATATGTTTATTTCATATATTTGTAAAATTATTCAAATTTATAATGATTTCCTATGTACTCTCTATATAATGTTGGTGATTTTTAAGTTACAATAATTTTATATTGTAAAATTTGGGCGAATCTTTTTTTTTGGAAAAATGATGGAAAATTAGCCCACCTAAGAATATTAGCCCCTAAAAATTTTCCATGATGAGAATACCAAAGAATCACAGGTTGCACTTGAGGAAGAGAAGACATCAAAATCATAGTTTGAGGAAGTTACATTGTGTTCACCAATATATCCTCTATGTGTTCAAGATAATAATCAACAAAAATAAGAATATATGAATTTCATGGAATAATATGACATCCAAGATGATCCAAGTTAGCAAGTGCACCAAGAATATCACAACTATATTGAAATATGGTTCCAGAAAATAATTAAGTTGCAACAACACACTCTTCTTCAACAATACTTGATATCATCTCAGTCAAAGCAGTTGGTCTCCCATATTTAGGTACATGTCAAAGCATTCCTTTCAAGCCTACATATGATTCTATACATCATCTTGATGTGCACATGGCTCCATTGGAAGTATTCCTATACTTGAAAGAGATTTTGTTTTTCAAATTGAGTAGGATACAAAAAATAATAAAAGAAATGGAAAAAGAGAAAAAAGAAAAGAATAAAATTTTAGGTGAAAACCTCTTTTGAGGCACCCGAGATTGAATCACTGATGAAAAAATCCATGAGACAGTCAAAGGGTTGGAAAAAATAGAAAATAAGAGAAAAATAAAATATCTTAGGTGAAAACATCCTTTGAGATGCCTAGGCAGACATACTAGTTGAAAACCTCATTGAGGAAGCTAGTGGGCCTAAAAAAAGAGAAAAAATTAAAAATTAAAAGAAAAAGATTATTTTCTCCATTTATCTCCCTCTGATGAATGCAAGTGCTCTCCAACCTTTGCAAGCAACAAAAACAAGTTGGCACCAAAATAAAAAGTTGGTCAAAACTCTAGTCAAAGGAAGTCAAACTTGGAATTTCTCCACCTTTTCTTGAATGATCCAAAAGGACCAAGGTCATGCCAATCCATCACCCTCATTCATTTCCAACATCCACCCATCATTTCCAAGCTTTTCTCATTGATTTTCCTTGTTGTCCTGAAATGCTACATGAAGTCCTGGTTTTTAGCATAAAATTGTTTTTATTATATCTCGAAAAACATGCATCCATTTTCTGAGTTGTTTCATGGGGAGATTCATATAGATTATGGTAACATGCTCAATAAATTTCAGCAAATTCCAGTGCACACTTTGTGAGAAATCTACCTCCATCAACTACAACCATTTTTAAAAATTTTCACGATTCGTACATCAAATGGTTGAGGTTGTTCATGGGGAATGGCATAGGGATGATAGTAACATGCTCAAAAAAATTTAGGTCAATCCAGTATACCATTTGAGAGTTATGTATAAAACAATTCTACTACAAGGGGGTTGTCTTGAAATGCTACTAGAAGTCCTATAACTGCTACAGGAAGTTACAGTAAGCTACATGCAAGTGTATTGAGGAAAAAAAACAATCAGAAAGGACCTTGAGGTGTAAAAAAATCAATGAGGGCATTCTTCCCATCATTTCCTGCCACCTTCTCATCACTCCTCCATCTCAAGCACAAGGGTTTTTCTTTCTAACTTTACCTTCTGTCACCTCTATAAATTTATGAAAGGCATAGAGTTATTGCACTCCATTTTACAAGGACACACCCCTTCCTCACCAATATATAATCATCCTACCATCACTCTAATACCACCTCACACTCTCCCTCATCACTCATACAAAGCTATAAGCCTAAAATAAGCAGAGAAAGAGACTACTACAAGAAAATGTAACTTCATGTAGAAATTCTTGTGTAAACACCAGAAAAGCCCTGAAAATGGTTTTAACAAATCATGGAGACCAATAAGACTAGTGAGATGAATCTAAATACAGTAATGACACTACAAGGAGGATCCTCCACCAGAATACATACACATGAAGACTCAGCAAGGTACATGCACACAATAAACAAGTCAAGTTAAAACACCTCAAAGATAAAGAAGACACAACAAAGAATAAAGCAGCAATACAAACACAGTGATGCAACTCCAACTCCAAATCCAGCTCCAGCATGCATCATCCCACAACAAATCAACCAGTAGGTAAGGCTCAAGTAAGAAACTCTCTAACCTCACCCTTCAAATCTCTTCTAGCTTAAGAAAATATTAAAACTGTGAGAAGGAAGGGTTTTTTATAGCCAAAATCAGTAGCAAAGAAACCTCGACCTTATCTTGTAGTTAGCTTCACTTTTCCACCAAGACACACACGCATGTGGGAGAGGAACAAGAAAAAAGTGAAGAGGACGTGAGAAAGTGGGTGGTAAGAATTTAGTTGAGATGGAAGACAATGATTTCCAAGGGGTAACTGAGGGTGAACTCAGTTAACAAAAAAAGAACTCTAAGTTTATTTTACATGCAATGAAAAAATATATTTGAAAAAGGAGAAGAAATAAAAATAAAAGGTGGACCCACCACCTCTCGGCATGAAAATATTGGTTGCTAGAGGTGAAATAAAGTTGCTACAAGAAGTTTCTATAGGAAACATATCTGTTATAGTAAGTTGCTATAGGAAAAACATATTTTCTACAGGACAAAACAAATATGCTACACGAAGACAAAAGTTGTTGCAAAAGAACCTTATTTTGAGGAATATCACCCCCAAACCCTAGGATTCGAAGGAAAACATCCAAAGGAATGATAAATACATATTTTTCCTTTATCTAAGTGAATAAGAAGCCTGCAACATTTTCCTTTTTCCAGTAGTACAACCTATGGGAAACTTTTGATTAAGGTTTACAAATAAAAAAATCAAATGTGGATGTTTCCTTTGAATTGAGCTTGATAAGAAAGGGAATTGCAATTATTTTTGGGTGAGCATGAAATCAACCTTCCTCCAGGAAATATAAGAAATCTATTCAATTTGCCTATGTCTTAAAAACCCTCATTACAAAAAAAATATCTAAAACTTGTAGCAGAAATAAAGAATTGCCTTGCCAACTTTGGAAAGTTGTATTTAAGGCTATGGGGGGTGGATCTAACCATATAAATACCATAATAAAGAAGAAGGCATAGAAGAAGCTAATGAATAAGCAGAAGAATATGAAGAACATGGAGATGATCCAAAAGAAAAACTCAAGGAGGAAGAAGGAGGAGAGAAACAAATTGTGCTAAAATCCAAAATAACAGTGCCTAAAATAGACCATATCAAAACTAAGAACTCCAGAGCCCATCAGGTAACTATCTAGGAAATAACATAGAATAATAAGGCAACAAAAGGCAAGGAGGAATTCACCATCAAAATATAACTCTAACCACAATGATGAAAAGAGGCTTTCCAAGAGGTCTCTAATCTCTTTCTAGCTTGTGTCCATGGCCTAGAAGATGTTATAGAAATGTAAGAGGAAACAAATTAAGCATGAGGTGCAGTTTTGGTCAATATTTGATAAATTTTGTTATGTGCTACATAACGCTACAGGCCTACTACATGATGCTCTGAGTTGCTATAGGATCACATTTGAGGTTGTTTTTAGGGTTTCATAGGTTTCCAAATGATGGAAAAAGGTAGTAGGAGGTTGGAAAAGGGTGTGGAAGACCGTGCCAAACTAAAAAATATTCAAGAACCCATCTCACACAAGGGAAAAAGGGCAGGCTAACGGTCTCTAGAAACACTGTGTTTTTTCTATACACAAACATATTTGGAAAAAATAAGTTAAAATGGGATGTGAATGCAATGGACCTACAAGCCAACAGAGTTCCCTTTCAAAGAGGAAAGTTTTGTTTTTGTGCTTTAAATACTGCTAAACAATCATGAAAAGAAAAAATACATTTTTGTGCTTGTCCTTGTAGAACCTACAACCAAGATTATTAAGAGAAAGGACTGAGGAATGTACAAGAGAGAGTCCACCAGGGCCATGAAGGAGGAACAATTAGGTCACTAAGTTGCTCAGAGGATGAGCAACATTTTCAGTAGGGGGGTATGATGGGCCTCCAAATTATGCATAAATTAAGGCCCATCTATCCTTTATTAGGCACATAAAGGCTACATTAAATATCTCCTTCTACACTTAATAATGTTGTTTAAGCTTTAATATTTTCTTAGGAAGTTTTAGAGATAATTGCATATTTGTGCCTAATATTATTTATTTTTGAAGAATATTGTGAATATTGGGCATATTATGAAGATTTGGAGAATGAGATAATTTAGGGACTTGCTCCCTACTATAGGAGGATCAATATTAGTGAATAAATGAACAAAATATCATGAAATTATTGAGATATTCTGGAACTCTGATGATTGAGAAAATCTAGGAATGTGTTCCCTGTCATTTAATGCAAACTCCTAGTGTTGGGAACCCGATCCACTATTTGAGAGATTTGGGAGGGAAAAGCTTCCTCATTTCAAGGAGAACACTTCCTCATCATTTTGTATAAGTACCAGTTCGAATTGGCCTATATAGGTATGTATTGTTTAGTCTTATTGTGGAGAAAACTTGATGTTTAGTATCTTCCTTTTCATTTCTTGCAGGGATGTACTTGGATTCATTCACATAATGAAGTTTGGTCCCATTTTTACCTTCTAAATATTTGTTTCTTCCATAGTACTCTGAGTCTCCTTGGGCTTTGCCATCCCAGGATCCTCATAGCCCTCTTGCAAAATTTGTTTATGCTATTTTCACTTCTTATTCACATGCATTTTTTATTCTTGTTTTTCCTATTTCTGTATTTAGTATTGATGCTTTTCTTCTTGTACACATGAGTTAAATGATTGAAGTGAGTTATTTTTCAGCCTATTTATAGATTCAAAAGCATTATTCATCCTTCTAATAACTTTTGAAGGTCATATTCATCAATGAGCTACTTTAATTTGATTACTAGTTCACGAATATAGGATTTCTGTAAATGGCTTGTAGCGAAATAGTAGTAATTTTATACTATTTTTTATAATGGTTTAATGAGATTCATTTGATTTTATTACCCTTTTATCAGTTCATAAAAATATTCAAGTTAATAATAATATTTACCCCATTTCATTTGCACTTAATTAGGTTCGGCATTTGATAGGTTAACTAGTTCACTAGTTCTAGAATTTCCAGTTTCTAGAGTAGTAATTTTATGTTACTTTTTATCACGTGTAAACAAGGGTATTTTGGAGTGATTCCACTTGGAATGAAGACATAATACACCATACTTAATAATAAAAATTGTCCCATCCCATTTTAATTTGAATTACTTAGTCATTCAGTGAGTTATCTTCAAAACATGACTTCATGTAGAAAAATCAGAACTTCCTATATCACTCTTATAGGATGTGTAAACTCAACCTTATTTTCTCCCAAAGCTTGGTTTTTGTCCCTTAGGCTTGAATAATGACCCCTAGGATCTAAATCCATGATTGAGGAAAAATAAACACCACTTAGGACAAGCATTTTTACAAAGTTGATTAGGCCTATTTATTTGAATTCATGCTCTTAGGATTTCACTTACAAATTGGTGTTCTTGTCTACGATTAATTCCTTTTCAAAGAAACAATTTCATTTATGCATTTAGTTTATGATTTTATTTCATGACATTCACTCCATTAATTAGATCAAAAAAAGAAGGACACATTGTATGTTGCACATATAGTGTCAATGTCTCTTAAGTTTGTACGAACTCGGGGTTGATAATCAAATTTGGTAGCCTTGGCAGTTGCAACATTCTTGTCGCAATACTAAGGCTCATAACTTTGCATAAATTTGAATTATAATGCAAATAGATTTTCAATGTTTTTTTTGCCAAATCCTTATCGAAATTTTTAGCCAATTCGATAACCAATGTATACAAAATATGTCCACCCAAATTCCTTGTTCTTCCACTGCCAAAGTATTTGAAGTTGAATTTGTCATGTTGTATAAGTAAGATTCAAGCTATTTATACCATGCATTTGTATCAATTCATCTATATTCAATTCACATTCACAAGGTAATATCTCTTCAACATTTTGTTCATGTAAACAATTTCTGAAATGTTCTATCATTCCTTCACATAACTCTGTTGACATGTATTTAAAATGCAATAGAGTTTGCATAGTAGTGAATAGGAAATATCCTATAGCATATGCAATGTAATATATATATATATATATATATATATATAGATATTATTTTTTTTGTTTTTTTTTTCTTCCCGAAATGCATCTTGAATTTCTAATTTTAAGCATCTAAAAACATCATCGACTGTGACCCTTCCCTAAATATTTTATACAAACCCCTCTTATCTATTCCCCTAAACCCCTAAGTATTTTGTGTTTATTCTTAATGAATGAATGATTGTTATATGTTAATGAGTAATTTGTATATGTCTCTTTATGTACATGACGTTGTTTCATATTATGTAAACATATTTTTTATGATAAAATTTATTGAGATGAAATATTTTGTAGATTTACTAATGAATGAATGAATGAAATTTATATGTTAATGAATAATTGTTATATGTCACTTTATGTACATGGCATTGTTTTATATTATGCAAACATATTTTTATGATAAAATTTATTGAGATGAAATATTTTTGGATTTATGAATGAATGAATGAATGAAAGTTATCTGTTAATGAATAATTGCTAAATGTCTCTTTACGTGCATATGTTTTTTCATATTATGTAAACATTTTTTTATGATGAAACTTATTGAGATGAAATATTTTGTGGGTTTACGAATGAATGAATGAATGCTTGCTATTTGTTATTTTTTTATGTATCTTAATGTTTTGCTTTCAATTATTTCCTATATAGTAGATAGATTGGGTATTGGGGAATTGAGAGTGATGTGAGGGGGGGCATGAGAGCTTCCACGTTCACATGGATGGCCATATTCAGTAGAGAATAAATTAGGATTTCGATAATCTTGGAGCAAAACACCTTCAATCCAATAAAGCAGCAAATCTTGACTTCATTGTTGCTTTGTCAAGTAAAAGGTGGTTTGCTCGACCAAGATTAAACTACTCCAAAAATTTATTTTCGAAACCAAGAGGAACTCATTCAAGTATTCATACTACTTATATTAGAATCCCCATATTAGAATGATTTTGTTTCATATTGTCCATATTAGAATCTCCATATTTCTTTTGTTGTCCTCTTTTTGGAAAATACAACGTTAAACCATTGTAGCATCTCCACAAGCTATTAGTGATTCATGTTTGAAAAAAAAATGATAAATGTCGATACACTTGAACTTTTCAAATTAAACAACTTAAACTTATAATTATTAAATATTTTTACCAAACTTTGGTAAAAGGCCATTAAAAACTATTTTTCCTATTTATTTTTTTTGTTGATCTAACCCACCACATATTGAACATTGAATATCTTGCTTTACAATTACTTCAGAACAAGGAGATTACAATTAAGGTACACCCTGTGGGCTAAACTAATTTTTTTTTTTAACTTATTTTCAATAAGAAATAGAAAACTTGATGATTATTATTGTTTACCTTTGTTTTATAAAACCCATAATTTAGTCATATTTCAACATTCAAAATAGTCATTTGCCCATCTATGTTTTTAAACATTTTCTCTAACCTCTTCTTAAATTCAAATTTGTAAAACCAATATTTTGTTATAAAGAAAGTGTTACTATTTATGATCTGTAATGCCCTTATGAAAGTTTCCCTTTTCTCAAAACATGGAAAATTATTTGGTAGTTAGGGTTATTAGTTTAGTGGCATCTTTAAATTTACTTAGACTTACTATTGTATCATTATGTAGAAATAAAATTTGACCAATTATGGTAACATTTGGTGGTTCATAAAGGGATAAGTTTTAATTTAGCTAAATCCCTCTAGCTTTTGAACCTTAACATATTTCCTTGTATTCAGATTTCAGAAAAGACAAACTCTTCACCAAACACAAAAAATTTAAACTTTGGTATAAAACCAAAAAAACTAATTTTCAGCTTCTAAGGCTAAATAAAGGTCATATATATGTGTGTGTGTGTGTGTGTGTGTGTGTGTGTGTGTATCCCAAAACCTAATTCAAACATTTTCATAACTGCAAATATTTTCATAATGACAATACACAAAATAACCTTTTCTCTTAAAATTTGTGATACAATTGTGGGTTAGATTGTAATTTTTTGTAATTTAAAATGATTTTTTGAATGCATAGATTAATTCAGCACCCCAAATAATATTAGTGGACTTGAACTTTACAAATTAAACAACTTAAACTTATAATTATTAAAGATCTCTAGCAAATTTTAGTAAAAACTTAAAAGCCATTAAAAAATATTTTATCTATTAATTAAATTTGATAAAAATAAAAATATTGAAAAATATTTTTTACGTTTTAATTATAATTCTTTTAAAACTTATCTTCAATAAAAATCTGGAAAATTATTATTATTTATTTTTATTTAAAAAATCTGAAAATTTTGTCATATTTCAAAATTCAAATAACTAAATAAACTTTTAAGCTCATGAATCTTAGAAATGTTCAATTTTTAAATAACTAAAAAAACTTTAATTAATTTAAAAATCGATTCTACAACTTGTTGGAATAAATTTTTTTTGGAAAAAAGAAATTAATTTAAAAAACAATTTTAATTTGAATAAAGTTTTTATGAAAGGTACATAAGAGAAATTAATTTTAAAATGAATTCTGCAACTAGTTGGAATAAACTTTATATAAAAGCCACACATGAAGACAATAATGTAGACCCACGCACAAAAGCTTAAAATAAAGTTTCTCAACTTATACTCCACACATGAAGACAGTGGTCGCAGTGACAAGAAAGTTTCTCAATTTATACTCCTCACCAAAATGCATCGTGCCATCTACCACCTCTATGGCAAATCTTAAACCTTCTCTTAAATCTTAAACGTAGACGTCGGGACTAGCGGCTTTCCCATGTGAGATGTTAGAGAATATAGAGGGACCCCATGATGTGTTGGCTGACAAAACAATGCCCAAACTTCAATCATTGGAAATAGTAGCGTGTCCATTGTTGCTAACATTGAATGGAAAAATTGTCCAAGTTGCTGCAAATATCTGGAGAGTTCTATTGGTGGCTAAACTAATTTGGGAGGATGAGAATGTTAAAAATAATTTTCCACATCTTAAATGTAATGATGATGATGGTGTTAATGTCTACTGAGACCAATCTTTGGTCTATCGGACCTAAAGAAAAGAGTTATTTAGTTTGATTTAAGATTTTATTCCTATGCTCAAAAAGCTTGGAGAGAATCCTCCCAAGCTCACTATAATTTTGACATCTTAAAAAGCTAAGAAGGTCAGTGTTGCAACAAAGATTATGAAATGTTATTTCGTAATTGATTAAATATTAGTAATATTTAAATATTATTTTTATATAATTTAATTAATTTATATCTTTGTTAATGGTTTCTTTAATTAAAAAAAAAATATTAATAATACTATATTATATATATATATAATTAATAATTTTAACTTAAATTATTAATTTGATTTTAATAATATAAAAATGATAATAATAATAAAATATTTTTATTTTTTATTTTTAAATATATAAATTATTCATTTAAAAAGTTAAATATATTATGCAATAAATATTTTAATATATTTTAATGTGTTTTTTAAAGAATTATAAATGTATGATATATAAATTATTTCAATTAAAGAATAGTTAATTGAGTTTATTTTGGATTGTTAGAAAGAATAAGTGTTATTATCCTTACTCATGGTTAATTATCTCTCTGATTTGTTAATCTTATATTGATATATTGTGATAATGACTTCAAATATTATTTTTTTGCTATATATAATTGAGATGTATTTTAATATTTTTTATTTTCAAAGAAATAATAATGAAATATTACTTTACATTAATGCTAATGTGGAAAATGATACACACTCACTCTATTTATAGGAATTTCCCATGATATTTGTAAGCATTCACAATATTTAGAGGTATTCTTAAAAATATTTCACTACTTGAAAACATTAATGACAAAAATGCACCACCTCCATTTCAATCCCTTGTTCATGCTGTAATTAATGGAATAAATGTTATCTATATAGACATGCAAATGTTGAGTTGGTTCAAGCAACAAAAATATGTATTGTATTTGATTTTTAATAAAATCTCAAATATTTCATAAAAGGGATGAAAAGCTATATGAAACATGAATTATGAGTGGAGGCTTGGAAGGGAAAATGGTAGGTTTGTCTTTCCTAAAATAATCCTTTCCATTATTCTCTTTTTGTGTAAAAATTTGAATTCATAATTTCAAAGAACTAAGTTGGTTGGAAATTGGTAGTTGAGCTACTAACTCTCTACAGTTATGAGAATAATTGGGTTTTGTACAAACCTCATCGAAATGAATGGGGAAAGTACCTATTTGATTGTTTTTGGTATTGAAACAATGAATTTTTAGATATGATTCACAAAATCTCATGAAGACAACAAAAAAATGAATAGAATCATGTGAAGAAAGCAAGCGATGTTCACTAATAGGCCTAGGGACAAAAAATGGGTGAAAATGGGGCCAAAATTTTTGCTAATTGATAGCAAAAATATGAAGGATTATCTAATCCATCTTCTAGTTCAAAAAATTGAGCATAATTACTACCCTAAAAATGAGTTCCAATGCATACCTACATTTTTGGGTGCTTATTGGGAAAGGCGCAGAGCACTGAGAGGAGCAGAGAGGGACTCCTTGTGTAGTGCAAACTAGTTGATAAACTAGCCATCGTTTGAGCAGAATCTTGGGTAAGTGGGGCCAGAAAGTAAGTCTTGCTGATTTTTTCTATTGATGAAGGAAAATGATCTTCATACTTCCACCTTTTTTTCATTGAAAGTGAGTTCCCCTAATGGCTTCATGGTCTAGAAAGGGGGTGGTCTGCTACAAGAGGAATCCAAGTATTGATGAACCTATGGTTTGATAGAAAATAGCTAATCCTTCATTAGTTGCATGTAAATTCTGAATCAAATCAAATAGGTGCTCTTCGTGAATCAAATTATATTGTAAATCTTGTATAATGTCATGCAAATGATGATTCTAGGTAAAAATATTTATAGTTGCATGTTGGAATTTAAATAAAATCATTTTCATGTATATCTATAACTATATGCTTCTATTTAATGGATTTAGTGAGTATAAGGCTCATATAAATTTCTAACCTTTGGTTATTTTTTTTTTATGTTATGGCCATAATAGGCCACTTGAAAGAGATTTTATAGTTGGAAGCCCAAAGGAAGCATGTTTATTAGCTTCTTGGACAACCATAGAGTCTAAGTGGTAATGGAAGACTCCCAGTGGGTTTCAAGCATAAGAGTTAGGGCTTCCATTAGCCATGACAACGAGTCCTTGACATGTGATTCAAGGATGAGAATTCCTAGTAAAATTATAGATCTAAATGCAAAAAGAAAGGCCTTTGTTTATATTTAAGACTAAAGTAAGTCTTCCAAAAAAACATATGAATGAAAGAAAATAATAATTCTCATTATTAAATTATGAATGAAAAAAAAAAAATCATTATTGAATAAATAATTTCTCCAAAAATTATTATTTAGGCATAACCTTTGAGGTGCATTCCTTTAGAATGTTGGTTCGGATTTGAGGCCTTTCCAATAGAAATTTTTGAAATTTTTGTGGTGTTGAATCTTGAAAAAAAATAAAAAAATACTCAACTTTCTAGTAAAGCAAAGGAGACCATCGAATTTGTAACTTCTAAAAAATAAATCATGCCATGTCATTGGCTTTTCCACACCTAATTTATCATGGGATTTTAAGGGCATGAATTACCTAAAAGAAAATTGGATGAAAAAGCCTTGCTCTAAATCACAAGGAAAGCTTAAGGGCCTCATTGAGTTGTTTAAGTTTGGAAATGTGTATAGATTTCTATTTTAGTTGATAAGAGACCTTGGAAAGTTGTGTGAATTTTTATTTTAGTTCATAAGAGACCTTGGAAAGATATGTGTGGATTTTTATTTTAGTTGATAAGAAATTCAAGAGGACTTTGATACTTGATCGTTAAATTTGAAATTTGGGTTTGTTATCTAGTTTGTGGGTTTGTGGGTTTTTGGATGCATTAAATTATTTTAATTGAGATGGAATAATATTTCTCTTATAATTTGTTAACCAACGATTACATTGATTGTTATGGAATTATTTTTGTTTATTCTATTGACATTGGTTATTGAGAGGTGCTCTCTAGCCAAATATGGTAGTATGGTAGAGAAATGTTGTAATGTCTTATTTAACATTTAGAATGAGTTAAAGAAAATAGAAAAAAATAATAATTATAATTAATAATTAAACTAGCCTAGATTCATCTAAACTTCCGATCTACCAAGCACCAAGTGGGATCAAATCTCTTAAGATATAAACCCATTTTAGAGTTAAAAGGAATTTTATGGCGCTCTGTATTTGGTAGATCGAGAATTAATATGGATCTAGGTTGGTGGAAGATACAAACCTATTTTAGAGTTAAAAGAAATTTGATCCCTCTGGGTGCTAGATAGATCTAGAGTTAATATGGATCTAGACTCGGTACTAGGTAGATCTAGAGTTAATATAGATCTAGGGTGGTGATTACTTTTATGCAATCACAAACATGTAATCTAATACTTATTTTTTTGAAAACATTAAATTGATTTTTATTGTATTCCATCTCATCTAGAAATAATCCTCAACTTTATAAATTAAAAATTTTCCTTAAATTTTACTAAATTAAAATATTTTAAATCCTTTCTAAAATATTGTGAGAAATTAATATGTATTATGCTCTATGTTAAATAATATCATAATTCCCAAAATGCTTATTAATTCTCTTTATATATATGTTTATTCCTTTCCTTATTTTCTATTCCTATTTAATTTGTATAGACAAGTATTTTATATATATATTATCGAAATGGAAAAATAAATCTCATTTGATGTTTCAGCAAGGAAAGAATCTAATTCTCATGTGATAGCATGTTAGATTTTCTTCATAAAATAATGGGATTCTTGTTCCCTTTCCCTTTTATTTCTAGTGTTTGGTATTATTCATTGCGCGAAAGATGCCAAATGTTTAAACGTATGCTTCATGTTTTAGCCTTATAGTAAAAACTGGTGTGAATTTTATACTTTACGAAATAAGCTTTTACTTCTTTCTTGACAATGATATTTCTAATTCCATTAACGAAAATGAAAATATTTATATTTATTTATATTTATATTTATGCTTATGACTGTTAAATATCTTCCACACCTTGAAAATGCACAAGTTGGAAAAAAAATCTATGCGAGAGGGTAAATGTTATTGCTTTGAATAGTATGAAGATATAAATACTTATGTCGATAAGTGTATTTATTTCAACTCAGAGTGGAGGTAGACATGTAGATTTTTTATTTTTATTTTTAAAATATATGGATTACATTTCATATCAAAAGAATATTCTTGGTCTGCAAAAGCATTTGACTCTTTTGATTTCACTAAGTCAGCTTCGTTTTGTTTACCGTTCTCACACACGTGGCAGGCGCCCACGCTACTCATCAGATTCGGTGGTCGTTTTAGTTACAATTCGAACATAGTTTATATACATTGAATGAAATTCATTCAATTCGATTTATTAAAATATTATTGTTTATAATAATAATATTATTATTATAATAAAATTTTGATAATGTGATTTTTAGAAAATTTTCTTGCTTTTCATAATGTAGATTAAATAAATATAATATAAATATTATTGTTATAATTATATTTGTATTTATATAAATATAAATATAAATATTAATATTAAATTTTTATTATTTAAGTTTATCAATGTATATTAATTAATTTATGAATATGTTTGTGCTAGTATTATTATTACGATGTTTGAAGAAATATGTGAAATACAAGAAAATAAGTATATATAAATAGATATTCAATTGGTATCTCCAACATAGTATTTCATTTATAAGAATATTACATTTATGGTTGGATGGTGTAACATTAGAAAAAAATTCCTTCAAGATGGGATTTTCTATAAATGGTAAAAATCTAAGCAACAAACGCTAGAAAGAATAGGGATACAAAATGTCCTTACAATATATGTAAAATTTAAAATCTTCTGCTAGAAGGCAATGACACTACTTCAAGGATGGGTTCTTAGGTGGCTAAGGCATCGATCCTTGAAGTGGGATTGATAAAAAAAAATTATGTTATAAAGAATAACTAATGGATGTGGTTATGACATTCCTAGAGATGATTACATATGTATGTATATTGGTTGAAACACGTGGACATTTGCATGGATTAAGTAAGTTAAAGAGAAAAACATAAGGTTTTCTTTTGATGCTTTGGGGTATAATTAATACTGCATAGTTTAGCTCCGTGGGAGGACATGTTGCACATGGTGCTCATAACAAAAAGTGTGCAAAAGAGGACTCACTTGAAAAAGAGAACCATAATGTTGGAAATTGATCTTTGAAGACCATTTAATGGGTAAGCAGGTAGTTAAAATCCTATGAGTGAGGTTGACTTTAAATCAGAATGTGATTTCATGTGTAGGTAATACATGCATATTTATATAAGAATATGAGGATATGTAATGTATACCTAAAGGTACCCTTTAGTACCTTATATAATGAAAAATCAAGATGCTTGTGTAAGTGTGGAGATGGAAGTGGAGTCTATATTAAGTGTGTTATAATTTGTTGTATATTGGCCTTATTCAAAGACTTATGCCTAATAGAGATGATAAAATTATTAGATAGAGTTAATATAAATACTCACCTAACAAATTACGAACGACATTATGCTTTGTGTTGATAATACCATCATCTAAATCAACACCTAGTGTTATTATTTCCTTTTATGCCTTTAGAAATTTCACTATGACATTTAGTGCTAACCATGGTTTTCTCATAATGATCATCAACATTTATATTCTTCCTTTTATAATTTAAAGAAGCTTCTTCTAAATCAACAATTTGTTCATAATGAACCGAAATGGAAACATCCTTAGGCATACTTCATTTGGTTTTTTGATGTTTCCTATTCTTTTCAACAAGAGTGGTAACCTCATTGTCATTGATGCCAACATCATATTCATCTTGAGTTTCCACATGATGAAATGTCACCTTTATAACCCTATAATATTAATGATTTTAGTTTCCTCTTTCTTGATTGTTTATATATACTCTTGTATTTTCAACTTCCATTGCTTTTCATTTCTTTTTCCTTTCTTCTCCCGCTTTATTAATATGAAGGGTATCTTCCACTCTATCACAAGTCCCTTCCAACATAATTGAAAATGGAATAGAAAAATCCTACCAAAATTAGATATAACATTTAAGTAATAAATAAGTTAAAAGAAATATAATGATACTTACAATAATACATAAATAATAATAAGCAAACCTACATTTCTCTTCTTAATGTCTTGAATTGAAAATGCACATATCTCTCTAAAATATTCTTCCATGTTAGAATTTCTCTTTTTAAAACAATATTTAATCTTGTTATTTATCTTGGCTTGTTTTACAAGAGCTTGGCATCAAATATATGTCTCGCATACAGCCAATTGTCTAATAATTTCTTGCACATACTCAAAATCAACGCAATAAAAATATATTTGTTCTATATTGTTGTTTCGTTTGACTTCAACAAACAATGTGTTACACCAATTTTTGGTCATCTAACCTGTTAATATTAGATGGACTAAAGTACACCATGTAAGACCAATTTTACCATAGTAAAATTGCTTTCACTATGAAAAATAACTTAATAATCCATAATTTATTAAGTTGTTTCTGGTCTAAACAGGAAACCCCATGAGGAATAATTGAATAAATCCTTATTTGTTTGATTTTCCTCAAGGGATAATTAATTAAACCAACGTTTAATTAATAGTCCTAGTCATATTTAACACAAAACAAGAAAATTAATTAGATAAATCATTATTTATCTTATTATTTTCTAGGAATAATAATTTAAAACATTATTTAAATAATATTCCTTGTTAAATTTGACTAAATAATTTATAAATAATTGAATAAATCATTAGTTATTTAATTATTACTCAACCACATTCTTAAAATAATAAATAAATCATCTATTTATTTATTATTTCTAAATAAAGGGATTTGATCAAATTCAAATTCCTTTTCCCTCCAACAAAAATAATAAAATATTCTATAAAAGTTAGATCTAGATTTGGTTAATAATATTTTAATTATGCACCAATATCTAGGCTAACTCAATATTTTGTTATAAATAGAAGAGTTTTTCCATTCATTCACTACCTTTTGTTTCCTAAAGATCACTCTCGATCTATACTTTTGGTCTGACTTTGATCCTCCATCATTGTCATATTTTTCCTACTTTTTGCTTGTGAGCTCCCTTTGAATTCCAATTTTTTCTGGGTTTTCTACACCATCAAGAGAGAGAGATCTTAGATCTAAAGCATTGAGGACATACAAGAACCCATCACATTGAGGGGGACTGGTAACATCTTTCTATGTTCCCTTCCCAGGTGTCATAATACAAAAAATTCTTCAAAACTTCTTGTCTTGTTCATTGGATGCATGGAGGAACTCTTACTTATTATTTGTTGTTTAATGTCTTTAACTACATAGATATGGATTTATGTAGCATTTATTCTGATCACTAACTGTAGATCTAAGGAAATTGATAACCATCTTTGATGTTAGGGTTTTTTTTTATGCACAGCTAAAGTGATCTTTTTTCGTACGCTTCTGATTAAAATTCATACTAATAGCTTGTGACTCCACAAGGGTTTATAATTACGACCGATGTCGTTTTTCAGATCCCTGTATGACCAGCTGCTTCAACCCTAGGGTTTTTCTTTAGCTTCTTATTTTCCACTTCTTGATATTATTTTTAACCTTTAAAACCCTAAAATGGTAAAAATTCTTACTTTTGTGTGTTTTTGGGCCTGTTGCGCAGGTGACAGGTATCAGCTGTAGCTGAGATGACACTTTTTTTTCTGAAATCTACTCCCGAGACAACCCGAAGTGCAGGTCACACTTTTTGGCCCAAAACCTGCGACCTCAACCTTCGGGACGCAAAAAACAGCTTGTAACTTGCGAACTCAGTAGAAAACAGGTCAGAACCTGTGACCTGTACGTTTTGCAGGAAGTTTTTTGTGATTTTTCTGGGTTTGTGTTGGCGAAAAGGGAGGTCTCTGGGCAAGACCCAGGTTCAGGCTTGAGGCCAAAAAGGTCTCCGCGTCCTTACACGAGGCGTGACATGACCTTACTAAGATTAGAGGCTAGATCATTGATGTTGAGGAAAGATTACTAAAACAGATCATAACTTATGAGCATACAGAAGACACACACACACACACACACACACACACACACACACATATATATATCAACTCCAGGAAGTAAGCTATCATTCATCATGACATGTTCAAAATACCGAATTAAAATTTAAACTAGGAATACATTGACCATAATCAAGTAAGAATCAACCAATTAATAATATTCAGCACAACAACAATCCAATTCCATTAACTTGGATCAAAACAACATACACATACCCCGCAGAGTCTATTACCGTTCAGTTCAATACAAAAGGCTCCATGGAGCTCTCCTAAGTCTCTACTTCCTATCCGCATTGCCTTTTGACTAACCAGCTAACTAAAAAACTAAATATAGAGTCACTTCTTTCCTGCCTATCTGTTCCTGCCGACTGACACTACCAGTCCTTGCCTCTTTTGTGCTCGTCTATTCCCTCGCACTATGTTGCCTTATGTTTCTTCTCTATCACTGGGAGTTCTACTAATTGTTTCTTGTCTCCCATCTCTGCCATTTGCGCCGTTATCTTTGTATGCCCTGCCACCTGTCTTCTGCATTTCCAAAAACGTGACAGCTCCCTGCCTACCTTGGTTGCGTTCCACCACCTATCTTTCGGCTCTCCGCAACTCCAAAACTGTTCTGTCCAAAACAAAGGCCCCAACGGCCCCCAACCACACGTTATTGACTCATCTTGAGTTAATATTTTCCTTCTATTGCGACTTCTGGTGGTCTGTCGGCTTCTAGTGCTAGCCTAGTTTCTCCTGTTGATTCCGTCTCTGTCGTTTCTTGTTCCAGTTTGCCCTGTTCCAACAAAAGCCCCAACTCGGGAACCTTGCTCAACGTTGATGCTCTAAGCTCTGTAAACTCAGCTATTGCTTGTTGCCACACTTTAAGCATAGGCTCTATTTCAGTGACGACTTTGTTGACTCGAGTCGCATCCGTTACCTGCATTAATTTTTCAAACACTTCCTGGATTTTCGGTTCTGCTTCAGCTACCAGTTGCTGAATTGCCTTGGCCTTTTGCTTCACAGGTTGCCTTAGGTCCCTGAGAAGTTTCTTTGTTGTTGATGAGTGTTCTTTAATGGTCTGAATTTTTGCTTCAAGTATATCTACTTGGTCATATAGTTGATTTATGTTGACTAGATATTTGACTCCTCTGATTTCAAGGAAAATCTTCTGAAGCTTCTCTGAAACTAGTTGTTCTTTCATTTTTAGTGAATTTGAGCATTCATGTAGCTGCTCCAACAGGCTGTATGCTTCCTTGACTGTCGACCTAAACGTGCCCTTGATGTTTTAAACATGTCTCTGCCTCTTTGCTAATTTCTCGGCATATACTGTGGAGGGATCTGACAATGTTGGCTTTGCTACAAGCGCCTCTTTCAGTTGTTGGTTTTCTCGGTTCAAACTCGTGCATGCCATTTCGACTCAAATGGATCTTTCGACCATTGAGAATGACGAAATATCTTCGGGTGTTTTTCTATCTAGGGAAATGACGGTTGGTCATAGGTATTTAAAGACCTCTTTTACTTGCTCCAACTGCTTTTGTAGGCTATCCTTATTGCCTAGGAGTTGATTGCGCTCATCAGTAATCGCAATCACTTATTGTTGCTGCTGCTCAAATCTTTGTCGGAGGTCATTATGCAGACCTTTTGCTTGTCGTGTTGCCGTCTAGATGAAACTGAACAGTTGGCTAGGTCCCCAGCTTTTCATGTTCTCATTTATCGACATCTCTTGGGTTTGATGTCTCTCCCTAAGCAGTTGCCCGTTGGCGATTGATCTTTCAGAATTTCCATGTGGGGACGTTGGCTGACTCTGTTACGGCGGCTGGGGTTCAGGGACGTGCAAACTAGTAGATGCAATGAACTATTGTAATAATAGATTGGACTGTTGGAATGGGTTTAGCTTTGGGGGGGTGGTCATTGTATCAGAAATGAGGGACCCTTCCTGGATTAATAACTCTATAAATGTGCCTTGCCCCACCATGGTTTGGTCAACCTCAGGTACTCCAACTATACCCGAGTTAACTTTTTCCTCGATATCAACATTTTTTAGGGTCCCTGGTGGTATCAGATCTGAAATGGTTGCAGAGGTAGACGAAGTGTGGGTGGGGTGATCCTTGGATGTGAATGAGGTGTGCGGTGATGAATTATGTGTATGGAGTGGTGATGAGGTTTGGATGTTCAGGACTGATGAAAAATCAAATACAGATAGTGCAAAGGTGGCCTGGGTGGAAACCTCTGGCTCTTCTTGAATTAGCATTCCTGTCACTATTGGCTAGGGTTGTCTTCTCCCATGAGATCAACCACTTGTACAGGTCCTGTGGTTCGTGCTCTTTTCCCTTTAGGTGTTGGTACTGGGGGTTTAGTCGGCTTGTTTTTGCGGATTGGAGTGACTGTGGTCAGTAAAGGGGAGTTGAATGCGGTGGATGGTAGTGCAGTAAGGATGGGGGTAGTGGTGGACGGGGATGCAGAATTCAATGTTTGAAACTGAGAAAAATTTGGAAACACAGTAGATGTGATGCTAAGAGTTTCTATTTCCTTATTTAAGCCTTTTACCCATGTGTCAAGCTGGTCTAGTAGTGGCCGCAGTTGAAGTTGGGGGATCCTCTGCACTATTTCTTCCGGTGTATCCCCCTGGAGTGCTTTTGGTAGCATTGCATCAAACGAGTAAAATGGGATCCCAATTCTGATCTCCATTTCCGCTCCTGGCCATGAAGAAACTTATGTGTGAAAGGCCTCTTCCTCTATTTGGAACTTCAATGGCTTCTTATGGAAAGTATTTTCTTCCACAGAACTTGGTCGGACATAGGTTCGGTTATGGGTCACCCCAAACCATATCTGTGGAAGGTACCTATCCAGTAGGCTTCTTGGAACTCTTTGCTAGCTCCCAACCACGTCGACCATCTGTCTGTACCAAACTGAAAAAGCTTCCTCATTGACCTCTTTGGTATTTGGGTCCCCTGATACTCTCCATGGCGTGAACCTTAGGGCTATTGGTTGGTCTTGAGTGATCTCTGCAAGCTTTCTGATTCTTAGTGGACTCCACTTCCACATTGCGAGGGTCATGATCAGATAACCATGTATAAATCCTTTGGCTCACCTGTAGTTGTCCTCGCAAGCCTCAAATAGCTCATTTAACAAGAATTTGCACCAATTTAGCTGTGCTCCTTGAATGCAATGCTCTGCGACTGAGATTGTGTCCAGGGTGCATTCCCCCTTGGTGTAGTGCCTCATCGTTTTCCTAGTGATCAAATAACAGGCGAATTTTACCGCTGGGTTGTTTATGAGTTTGATTTTTGCTCCCTTTCCTCCTCTCCTTGTTTCATACTTTCTGTAGTAGTCGCAATCTCCCATCTTCTTAGCTCTCTTGGACATATTTTGAAAGGATGATGAGACGTCATTTCTTGCGGTTGACAACCATGTAAGTCTGTGTATGTCTTATGCATGAATTTGGATCTCCCTCCCAACCCATAGTGATCCATTTTGAATTTTTCTCATTAAGAACTTAGTGCATTTCATTGTTGCTCCTATCGTCCTGAATACCGGAAGGCTCCTGAGGTGCAGGATAGTTGACCTCTAGATGCCTCTGATGTCTCGGTGCATCTTTGCTGCTTCACATCCTCCCTCCTTTGCGTAATTTTTTATGTACACCTGCCTTTTCATGGCTGAGAACTGGTACAATTCAATGAAGTCGGTATCTATCAACGAGGCATTGTCACATTTGCCTATTAGTGACTCCATCCTTTGAATCCTTCCATCAAGCTCAGGCTTGATGACTGAGGTATCTATCTTTGTCATTTTCTTCATTTTGTTGTATACTTGAACTGTTGTTGCTAGTCTACTGCTCTGAACTTCTACTGCTAGTCTACTGCTTTGAAATCTTGCTGCTGAAATTGGGCTTATTATTATAGATGTTTCTTTCTCTGATAACTTGGAATTTTCTGGCATTTTGGTGTTTCCCTTCTTCATGCAGGTTAAGTAATATTACTGGCATGAATTATGTTGATGCGACGCCATAACTAATTAATTCCTACTGTCTTTCCCACGGCTATAATCGTGTGATTAGTTACCGGGGTGAGGTGTATTCTGACAGTGCTAATGCTGGCTTCGGGAGTCGGGTAGAAATGATGGGAAATAATTATGGCTTAATATGGCAACTTTATTATGGTATGGGGGTTACTAATTATGGCAGTTATTTTTCAAATTCAGGTGATTTGACGGACTGACAACGGTATGATGGGTCATTATGAGTGAATGATAGTTGACACGCTTAAGCTATGTAACACTGTAGACTCTCCCCTCCCCGACCATAATTGGTTGCAATGTGGTCTCCACATCGCAACAGGGACGACTGTTGTTTTAGCGAGACTTTGCGTTATCTTCTTGAGGATTCCTACTCTATTGGTCTGAAAATATTAAAACATAACTATTTTATGGCTCATCTCGGTTGCGAGAGAGTTATTGAGTCTATTCTACTGACTTCTCTCGGTTGCAAGAGTTGTTGAAATAAAAGAAAAAAAATTGTGCTTACTCATGATAGGGTTTCAGGCATGCGCTGTTCACCCATCCTTGAAGTATTTCTCCGTCTAGTCACACTAGCATAACCGTGCCTGAGTCTTTTATCTCTACGATGTAATACGGTCCCATCCAGTGCATTCTAAGCTTCCCCGGGAACTTCTGGAATTTTCTGTTACAGAGATATACTTTTCCAGCAATAGTGAATGTTTTGTGCTTGATGTGGCAGTCATGCTAGGATTTTTGTCACTGTTTCTATACTGATTGTTGGAAATCCACCAGAAATCTATCTTCTTCAAGCTCCTGCAATTCGTGGAGGCGTGCAGAGATGGAGTCTTCCTCTGTCATGTGTGTTGTTGAATAAATTAAGAGCCTTGGTATGATAATCTCGGCTGGTATTACTGCCTCTTTCCTGTCTACCAACTGGAATGGAGTCTGATTATGCAGTCTCTTTATGGTTGTCTTGTATGCCCACAACATGGCTTGTATCCTTTCATCCCAGTCATCATGGTTAGCATTGCATATCTTTGTTAGTCCTTTCTCCAAGATTTTGTTGAACGCCTTGACGGTTCCATTCGCCTCTGGGTGGTACGGGCTGCTCTTGTGGTGTTGTATCATAAAGTTGTCCAACAGTGATTTAATTGTAGCATTAATGAAATGCATGCCTTGATTGCTTGTTAGGCTCCTTGGATAGCTGAATCTGCTAATTATGTTCTCAAAAATAAATCTGGTTGTCGTGTCTGTTGTACAGTCCCTTACTAGTGCCTCCTATGCCCATCTTGTGAAGTAGTCAGTTGCGGTGATTATATATCTTGCCTGCGAGTGTCACGCCATTGGTGCAATTGGTCCTATGAAGTCGATGGCCCATTTCTCAAATGCCCGCATAGCCCTCACAAGTTACAGTGGAAACTCATCACGGTGTGACGGGCGTCCTGTTCTTTGGAAGACATCACATTTCTTCACATATTCCTTACTATCTTTGTGCACTGTGGGCCACCATAATCCTGCATGTAGTATTTTCCTTGTTGTGGGTTTTGCACCGACATGGCCTCCCGAAACTTTGTTGTGACACTCCCACCAGATGTCTTCTCTTTCGTGATCTGGGACACATCTTCGTAGGATATGATCTAGTCCCATTTTATATAACTACCTTGTTATGAGTTGGTATTCATCTGCTTTAACGACTAGATGTATTTTTTGGGTTGCCGTGTATTCTAATGGACATTTTCCTATGGCCAAGTATGTCTCTATCTGTTCTAGATAATTTGGGATGGCTTCTACTTGGAAGAGATCAACATCCAGCAACTAGTCATCAAGGGATCCCCCATTTTCCCCGTTCTCCAACCTTGATAAGTGGTCGTGACCAACATTTAGCCTTCCTAGTTTTACTATTACTTCAAAAGTGAATTCCTGGAATAGTAGGAGCCATCTACAGTTTCTGCCTTCCAATACAGGTTTGTTTACCACATATTTTAGTGTTGAGTGATCTGTGAAGAACTTGAATGTGCCTCCCAATAAGTAGTGGCGAAATTTCTGTAGAGAGTATACCATAGCAAGAGCCTCTCTTTCTGTTGTTGTGTAATTCCTTTCAGTCATTGAAAACTTCCTGCTTGCGAAGTATACTGGGTGATCTATGGAGGTTTCTCCTAGCTGAGCTAGCACCGCCCCCAAAGAAGTACTTGAAGAATCAATGTGGACATGAAACTGTTTATCCCAATTGGGATGGCCCAAGATGGGTGCACTTGCTAGTTTCTCTTTCAACGTGTTCAATGCTTTAGTGCATTCATCGTTCCATATGAATTGTTCTGACTTCCACAACAGTTTTTCTAGTGATGTTGTGATTTTTGCGTAGTTGCGGATGAACCTCCTGTAGTATCCTGTGTGTCCTAGTAGTGACATCAACTGTTTTACAGTCTCTGGTGCTTCCATGTTTACAATTACTGCCACCTTCGCGGGGTCCACATATACACCTTTCTTGCAGACGACATGTCCCAAAAGCATTCCAAAAGGTACTACAAATATGCACTTTTTGATATTCAGAGAAATTTGAAGCTGTCTGCACCAGTCAAACATTATTTTGAGCAGAGTTGCATGGTTCTTCAGTAGAATGTACACCATCCAATCATCCATGTTTACTTCTAGGAACTTATGGATATAATCTCTAAATGATGCTATTACTATCCGTGAAAACACAGCTAGTGCATTCTTTAGTCCAAAAGGCATGACATGATAGGAAAATGATCCCCATTCTATTGTGAAAGTAGTTTTTCTTTTGTCTTCTTCTGCTATTCTCACCTGATGATATCCCGAGAAGCCATCTGTGAATGAGTATGCTTCATTTCCCGCAACATTTTCAAGAACTTCGTCGCTAAATGGAGTTGGAAACGGATCATGAAAGCATGCATTATTCAGACTTCTGTAGTCCACACATACTATAATTTCTGATTTCTCCTTTTTACTTTGTATCACAATTGAGCTGACCCATTCTGCTTCCTCAACCTGAAAAAATCAAGCCTACCTTTAGCATTTTGTCTACCTCTGCTTTGAACTTTTCTTTTACTCTTGGATTCAAGTGGTAAGATCTATGTTTTACTGGCGTCGCATCTAGTTTTAGGACTATGCGCATCTCCACTAGATCTCCTTTTATTCCTTTGAGCTCCGCCACTGAAGATGGGAATAAATCTTCATACTCTTGTAGTAGGTCAAAGATTTCTTTTGTTGTATCTGTATCCCAATAATCTCCAATGGATGCGATCTTGGGCTTCTCTGCACTTCCAATATTCTGCTTCTTTGTCTTGATGGGTAATAGATGCAATCCCTTTGTAGCTGGATCTTCTTATATTTCGTGTTCCCCTTCCTTCTCTTTAAAGTATAGATGTCAAAGATTCTCTAAATCATCATCGTCTATCTCCCGATCTATCCTTTTAAATGCTACTGAATCCTTGACTTTCTGCTCTGATAAATATATCTCTTCATTCTCCTCAAGCTCTGGGAAGAAAAATATTCTTTTAATTTCTTGAAGGGTATCTGTAACTTGTTTTGTCTCCCTTGAAAGAAAAAAATTGTGTAAATATTTCCGCAATTGTTTCCCAGGTACCAGTTCCTCTCTTCTTCTCTTATGTCAGGTACCAAGCTTGTGGAATGGTGTCCAATGAATGTATAAATTTTTGTGCCCATAAATATTCTAGATATCCCTCTTTCCTCCACTTATACTCGCAATTACTTGGATGTGATAGGGGGTCAGAATTCCCTTGGTACATACATATATGTATGTATGTATGTATGTATATCCCAAAACCTAATTCAAACATTTTCATAACTGCAAATATTTTCATAATGACAATAGACAAAATAACCTTTTCTCTTAAAAATTGTGATACAATTGTGAGTTAGATTGTAATTTTTTGTAATTTAAAATGATTTTTTGAATGCATAGATTAATTCAGCACCCCAAATAATATTAGTGGACTTGAACTTTACAAATTAAGCAACTTAAACTTATAATTATTAAAGATCTCTAGCAAATTTTAGTAAAAAGCCATTAAAAACTATTTTATTTATTAATTAAATTTGATAAAAATAAAAATATTGAAAAATATTTTTTACTTCTTTTAAAACTTATCTTCAATAAAAATCTGGAAAATTATTATTATTTATTTTTATTTAAAAAACCTGAAAATTTTGTCATATTTCAAAATCCGAATAACTAAATAAGCTTTTAAGCTCATGAATCTTAGAAATGTTCAATTTTTAAATAACTAAAAACACTTTAATTAATTTAAAAATCGATTCTACAACTTGTTGGAATAATTTTTTTTTGGAAAAAAAAAATTAATTTAAAAAACAATTTTAATTTGAATAAAGTTTTTATAAAAGGTACATAAGAGAAATTAATTTTAAAATGAATTCTGCAACTAGTTGGAATAAACTTTATATAAAAGCCACACATGAAGACAGTAATGTAGACCCACGCACAAAAGCTTATAATAAAGTTTCTCAACTTATACTCCACACATGAAGACAGTGGTCGCAGTGACAAGAAAGTTTCTCAACTTATACTCCTCACCAAATATATAAATTATTCATTTAAAAAGTTAAATATATTATGCAATAAATATTTTAATATATTTTAATGTGTTTTTTAAAGAATTATAAATATATTATGCAATAAATATTTTAATATATTTTAATGTGTTTTGAAAGGAATTATAAATGTATGATATATAAATTATTTTAATTAAAAAATAGTTAATTGAGCTTATTTTGAATGGTTAGAAAGAATGAGTGTTATTATCCTTACACATGGTTAATTATCTATCTGATTTGTTAATCTTATATTGATATATTGTGATAATGACATAAAATACTATTTTTTTGCTATATATAATTGAGATGTATTTTAATATTTTTTTTTATTTTCAAAGAAATAATAATGAAATATTACTTTACATTAATGTTAATGTGGAAAATGATACACACTTACTCTATTTATAGGAATTTCCCATGATATTTGTAAGCATTCACAATATTTAGAGGTATTCTTAAAAATATTTCACTACTTGAAAATATTAATGACAAAAATGCACCACCTCCATTTCAATCCCTTGTTCATGTTGTAATTAATGGAATAAATGTTACCTATATAGACATGCAAATGTTGAGCTGGTTCAAGCAACAACAATATGTATTGTATTTGATTTTTAATAAAATCTCAAATATTTCATAAAAGGGATGAAAAACTATATGAAACACAAATTATGAGTGGAGGCTTGGAAGGGAAAATGGTAGGTTTGTCTTTCCTAAAATAATCCTTTCCATTATTCTCTTTTTGTGTAAAAATTTGAATACATAATTTCAAAGAACCGAGTTGGTTGGAAATTGGTAGTTGAGCTACTAACTCTCTACAATTATGAGAATCATTGGGTTTTGTACAAACCTCATCGAAAGGAATGGGGAAAGTATCTATCTGATTGTTTTTGGTATTGAAACCATGAATTTTTAGATATGATTCACAAAATCTCATGAAAGACAACAAAAAATGAATAGAATCATGTGTAGAAAGCAAGGGATGTTCACTAGTAGGCCTAGGTCTGATATACATGAAAATGATTTTATTTAAATTCCAACATGCAACTATAAAGATTTTTATCTAGAATCATCATTTGCGTGACATTATACAAGATTTACAATATAATTTTATTCACTAAGAGCACCTATTTGATTTGATTTAGAATTTGCATGCAACTGATGAAGGATTAGCTATTTTCTATCCAACCATAGGTTCACGAGTACTTGGATTCCTCTTGCAGTAGACCACCCCCTTGCTAGACCATGAAGCCATCAGGGGAAATCACTTTCAATGAACAAAAGGTGGAAGTATGAAGATCATTTTCCTTCATCAATAGAAAAAATCATCAAGACTTACCTTCTGGCCCCACTTACCCAAGATTCTGCTCAAACGATGGCGAGTTTATCAACTAGTTTTCACTACACAAGGAGTCCTTCTCCTCCCTTCTCAGTGCTTTGTGCCTTTCCCAATAAGCACCCAAAAACGTAGGTATGCATTGGAACTCATTTTTAGGGTAGTAATTATGCTCAATTTTTTGAACTAGAAGATGGATTAGATAATCCTTCACATTTTTGCTATCAATTGGCAAAATTTTTTGCCCCATTTTCACCCATTTTTTGTATAGGAAGACAAAAAACTAACCAATGGTGTAATAAATGGATTTCTTGGGAGGTAGATTGGCATATGGACTTTTGGTAGCTAGAACTTTTCCAAATAAGTGAATGTATTTGAAAATTGAACCTCTAGTTTATTTTGGTTTAGACAAGGTCTAGAATTTGAAAAGTGAATTCCCTCTTTCTTCCTCTTACATGTCTAATGATCGGAATCTGGATTGTTTCCAAAATAAAAATTTTGCATTTTATTTGTTGTACACATGAGTTTTTAAAAGCTAATTAACTCATAAATTTCTCACAAAATACACTTAAAGCTTGACACATAAACCCCTTCCCAATTGGCTAAATTTAGACAATCCTAAACACATTTTTATTTAACTAATGAGGGAGATAGCCCAATAAAACTAGTTTGTCCATATTCAAATCAAGTTGGTATCAAATTACAATTTAGCTCATTTTAGTCAAGGTTAGTTAGAAGAATTAGCTATTGGTTTCTATCTTCAATTTCCTCTCAAAATGAATGTGTACGTGCTTTTGAGAGACACACTAGAGGAATAAGGTCCAAATTTTTGACGAAAATGGGCTATGAAAGTAAAGGGTTAAAAGCAAACATGTACAAGGCATAGTTGAGTACAAGGCATAGTTGAGCCAAATGTTGTTGAGGAAGGGCCTAATTATTTGGGTCTTGGTTATGGAAAACATGATGGAGAATACTCCAAAGCCAAGGAGGCACATGAAGCTGTTCCAAGAAGGAATTTTATTTCATGTTCATTACCTCAAGCTTGTGAAGTTTGTGTTCATGATGAATGGAAAAGTTTGACACCCACTTTGCAAGAAGATGTTAATAATCATGCAGCTAATGAGAATGTAAAAGAAGAGGATGTTTAAAGCTCTAGAGTCATTGAATTCATTGCTAGTATTCATAGGAGAGCCACTACCTCATCAAATTCACCTCCTCAAGAAGGCGACAACGGTGAATGTTCAAGGTATAAATTTGCCTTTAATCAAATTGCTTTTGATTATGATAAACATGGTAAATATTCACATAAGATTTGGAAAAGAACTTGCACATGTTCCTTTTGTGGTTTGAATAATCATAATGTTTATAGATGTTGGAAGAAGATATCCATGCACATGAAACTTTCTAAATAAATGAGGCAAAAAGTAAAAGGCTCATTGGACAAGGAAAATGATGTTGAAAATAAGATGCAATTGTTTATTACTCATTGCCATAAGAAAGGTCACCTTGTAGACAAGTGTTGGACTTTGTATCCAACAAGTCATCCACAACATTTGAAGAAGGTGGAAAGAGATAATGACAATAATGGAAAAGAGGATTCCATAATCGATGAGGGTGAAGATGATTCACATGATGATGAAGTGCAGCTAAAAGAAGCGCCATTGAAATGGTTTGGTAACGGATGGTTAGATTTCTTATCCAATTAAGGCCTTGCATGTATTTTTATGTTTCATGAATTTCTTTGCAAATTCAAAGTATGGTGCATGTTGCATGAAGCAAGATGTTGAAGGTAGAGTTATGTTGACACACTTAAATGCAACAAATATGGAAATTTGTACATGAGCTATTATTTGACTTGAGAGTCAATTGTTTGACGAGGCATGTTTTGTCGACTTGTGTTTGGTTGATGGTTTTGTACACCAATATGTAAGAGTACATGGATATATTCACATGATGTGAATTTTTTTTCTTTGAAGGAGAAAAATGATATGTCAGCGAGCTATGTTTCTTGCATGATGTGTTTTTCAGTTTGATGGTTTTGTTTGTGACAAGACGTCACAAGATTTTGGGAAGGTCCACTCTTGAGCGAGAGCCTCATGATTACAACCTAATCATGAGAATAAAATGGGAATGCATCCTTATTTTGAAAACAAATAGGATTCTAAGTTACCTAGGACTCAAACCATTATTTTTAAATTTGAAATATCATGGTGTTGTTTCAATGCCTAAATCCACAACCCTAACATAAATTGTTTTATTCTTTTTTTGCAGGATTTAGTTGGTTATATTAAAAGTCAGTTGAATTTAAAATTCTTGGCTTAGTGGCATGAACCAAACATATTGTGTATTAAATGAGGAATTTCGCTCTCCCAGTCATTTCTAAATCACCCATATCACCAAGAAAACATGTTTTAAAATAACATACTTTGGTAGGGGAAAGACCTTAGGTCCTTTGATTGTGCACATGTGGTGTGAAAAATTGAAATTGACAATTTGCAAAAAAGTGAAATTATGAATGAAACCACGAAAACAAAAAACCCAAAAGTGGTAAATGATTTAAATAGACCTAATTAATTATTTAAACCAACATAAATTCTTCAACTTTTAGCAACTAAATGATAAGTAAAAAAATAAATAAATTTGTAATTATGGTTCGAAAGTTACATAATCTTAAGAAGCATTTTAAATTAATTCTATCTCATAAAAAGTATCCCTCCTAACTTAACAAATACTATCTCTTCTCCTAAGGTTCATGACCTCCCTTCCTTAGCACACAAGACATAAATACAATTAATATTTCAATATGTTAATTCCTATCAAAACAAATGAAAAGTTGTATATAGATGGTTTCAAATATTATAAGAAGGTTTTTGATATGGTTGAGAGAATGTGGAAAATAGAATCCATAAACAAATTATTTTTCAAAACATATTACTTTCAAAGTATCAACAAGGAATGTACAAGGGTGTTCAATGAATTAACGTTATTTATTTAAATTCCATGATGTATATCTTACTCATAATTTTAACAAATTATTAAATAATGATCTAGATTGGATAATTATATTATTTGTCATATATTTTGATGCTTATAGAGTGAAAAGACTGAAAGAATCAACTTGTAGGGTCATTTTAATGGTGGGTGGAGAATTGGGATCTAAAACCTTTTGAAGTCATTTTGAGGTATTAAATGACATTTATGGGGGTCAAATGATTATCCCTTGTGCCGAAATCTTGACCATTATTCTACACTTAAAGACATATCCAATGGTGCAAGAAAAACATCAAATGAAGTTCATTCAAAATTTATGCCTTTAGTAAGTTGACCTATCATGTTGACCACCATGGTATGAGAGAATGACATTTTAGCCCCATTACTCATGCATAGCAAGCTAGCTACATGTGGAATTTTAACAAGACTCTAAAAGGTCTAAAATCACAAACCTCGTTAATGGTTGACGGAGTCAAATATTACACCTAGTTGGCTATCACGCTATGTTAAATACTTGGCCACTAGGAGGAATAAAAGTTCCATTTTGTGTTATTGTATTTTGTTCCATAGTTGAAAATACAACTAGGAGTGTGAAGTTAGAGAGAAAAATGTATGAAGTTAAGTTTTTATAGCAACCTTACAAACCAAAATTCTTAGCTAACTCTAGAGAGATTACCTCTTTCTTTGTACTTACATATTTTCCATACCAGAAAAGAGAGAGTAGAGCATGTTTACATTTTAGTGTTTTTTTTCTCCCATAAGGATTTCCTAGGGAAAAAGGAGTCTAGAGCATCATTACTTTTTAGGGTTGCTTGTCTCCCATAAGGATTTCCTAGGAAAATAATTGTGTTGATTGTCTAGAGATATGTATGTGTGTGTTTCATTATGTTCTTTATTTCTTACGTTGTGTTTCATTATGTTTTATATTTCTTACATTTCTTCCCTCCTATTTTTCTTTCCAATCAAGGTTTATAAAGTAATATGAGAAGCAACATGAGACTTGGAACAATCATTTTCATTATCTATATGGAAGGCAAGAAGGATTATATCCCCTTAAGCTTAAGCTTATGTAGTTTGTCAATTTTTATCATATATTTTTTGGTAAGGGTAAATGTTTTTTTATCTATAGTACGAGTCATGAGTTCCTCAATTTTACCTTATGTAAAGCATGATTCTAGGATTACTACAATTTGTACTTGGTTTTTTATTGTGATGATGCCCTGTCTCAATCACTTGGCCATCTCTCGATGGGTAGTTAAATCTTTATAACAATACTTAAGTAAAATTTATCTATTTGTATTATGTGAAATTATGTAGAAAATGGTATACTATTTTTCATAAAATTGGGTTGAGTTTATCATATATTTCGATGAAAGTTGATTATATGACACGTTTTCTTTAAAAGGATCTAACAATTTTGTTAAGGTATGAATTTGCAATTTTGTGTGGCTCTCTATCGACCTTCACTTCCTCATTTCTAGAAAAAATCTACTTGCTCATTCGTATACCCACTTTCTATTCAAATGCATGAGTTTTGAACTCTCGGTAACTATGTTTTTCCATGCAGGAAAATTATATGTCACATTTTATACTAACTCTAAATATTATTTTGAAGTTTGGATTACTGTTATTCTTTTATATAATTTAACATTAGATATAAGATTAAATTGAAAGCTACTTAGATGAAATATAGCTTAGATATGGCATTTGCAAATTATTATCTATTTATTGAACTAAAGGACATAATTATTACACATGTTTAATTTACATTCAAATGCTTCTTTGATTTATCTCCTATAGCTTAATGTAACGCTAGATATATAATTTAAGTTGAAGGCCCATGAGATAAATATGACTTCTATGTGACATTTGTATTGAATCATCTATTTGTTTTGTTATATGAACATAATTGGTACGCATATCTAATTTTCATTACTAATATGTCATGCTTCTTTAATTTATCTTTTATAGATGACCGGAGCATCCCTTTTTAATCTATCCCTTTTGACTTCGGATATGTGGGCAATACTCATCCGCATATTTTTCTATCATAAAGAAGTGAGTAAAATTGTATTCCATTTGTGTCAATGTTAAGGTTAAGCACATGGATTAAAGTTTTATATAAGATACATTGCCACAGTGTACATTTATATCTAAAGAGTCCAAAATATCATTCAAGACCATATGTTTTGTTGATGTAGTTTGATTGGTTATATTGCATTGCTTTTGCAGTTGTTGTTGTGGGCCTTACCATCTAGTGATTTTAGGTAAAAAATTATTTACATGGAATTTTGAAGTATCCTAGAATGTTTATTATTTATCACTACTAGCTTTGGTGATTTATTTGTTTGTTTTGATGCTGCTTGGTTACCCATATTTAATAGTTGTTCATGTTTAATTCATTGTTAAGGCTTTTTATTGGCCTGTCAGGATGTATTTTTCTCAAATCCATAATGGCTAAAAGAACGAAATTTAAAAGAGAAAAAGAGAGGTCATATGGAAAACAAATTGTTTGCAAGTGTTCTTTTGTACCCATAGAACTTGCAACCCCAATATGGATACAATACTAAGTAATACATAGCCTCCTCATCTAACTTAGCCAGGGATATGCAATACTATATTTGAGTTGGCTAGCTCCATTTCAAGATATTATAATGTTAGATTATTATTTCTATAGATTTTGATTATGGTAGTAAAATGTTACAAAAAACTGGAAACTACAAATAATATTATTCTAGATATATGTAAAAAGGACATGGTAGAGAAGATCAAACAATATTAAACTTTTCATAAATAGTTTAGATAAAAATACATTTTCTAATTTTGATTGTAAATTCTAAGGCTTAAAGCAATAATTTTTCTAATAATTTTTTTAATTAATAAATAAAAAAGAAACATTTTCAATCAAAATCACATCCAACATATAATAAAAATAATAAAAACAATTTAAAACTTCATACACTACGACATTACTATGACAAAGAGCATAAAAATATACAAGCAAAAAATCCTTTTCTGTAATAATGGAGAGCTTCAAATATACAAGAAAAAAATCTTTGAGCCTCCTTGTATCTCAGAGAAAGAGTTGCTCAAACAATCATAAAGTTTAAACAATTAAAACTTGGAGAAAATCATAAGTTTTTGAATTTCAATTATATAAAAAATTAGTCAAATATAAGACAAGAGTTACTCATACTATAAAAGTTTAAATAATATTAACTTTCAAAAAAAATAATTGTAAATGAACCAAAAAAAATATATATTTATAAATTTCATTTATAGTAACTTAAATCCATATTAACACCTCTTGATAAATCTGAAATTAAATTAAATCTATATTACTTAATTTAATATTTTAAATTCCTATTTATGGTGTGCCAAATAGAAATATTCAAAGCGAAAGTTACAACTTACAAATATTACTCAAATATATCACAAAAGGAAATAGAATAACAAACATAATGGACAATATGAACCAAAGTATTATACCTTTATTGATATGGATGGATTCTTAATTACAAACATTTGGGTAAAATATGATGAAGCTTTGGGGGGATTTTAATGAAACACTTTGTGGACAATATCAAAAGAGTTAAGAAAGTGGCTGCTAACTAGTCTAGAAAGAAGGCAAGAGAAGATAAAAAGGATCTTTTAGAAGTAGAAGAGGTCATTTCTAGGCTTTTTGACAATAATGTAAATGCAGTTTTTACTGAAAAATACTTGCAGTCTTTGAAAATTTTGGAGGGGAGAAAACAAGCACTATTAGAAAAGGAAACAGTTCAATGAAGACTTCAAAGTAGAGCCATCTAGTTCACTGAAGGTGATAACAACACTAATTTTTCCAGAAACATGTAAATCATAGAAAAAATGTCAATACTATTTGGGGAATGGACCTCCAAAATTGAGAGAAGGCAAGGACTTTTATAGACATATATTTGTAGCTGGCAAACAATATTTTCAAGATCTCTTCAAATTCAAATTTCATGAGCATGTGAAGTCAACGTGGAAGGACTTTGTCATGTAACTGAAATTTGCAGATGAGTGCGGCATTGATTTCATCTTGTTTGGTGAGAGTTTGTTGAGAAAATTAAGAAGGAAAAAAAAGAATTTGCAATGGTGTGGACTTGGAAAGGGGTGGGTGTTTTTTTGGTTACTGTCTAGATGGTCATCTGCAAATCATCCAAATTGAAAATATGCCAAAACACCCACCATTCCTGTAAAAATCCGACCTAGTAGCTCCAACATTCCTACCAGATAAGTATTTTTTCTGCAAATGATGTGTGTACACCCCAAGTGCAATAATAATACCAAACAAAGTAATTAGGCCATGGCAAAGATAATTTGATTATGACTGTTAAAATTGGTTTTTAATTTAGTCTGAGCTGAGTTTGAAATACCATCGTCAGCTCCTGAGTTAGGGTAATATGCGAGTTTTGATTGATGGATGAAGTTGCTACAATTTAACACTTTGTTAGGGACTGTAATGATGAGAATGAGACACAAATTGTAAAATAGGAAGCACTGTAATGATGAGCATGAGACACAAACTTCAAAACATGAAGAAATTTGGTGTAACGATGAGCATGAGACAGAAACTTCAAAACAGTAAAAAATTTGGTGTTCCGGTGGCCATGATTGAAGACTTTTTCATAGGAAGAATATCAAACCTCTGAATGCCAAACTGCAAGAATTCTTGTAATTTTTTTTTATACACCATGATTGAAGACTTATTCATAGGGAGAATTTCAAACTTCTGAATGCCAAACTACAAGAACTATTGTAAATGTTTTTAATATGAAAAACTTCTTCATAGGGAGAATGTCAAACCTCTGAATGCCAAACACCAAACTGCAACTTGCAAGAACTCTTGTAATTTTTTTAATACACAACACCAAAATTTTTTGACAGTCAAACCTTTGAATGCCAAACTGCAAGAGCTCTTGTAAATTTTTTTAATACGCAGCACAAAGCAAATTGACAGTCATAAATTCAATAAAAACGTAAATTGACAAGCACTGAAAACAAACACCCGTCTTCAAATTTTCATCTGACAGGAAAACAATATTTGAAATTCCAGGCCTGCTTGGGATGATCGACAAAAGAAAGGTTGGCAGGGCCTTGGCTGGTGTGCATTTTGCAAAGAAAACAATGGAACAATTGATCATCTTTTTGTTCAGTGTTCCTATTCAAAATTAGTGTGGAAAGGAGTCATACAAGTTGCAAAAGGTAAGGTCGAATATACCCGACGAAAGGAGCAA
>JAXQQM020078485.1:0-26076 GCA_034641835.2 Pinus albicaulis
TCGGTATTGTGACACTTTGCAAGCATCGATATTGCGACACTTTACAAAATGTCGGAAAAAGTGTCACTCTTAGACACTTTATTGAATGTCGGGTAACGAGCGTAATGGCTAACCATGTTTTTTCGACCTCAGAAACATCCTCTTCTTGTGACTATGTGTCGGAATAGCGACAAGGTGGCCGTCGGAAATTGGGCCAAATTTACTAGTGTGATGAAAAGATTCATACATGTTTTTGCCTGGAATTATGCTGATTTGAAAGAATATGACCCCACTATTATCCAACATACTATTCCCATCAAAGAAAATGAAAGGCCTTTCAAGCAGAAGTTGAGGAGGATCAATCCACTTCTCATGCCATTGATTGAGAAGGAGAACAAGAAACTTTTTGATGCCAAAATCATTATCCCAATCATATTTTCAAATTGGCTTGCAAACTTAGTTCCAGTTAGGAAAAAGAGTGGAGAAATCAAAATATGTATAGACTTCAGAAACTTGAATAAATCCTCTCTGAAGGACAATTATCCTCTCCCAAATATGGATCAAATTTTACAAAATATTGTTGGTTCTCAAATAATGTCTATGCTTGATGGTTTTTCAGGTTATAATCAGATCCTTGTACATCCAGATGATAAAAAAAAAATAGCCTTCACTACACCACGGGGCACTTTTATGTACTCCAAGATGCCATTTGGTCTCATGAATGTAGGAGCTACCTTTCAGAGGGCAGTGGATATTGCCTTTTCTGAAGAGAAGGACAAGATGGTGGTTGTTTATCTTGATGACATAACAATTTTCTCAAGGAGGGAAGAAGATCACTTGAAACACCTAGAAAGAATTCTATTGAAGTGTAGAAGGTTTGGCATCTCTCTAAATCCCACCAAAAGTATTTTTTCTTTAACTTCAGGTAAATTACTTGGACACATCATTTCTAAATATGGGATTAATATTGATCCAAACAGGGTCAATGCAATTCATAAGGTGGATTTTCCAAGAAGCAAGGAGGTTAAATCTTTCCTTGGAAAGGTAAATTTTGTAAGGCGATTTATTCCTAATTTTGCTAAGATTGTGAAGGATATAACGAGGATATTGAAGAAGGGAGTTCACATTTAGTGGACAGAAAAAGCAAAGCACTCATTTGAGGAGATCAAAATGGCACTCACACAAGCACCGGTATTAATCAATCTAGATTTCTCAAAAGAATTTATGGTTTTTAATTTCGCATCAGAAAATACGTAATCTTCCCAAATTTTAGCCTCAAAGCTAAATGTAATGTTCCTACTTAGCCTAGGCTAAGAGGAACATTCATTTTTGGTTTTATTTTATGTTTCATGCATAAATGAATAAAAGAGGACATGTAAAACTCCTAAGTAGACTAAATAAATCAATGCCCATGTAAACACGATTAATCGGGGCCACATGTAAATAATCCTTGCGAGGTGTGAAAGGGGGTTTGAGCTATGAGAGCTGGGTCAACCTTGACGGATCCATAGTGTTGTCTAGGTTTAATGCATCTACTAAAGGGACATAGCGGTTGTAGAAGGAGGCCCCTCATGTGAAAAGCTAACTCATCAAAGTGGTTTAGGGTTTTCAAAGGCTTTCATCTTATAAAAGGAAGGAGAAGGCTCAAGAGAAAGGTTTTTGATTGATCATATTCATGAGTATTTTTTCTGCTTATAAAAATACTATTCTCTGCTGTTTAGTGGAGAATTGTTCTTGGAATTCCTATGCAGGGATTTCACCTCTTCCTTTGAGGATTCTTGGAGGAGTGTTTGCTAAAGTGATCCACTATCTGGCTTGAGGCCAAGCTCTACTTACATTGGTAGCACTGATCAATTGAGGGTTTTGGTGCATCTACAAGATGTAGCAAGTGGGAGTCTATATATGTAGAGATCTAGTGTATTTTGGGAGCCTCTTCTCATGGAGTGTGTCTTTTAACCTCTTGGAAAAGTGTCTCTTCTCTTTGTACTTTAGATATGAAATTTTGCAGGGGTTATCTATGCCATTTGAGCTACAATGTTGTTCCTATTGATGGAATGCATTATTTTGGTGTGAGACTCTTCATGGTGTTTTGCTCATAATTTAGATCAGAGATCTCTAGTGCTGGGCTTTGCCTTCCACTTGGTGATCCATGGATTAGCTTGCTGATCCATGTTCTATTTAGATCTGATCCATTGCAATGAAATTTTATATTCAGAAATTTACTGCAGCAATTTCTATTTTTTCAACTTGTTTCTCAGATCTACTCTTATTTATGCATAATTTGGGCAAAACCTTAAGGGGATCTTGTAGAGAAAACCATCTAGTTTCCAGATCTGATATAGATTTGATGTTTCATCCACAGATCTATCCTAGATCTAAGTTGTAAGGTTCATATACTACATCTCATGAAAATAACATTGTTGAACCATTTCTGCTGATATATACATGTTGTAGCTCTCTTTTCTGAAGATATCTTGCTCTCTTGTCTCATGTAATCTACTGTATATTGAAGGAGCTTCACTTTACTTCTGATTTGTTGCTGTAATTTCATTTATTAATCATATATGATGGCCTCCTACTCATATGGACCAAGACTACATTATTCTTGAGGCTTTTTGTTGTGCATAGCTGCAGCCCCTCTTGTAGGGTGTTTTTCAGCTAGACTACGTTGTGGGAGACCTGTTTACCACACCTAGTTTGATTTGTTTTTGCTCCCCTTCTGGATCTACACCCCAGATCTATTGATCTAAGGGATCCAAGGGCTGAAAACTCATTTATGTACATCAATCTCCCAAGGAGTGTGTTATTTTTCCAAGCTTGCTGTGCAATCCCAATTTGGGAACATTCCGCATTCAAGCTTGCTTATTATTTTCTTAGTCTATATGCTTTGATACCACGTACTTGTCTTCTAAAGTAAGCCACTCCTCCTATGGCAGCGTTGTTGACTTGGTCAAACCTAACCTTGTCTTCATGCATTTTCCCCTTTTCACACTTGAGGATGAAAAATAAAGCTACTCTGATGATCCTTTTTACATTATGAAGGATCTTATTCCTACTCATGGGCCTTTTACCCATGTTATTCACCTCCTAGATGAAATAAACAAAATCTAATGTTCCAATTACCTTCATGAAAATTTTGGAACATTACAGTCCTCCCCTCCCAAATGTTGCTTGTCCCCTCAGCTGCTTAAAAGATAGAAGCCGAAAACACAATGAAAAGGCATGAGTCAGAAATTTGTTGAGGAACATCTCCTCCCCATGTGGATCCTCCATCCTAGCCAAATCTTCATACAAAGTTAGTTACCTCCCAACATGGAAACTCTTGAATATCATCTTCCACCTTTTAGCTCACGCCAAAGTAGGTGGGATGAAAATTTGACCTTGGTAGACAAAATAGCCTACCCCACGCTGTCCTCCTCTCCACTTAGGATAAGTGTAGAGTGTATGTTGATCTTGGGTTTCAATAATGTTTCCCTCCAATGGCAAGATGAAGACTAGACCTCCAAGGATCTCTTCCCCAGCGTTATGAAACATGCTATCCCAAAATCACCTCATATGTGATGAGTTGGAAGTCACCATCATATGGCATCCAATAAATCATATGGCTCACCTCAAATGGAAACAAATTTTTTGTTGTAGTGGCCACATGTCCTCTCATGCTCCCTTTAGAACATGCAATGCAAATAATGTGGGAGATCTCTCCCCCAAGGGACACATCCAACCAATGCGCCATTCCCCCAATCATGCTCTCAACAAAAACAAAGACAACAACAACATAATGAACCATGATTGCTGTTATGTGTGGCAAGGGAGAAGGACAATGGTCCCTCAATTTTAACCAATGTAGTTTGACTTTCAACTGTAAAAGAGTATGACAAAAATTGTGGCCTCTCAACCACTTGCTTGCTATCCTACTCTCCTAAAATGTATGGAGAAAGTGAATGATATATGGTGCAAGGTGAGTAGGTCCTCCAAAATACATTTCCTCCCCAAGTCCTCCTAGGGAGTGGTCACCAATAGTGCTCATGGCCTTAGGTAGACCATGGGGTCTAGAAAGAAGAATGCTCCTCCTTGGAGCAACATCCTATACATATGTGGTTAAGGGATGGATATACAAATCATCCTACAAATAAACAATACCCTTACCATAAGTTTTGTGTATGCGAATGGAGTGGCTCAAAAATGAGTCTCCTCTCATCCTCAAAGAGAAAAGAGGTGGTTGTGCTAACTCCTCCAAAGAGTTATGTATCTCCTCCAGCTGCACATGATCTATGCATCTCCTCATATGCTGATTTGTCAATATCATGCAAGTAAAATGATCCTAGGAATACTCCACCAACAACCTGGAGCTCCCTGGAAAAATGTCTCCATGCCATGAGACATCATCATCAAGAGATGATTAAATAAATGAATGAAAAAATCTGTCCATGCTTCCATTGCATAGTCCAATCACCTTCTTAGGTGCATCAACCTCCAATAATGAATTGGGATGTGTACTCCTCATCTCATGATGCTAGGTCTTCTCCCTAGCTTCTCCTTGTGTCTCCATGGTTCCACACCTCCTCAACAATGGCACATGAATTGTGCCTTGATCTCCATCCATGAGATCCTGGGGAATTCCTTGCAAAGATGCAATAATCCATCTATCTAGAGCAAGATCTCCTCCTTCCTTAGCATGAGGCACTAGATAGTCTCTAGGTGGCATAGCGTTGTTGCCCTCAGCTTCTCCAACATAGATGGGCAACCGTCCTGCAAATATGGAATCTCTCCCAAGGGGGAAGTAATTCCTAATCATCAAAGGTCAAGGAGTGTCTCCTTTGCACCATGCTAGTGCCATCTCCTACTCTTGCAACATCATATAAGAAATGAGAGAAAATCTACCCTTGCTCTCCATAGAACAACCCAACCAACAAAAGTTTTTACTGCTTCTTCATGCTCTTATCATACAAGATATGTGATGAAGACATAGTGAATGATATGAAGGTTGCATTATCACTATGCATCCATACTCTCTGCTACTCCATGATGCCAACATCCTACCACATATTCTCCATCCTCATACCCTTGAAAAGAGTGTATGCCAAGTGATGGCCAAACTCCTTCAAGAGTAACCAGCTCAGCCAAGCCTCTTGTTGCCCGGTATCATAAATCTGCAAGTAACTTACCAGCTTCTTTCTTATCATCCACATCCACTCAACCAATTGTGGATTCCTTCTTCTACCCTTCCTCTTGGTACTCCTCCCATGAGGGCTACCATCATCCCAAATCAAATCCCTGCATTTCATGGGATCTTGAAATGCAATCTTCCTGAGGATCAATTTGACCCTATGAGGATTCAAATAGGTGGTAGGAAAAAACCTCCCATCATGATGTGCATGGCTCAAGGAATGTCCAACACAGTCATGAGAGATGTTATCCATCTGAAGATGTCCTCCATCTTCTATCTGTTCCTATGAGAAGGGGAGAACCTCCTTAAACTGTTGAAGAATCTTGCACTCCATGATGTGTGGGAGTGCACCTCCATTGAAATCTCTCATTGAGATCTCCTCCTCATGCATGGTCCTCCAAAACCAAAGAGGCCTTGGATCTGCTACCAGTAGAAGTCTCTCTTTTTGAGCTATGGCATGCTCATTTAGAGAGTGTCATCTAGAGAGGAGAAAGATTTTCTTATCTCCAGATGTCTACTCTTCCTCACTGCTTCCTCCCATGAGGAATGTTTTATCTCCTTTGCATCACTACTCTTGTACAACACAGGGCTATTCTGCTATTCTAGGTTAGCTAGATGCAATGATGTGGACCCATCCAAAGTGTTTGATGAAGTGAAAAGAGATGGATTTTTAATCATACCTCGGTGAAATGTGGAAGCTCCTTGCAGGGTTGCAAGAGTCTCTTCCTCATAAGTGTTGGCCTCCCAAACTGTTGAAGATGAAGGCTGCTCCTCCATGGTCTCAAAATTGCTGGTACATGCCTCATCAATTGGTGGTGAGGGCTCCTCCATCCTTTTTCCAAACCTCCCGATCAATCTCTGAGAAAAATCAACAAGAGTAGAAACCCTTCTATGGCTTAGATGGCTGATCCACCAATTTCTTGCTTCACCTTCAAGGTGCAACACTGTAATTTCTACAGCCTCTCTGTCTACTATAGGATGTAGTAGGAAGAAAGACTATAGCTTCTTCACCCAAACCTCTGCTGCACATGTGAGTGATCCATCAAATGTGGACAATAGAAATCTATTGCCTCTCATCATCCCATAGTTGTGGGGCCTCCTTCCTTCCTTCCGCTGAATAAATTGTGGGAAAGCTAGAGTCTCTCGGAAGGCTCTAAGTTTTTCTTGGTATTCAGCAAGGTATTCACTTAGAATTTCAAATTCCAAGTGTTCTTCATGCCTCTAGTTTTCTTCTTTGTGAGAGTAGGAAGTGCATGGTCCTTCCTCTTCCCTTTCTTCAATATTCTTAACGTCCTTGGAGAGGTCTCCTCTGGATTTGAAAATAGATGAGAGTAAACTCATCTTCTTCATCATATTGATGTTCTACACAAGACTCAGGGCCGAGCCAAAGATCATGATTTCTAACACAATTTGTAGAAGGTGGCCTCAGAAGGAAAGGGGATAACTCAGAACAAGGTGGTTTAGGGTTTTCAAAGGCTCTTCATCTTATAAAAGGAGAGGGAGGGTAGCAAGAGATAGTGGTACGTAGCCTCTCCTTTCTTCGCACAGCCTGTGATTTCCTTGGAGCAACAACCATGTTTCATTCAGAAGAAGATGATCCTCTTACTGAGAGGGAGAAGAGGTATCAGAAAAAAAGTCATAAGAAGTATGACTACACTACTAATGATCCTAACAAGGGTCAAGACAAGGGTAAAGCCCCTGAGACTGTGAATGATAAAGAAGCAGAAGAGTTTGAAAAAACTCTTTTGGAGACCATACAAGATCTTTCCAAGGAGATCAAAGAGATTAGGGTGGACAGAATGAGGGAATCTTCTGGGAGATTGTAGTTGGGAGAGAGTTCAGATATGTCTCATCATGGGACTGGTCAACCAATGAATCTACCACAAGCCCCACAAGCTTCACAACGCTCCACTATGCCTACCTTCTTGGCTATGGAGAATTAAGGACCACATGATAAAGCTTCTCTTAAAGATTACTTTGTGGAGTATGATTCTCAGAGTCAGAGATTCAAGGATCACTTGAGTTTCCAAGACTTTTGTCACCTCAAGGATAGAAGAAGACCAGGGCAGCAGTATAGAGACGATGGATTCTTTCATGGTAGACACCACACTATGGGAAGATTTTTTTTGCCCAATTTTGATGGATCATCCCCCAGTTCTACCAAGGCATGGGTAGAGAAGTTGGATATCTACTTCCAGTTGAACAAGGTCCCTGAAACTGAAGCCATCAAGATTGCAGCGCTGCACTTCGAGGGAGAAGAACACAATTGGTTGTTCCATGGGTTGTCTACTTTGGGACATACCAATGTGACTACCTACTCTAAGTTTACTAGAATATTGGTGGAGAGGTTTGACAGGAAGGATCCTAAAGCACCCTTCATAAGCCTTGCAAAGCTGAAGCATTCAGGAGATGCAGAGACGTATATCTCTCAGTTCCTGAGATTATCAATCATGGTACCTGATCTATCTGTAGCCAGGAGGGTATACATGTTCATTGATGGTCTGGAGGAAACTTTTCATGGGTTGGTTAAATCTACCAAGCCCATCACTTTGCATGATTCCATCGAGAGGGCTAGGGATCTCCAAGATGCCTTGCCAAAAGCAAAGGAAACTTTCCAAAGCAAGGCCCCTCACTTCTCTAAGGGGAAGGAAGGAAAAGCTGCTCCTCCCAAGGAAAGCTCTTTGAAGAAACCTCTTGATGTTGATCTCAGGAGGGAATTGAGGAAGAAGAAGTTGTGCTTCACTTGCCAAGAGTCATGGGCACCAAGACATAGGTGTGCTGCTGGAAAAGCACACTACATAGAAGTCTTCTCTGATTTTGAGGAGGAATATGATGATGATGAACCTAGGAGGGGTCACAACGCTGATGATGATGAGGAAGATCAAACACCCACCATAGATGGGAAGGGAGCCTTTGCTCCAACCAGTGGGACTCTTTCTTCTTTGAGAGGAGTGCCTAAGTACTTGACCCTAAGATTACAAGGTTCAGTTATGAATCAAAGAGTATCTGTACTGATTGACAGTGGGGCAACCCACAACTTTATTGATGCTCATCTTGTGTAAAAGAGAGGAATCCCCACTGATAATTTTGAGGGATTTTTTGTCCTAGTCCTAGGGGATAGGACCATGCAATGCATGCAATATTTTCCATCACTCTCTATCACTATGGGATCCTACACTTTGGTGGATCACTTCTTTGTAGTTGACATACCAGACACCAACATCATCTTGGGTGTCCAATGGTTGATTACCTTGGGGAAGGTTACCACTGATTAGAAAGCTTTGCAAATGGAGTGGGTGGACTTGAAGAGTGGGAAACCACAAATGATTCAAGGCATGCACACTTATCCTTCACCTAATGTTTCCACACAAACAACAAAGATGGATTTGCGTTGTGGAAGCAGGGATCTCACAGTCCCTTCTCTCATGTTCATGAGGATGTTGCAAGGGACATTCTTATCTTATGGCAAGCCACCTGGAATTCCATCAGATTTAGATCTTGTGGGGGAAGCCTCACAAAGTGCTGCTCCAAATCTAAATGCAGGAAGGATTGGAGCAATAGAAGACCAAGCTACAACACTGTGGGAGGAGAAGAATGGGAGGGTCAACCTTCCAACAAACCACTTTGGCATGTGTAATGTCAAAAAGGAAATTAGCAACAAGACAAGCACTCCCATGGATGAATTAGCAGCGCTGTCATTGTTGAGCAGGGTGGATATTTATTGGAAATCTCAACTGCTTGTAGAGTATTCCAAAGATCTCCACACAGGTGTGATATTAGATGGCATGCATCAAGAAGAGGGCTACTTGGTCCAAGGAGGGTTCATCTATTATCATGGTAAGGTCTTTTTGGCTAGAGCTTCCAAGCTCAAGGAAAATATCCTACAAGGAGCATATGAAGAATTCTTCCTCAGCCATATGTGTTCAATGAAGATCTATTCCCTGATCATGAAGAGTTTTGATTGGGAAGGCATGAGAGAGGACTTACATCAGCACTTTCAAGAGTGCAATAGCTATGGAGGATTGGGGCAGCCAATGGACTCTTTGCAAGAGTCATTTCAGCCAGCTCTTCCTTTGCTTGAGAAGAAGGGAATGTTCATGCACATCTCCATGTGTGTGAAGGACTATGATGGTAAAGGGTTTGATCATGGTAAACAAGTTGTGTTTTCTAATCTATTACATTCCTTTGCCATGTTTTTGCAGGATGGGACTCCTAAAGGGAGTGAGAGATCATATGGATCTCATAGTTTTTTGGGGGCCAATGAAAACTTTGAACTTGGCCACTCCCTTGATGTGCAAAAGGAGATTCCTTTTCATGATGGGTGCTTCCCCAAGGCACCAAACTTATGTAATACCTTCAATCATGTTAAGGTGACTTATGCAGCAAGAGTGTGGTGGGAATACCACTTACCACACCAGGATCTAATGAAGACAAGAGGTGCACTGTGCTGGCATCTCATGTGGGATTTTGACCCACCTCCTCAAGTTCAGATTTCAGTTTGCATCTATGTAGTCTTGCTTCCATACATTGATGATATAGTTGTATTGTTTATGGGGTTGTATGGACAGAGGATGGGTAGTGTGTGTGTACCACATGGATTGGAACTTCAAATTGTACTTCATGATACATGTTTTATATGTAGGATTTTTCCACCCATGTTTATTTCTGTTGAATTTTTCACTCTGGAGGGGATGGACTATGCACATATTATGTTGGCCTTGGAGGAGAAATTCATGATGCTTTGGTTTGCTGATCATTGGGTTATGATGGAGGTTTGATCCTTGATGATGCCAACAATGAAGGAGGAGAAGAACTACAGCTCTTACCCTATCATTTGCTTGAGGACAAGCAACATTTTGGAGGGGAGGACTGTAATGTTCCTACTTAGCCTAAGCTAAGAGAAACATTCATTTTTGGTTTTATTTTTTGTTGCATGCATAAATGAATAAAGGAGTACATGTAAAACTCCTAAGTAGACTAAATAAATCAATGCCCATGTAAACACAGTTAAATCAGGGCCATGTAAATAATCACTTGTAGGTGTGAAAGGGGTTTGAGCTGTGAGACTGGGTCAACCTTGACCAAATCTACAGTGTTGTCTAGGTTCAATGCATCTCCTAAAGGGACAACGCAGTTTTAGAAGGAGGCCCCTCATGTGAAAAGAGCTAACTCATCAAGTTGGTTTATGGTTTGAAAAGGCTCTCATCTTATAAAAGAAAAGGGAAGGTAGCAAGAGGAGGTTGTTGATTGATCATATTCTTGAGTATTTGGTTTTCTTAGACAAATACTATTCTCTGTTGTTTAGTGGAGAATTGTTCTCGTAATTCCTATGCAGGGATTTCACCTCTTCCTTTGAGGATTCTTGGAGGAGTGTTTGCTAAAGTGATCCACTATCAGGCTTGAGGCCAAGCTCTACTTACATAGGCAGCGTTGATCCATTGAGGGTTTTGTTGCTTCTGCAAGATGCAGCAAGTGGGAGTCTAGATCTGAAAAGATCTATTGTATTTTGGGAGCCTCTTCTCATGGAGTGTGTCTTTTAACCTCCTGGAAGAGTGTCTCTTCATTTTGTACTTCAGATCTGCAATTTTGAAGTGGTTATCTATGTCATTTGAGCTATAGCGTTGTTCCTATTGATGGACTGCGTTATTTTGGTGTGAGACTCTTCATGGTGTTTTTCTCATAGTTTAGATCAGAGATCTCTAGTGCTGGGCCTTGCCTTCCACTTGGTGATCCATGGATTAGCTTGCTGATCCATGTTCTATTTAGATCTGATCCATTGTAATGAATTTTTATATTCAGAAATTTACTGCAGCAATTTCCAGATCTGCAACTTGTTTCTCATATCTACTCTTATTTATGCATAATTTGGTCAAAACCCCAAGGGGATCTTGTAGAGAAAACCATCTAGTTTCCAGATCTGATATAGATCTGATGTTTCATCCACAGATCTGTCCTAGATCTGGAGTTGTAATGTGCAGCTGCTACATCTCATGAAAATAATGTTTTTGAGCCATTTCTGTTGATATATACATGTAAGAAATCTTGCTCTCTTTTCTCATGTAATCTACTGTATATTGAAGGAGCTTCAGTTTACTTCTGATTTACTGCTAAAATTTCATTTATTAATCATAAATGATGGCCTCCTACTCATGTGGACCAAGACTGCGTTATTCTTGAGGCAGTTTGTTGTGCATAGCTGCAGCACTCTTGTAGGGTGTTTTTCAGCTAGACTAGGTTGTGGGAGACCTAACACTACGCCTAGTTTGATTTTATACCGCTCCCCTTTCTCGATATAGACCCTAGATCTGCTAATATAAATGATTGTAAATAAAACTAATTTTTTACATCAATATCCCAAGGAGTGGCAAGTATTTTTCTGTGCTGAAAGTGAATCAATCCCAATTTGGGGAACATTACAAGCCTAAATGGAACATTAGAGTTAGTAATATTTTAGCTGCAGAATAAATGGGTAGAAAAGCCCATAAGTCTCCCTAAGGAGGAATAAAACACTTCAAGTGTGAAAGGAGACACTCCTTGCAGCTTAATAAAACACCTCCATGTGTGAACAGGGATAATATCAATTTGATTCAGTCTACTTTGACTAAGTCAACAACGCTGGTGTGGAGGAGCAGGGATCAAAGAAGGAATAATGCAGTTTTGGAGGGAGATGAATCTCTTGATGGAAATGACCTAATTGGGTGGGGCCAAGGGAAAGAAAACTTACATTTTATTTAAGGAAGAGGATGGCAGCATTATTCTTCATGTTTTATATTATTATTTTGTCTGCTCAGACTTTTTGCTTCCTCTTGCTGTTTAGCAGGGTTGCTGTGTTGTTTAGCACCGGGTGTTCCCGAGCGGGAATTCCACCTCTTTCCTTGAGGAGCCTCTTGGAAGATTTTGAATTCATTTTCCACATCAGGTTTTTAGTCCAAGCTTCATCCTACTTCATCAGCGCAGTTTCTGCAGGTTATTGTGCAGTGTTGCAGGGTGCAGTAGGGGAAGGGATTGGAATCCCGCTTTTCTGAGCTAGTTTCTCATTGGAGGAAGGTTTCCCTCACTTGAGAGATTTGTTTGGAGAGGTTTAGAGCTCATTTCAGATCTGTGGTAGCAGACCACACATTTCCCTAACATTCCCAGTGCTGTTCCAACTAGGGAATGCGTTATTTTTTGAGGCAACTTCAGTGGATGGTCGAGTGGCTCCGTTGCAGTTTTTTCTTGTGATTGAGAGGTTCATCATTTCATGGGAGGAATACCTTGAGGGATATACATCAGATATAACATATTTCAGCCTTCTACACTCTTATGCTTTAGTTTTTTAGTGATTATTCAGTAATTTTATGAAGATCACATTTGTATTCAGAGTGTATGACAAGAAACCCTTCCCGGGTTTTCTTGTAATTGTAATAAGGAGACTATATCTCAGTTTTTAAGCATGAATGTATAATATATGAGTAGATCTATTTGTATTCTTAATTTCTGAGTTGAAACCCTCTTAAGACTGCGCTGTTCCTTTTGTGCATAATTCCTGAGTAGCAGTGTCTGGGGTTTTTGGTCATTTTCAGCTACAATAGGGTGGGAGGTCTGTTTACCTCACCTAGTTTCTTTTGTTTCTGATCTCCTCTTGGAATTAGATGCAAGATGGATATATCTATTGGTTCCAAGTCATGATTTTCATTTTTATGGCTTACATTTCTGAAAATGCGTTTTTCTGTGAATGCATTGTTGAGTAGTCCATTTTTGGAATATTTTAAGATATTCCCAATACTGCTTATTTTCCCTATTTTGGGATAGTACAGTGGTATCAAAGCTTCAATCTTGGCTCAAATTGTGGATCTCAGGCCATTATACTTTCAAGAGAGATGGACAGAAAAGAGAAGGCTCCATTATGTGAAGGGGGAAAGGAAGACATGCTTACAAAGCTTCTTCCAAGATCTATGCAGAGCTTTCAAGGAGAGCTGAAGAAAATAATAGTGGATATGGGATCTCCAAAGGAGTTTGGATCTAGAGCTGAATCTAGATTTGCACATGGTGAGTGTGAGCATGCAGCTACACACCATGATGCACAACGTAGTCAAGTGCCCAGATATATCTTGAGATGGATGAAAGGAGGGAGAATTCCTAAGAGGAGATCTCTTAGTGATTTTTTGCAGGAGTATGAATCTCAAAATGAGAGGTTTAGATATCATACCAATTTCCAAGAGTTTTGCAAGATCCAGGTGGAGAAGAGCAAGCAGCAGGATGTAGATAGATTTCGTCTATCTACTTTTGAAGGCTCACCTACATGTTCAGCTAGAGCTTGGGTGAAGGAGCTAGAATCCTATTTAAAACAACACCACATTTCTGAAGATGAAGCCATCAGAATTGCAGTGCTGCATTTCAGAGGTAAGGCCCATGCATGGTGGATTTTTGAATCTTGTTCTTTGAAAAATGCAAACACTTACTCTTATGCAAAATTCATTGAAACATGATGGGAAGGTTTGATGGGAAACTTCCTAAGACACATGAGCAAGAAAAACTTGAGAGAACAAAACCCTTGCATGTGATGGAGGAGACTCCACTTCAGAAAACCATGGGAAAAGCTGACATCTTGCATTACACATTGTTAGAGGCAAGACCTCTAGCTCATATTCCTAAACAAGAGGGCATGGGGATCTCTTTTTCACAAGAGGATCCAATTGTTGAGATGTTGCCCATCCACATTGATGAAGATGAGGGCAACAATGCGGTCACATATAGAGCACATCTAGTACCTCATGCAGAGGGAGGAGGAGCACATGCTCCAACAGGAGGGATTATTGTATCCTTGCAAGAAGCTCCCTAGGATCTCATACATGGAGGTCAAAGCACAATCAGTAAGCAGCATGATTGTGAAGCATTGCAGATGGAAGGAGAAGGTAGGAAGGAAGGGAAGCATCATTTGATGATAGTCACACACCCTTCTCTATTTCAGAGAGCTAATGAAAAGAGGAGGTAGACTGTACTGCGTTGTGAGGGCAAGGAAAAGTTTGCCCAACCATATGTACAGTCTACTCTTGACATTGATGTCTCATTACATGGGGGCATTCCACCTGGGAGGCCACCAGATCTAGAGTTGATAAAAGACATCTTGTCTTTAGATTCACCACTCTTGTATTTTGGAGGGGTGAAGGGTTTGGAGGAGAAATTTGGCATGCGGGATGTCAAAGTAGCAGGCAACAACATGAGGAGAGCTTCATATTCCAGATCACCAGCGCTGTCTCTTAGGAGGATTAATCCTTATTGGAGATCTCAGCTCTTAGTAGAGTACTCTAAGGATGTTGGTGCATGCATGATTCTCGATGACCCGGATAAATATGATGAGTATATGGTGGATGATATGGTCATCTATTCACATGGCAGAGTCTTCTTGACTAGAGCTTCTAGTCTCAAGGAGAAGTTTCTACTTGCAGCACATGAGGACTTCCTTTCCATGCATTATGATCCATACCTTTATTTGGCAGAGGAGTTCACTTGGGAGGGCATCTAGCATGACATATTCCAACATATGGAGAGATGCATAGCCCGGATGGTGATGGATAGGAGGTCACAACCACTTCCCTACTCATTGGAGGTGAGGGAAAGATTCCAGTTGAGCCATTTCAGCTCAAGATATCAAGTACTTGATGGAGGAGGTATAATTTCACATTTTGTATTGTAATTCTTTTCCTTGTTTGAGCAACATGATGAATCAAGAAAAATTATCTATTCTTGCATATTGTATGATGATGTACTTGCAGCTACTTGTAGCATTGATTTTGGCTACCTTATTGGTGGTTTGTGGGGGAAGCCACATGATTCTTGGTGTGCACCATTGACACCACATTGTATCTTCATGTTTTCATCTTATGAGATGACTATGGCAGCAAACAAGTGGCTGGGAAAGCACTTGTTAATTTTTGTTTTGATGCAGGAAAAGGATGCACTACGCTGGTTCCATTGGTGGAACTATGAACCACTCTCTGGTTTTCATATGGTAGCTTTTTTTTATTGCATTTTGCTTCCATTTACTGCTGATATTTTTATATTCATGGGAAGAATTGTTTGGAGAGTGCTGAAGGTATTAGAGATTCCCATTGGGAATATAATTCTCCCCACTTTACATGTTGTATATTTCAGGAGGAACCATGGGAAAACCATGATTGCCACATCACACTTCTTCCCTTCTTGTGGGAGGAACCACTTGAAGAACTTGAGGAGGCACTTCATGGCTGATTTGTTTGATGGGGGAACTTGGGCCATTCTTGGAGGCCATGTTATTTCAGCCCAAGGACAAAGGTAGCCCCATGTTTACCATAAATGGAGAGAGAAAACATTTTGATGGAAGAATCCAATCTCTCCATGCAGCCCCAACACATTGTTTAAAACCGGGGTTGATGATTCTTTTGATGAGCTACCTAGGATGGATAATTTCATTTGGATGATAGAATGGGTGATGGAGGCACTCATTCACCATGTTTTTCATCACTCCTACTTTGTGGAGACCATGGGACAATAAGTAGGTTTCCGTTCACACTTTCCACCTTTGATTGATGTAGGCCATTTGGTTTTGCACACTTGGGAGGGAACATTGGATGGTAGTTTTATTGTAGATTATCTTGATGCAGTGATGGAGGCCATTGATGGGAGGCCACAAGAGGAGGAGGGGAGAAATTTTTCTCTCCCTATACATTTTCTTGAGGACAAGCAAAGATTTTGGAGGGGAGGACTGTAATGTTCCCAAATTTTAGCCTCAAAGCTAAACGGAACATTAGAGTTAGCAGTATCTTTAGCCAGTAAATAAATGGGTATAAAAGCCCATAAGTCTCCTAAGGAAGAATAAAAACACTTCAAGTGTGAAATGAGACACTCCTTTCAGCTTAATAAAACACCTCCATGTGTGAACAAGGACAATATCAGGTTGATTCAGTCTACTTTGACTAAGTCAACAACGCTGATGTGGAGGAGTAGGGATCAAAGAAGGAATAACACAGTTTTGGAGGGAGATGAATCTCTTGATGGAAATTACCTAATTAGGTGGGGCCAAGGGAAATAAAACTCAAATTTTATTTAAGGAAGAGGATGGCAGCATTATTCTTCATGTTTTTAGATTATTATTTTGTCTACTCAGACTTTTTGCTTCCTCTTGCTGTTTAGCAGGGTTGATGTGTTGTTTAGCACCGGGTGTTCCTGAGCGGGATTCCCACCTCTTTCCTTGAGGATTCTCTTGGAGGATTTTTCATTCAATTTCCACATTAGGTTTTCAGGCCAAGCTTCAGCCTACTTCATCAACGTAGTTTCTGCAGGTGATTGTGCAGTGTTGCAGGGTGCAGCAGTGGAAGGGATTGGAATCCCACTTTTCTGAGCTAGTTTCTCATAGGAGGGAGGTTTCCTTCTATCAATAGATCTATTAGGAGAGGTCTAGAGCTCATTTCAGATCCGTGGTAGCAGACCACTCATTTCCCCAACATTCCCAGTGCTGTTCCAGCTAGGGAATTCATTATTTTGGAGGCAATTTCAGTGGATGGTCTAGTGGCTTTGTTGTAGTGTTTTCTTGTGATTGAGAGGTTCATCCTTTCATGGGAGGAAGCCCTTGAGGGATATACATCAGATCAGAAATAATCCAGCCTTCTACACTCTTATTCTTCAATGTTGTAGTGATTATTTAGTAATTTTCTGAAGATTACATTTGTATGTAGAGTGTATGACAAGAAACCCTTCCCGGGTTCTCTTGTATTTTGTATAAGGAGACTAGATCTCAGTTCTTCAACATTATTGATTAATATATGAGTATATCTACTTGTTATCCTATTTTTTGAGTTGAAACCCTCATAATATTGTGCAGTCTCTTTTGTGTATTATTTCTGAGTAGCAGTGTCTGGGGTTTTTGGTCATTTTTAGCTACACTAGTGTGGGAGGTCTGTTTACCTCACCTAGTTTCCTTTGTTTCAGATCTCCTCTTGGAATTAGATGCTAGATGGATATATCTCATGGAAAAAAGTAATGATTTTTATTTTTATGGCTTATATTTCTGGAAATGCATTTTTTTGTGAAGGCATTGCTGAGAAGTCCATTTTTGGAATATTTTAAGATATTCCCAATACTGCTTATTTTCCCTATTTTGGGATACTACAAACAGAAGACATCGAGTTTTGCTACAAAAGGGACAACAAGGTATTGAGCAACCTATTTTTTTCTTTAGTAGGACATTAGATAACTCTGAGCTGAAGTATAATATCTTAGAGAAGCAAGCCGATGCCTTGGTGAAGGCTATCAAAGATTTCATAATTTATATTATGCATTCTCATATTATGGCTTTTGTTCCTAATATTGTTGTGAAAGACATCCTCACTCAAGCTGATCCCGATGGTAAGAGGGGAAAATGGATTGCTAAATTTATATAATATGATATAGAGATTAAGCCAACAAAATTGGTCAAAGGGAAAGGTTTAGCAAAGCTAATGGTACAGTCAAACTTTGATTGTCTTGACATGAACTTAATTGCAGAAATATCAGAAATTTTAGATGAGGAAGAAGAATTAGTTCCTATTGAAGAAAAGTACATCACTTCGGATTGGTACAAGGATATTGTTTTTTTCCTACAACATCATAAAGCACCTGCTGAGCTAACAAAGTCTAAGGCAAGATTTGTAGGGCTAAAATCCTTGAGATATTGCATTTTTTCCAGAAATATATTTTGGAAGGATACTGGTGGTATTTTGCTGAATTGTTTGTTGGAAGAGGAGGCTGATAAAGTGATCGAGGAATTCCACAAAGGAGATTGTGGAGGTCACCATTATTGGAAGGCCACAGTGAACAAGATTCTTAGAGTAGGGTATTATTGGCCTACAATTTTTAAGGATGTCTACAAAAAGATTGCTGCCTGCCATGAATGTCAGACTTTTGATGGTAAGAAAAATCTTGTACCTTTACCTTTAATGCCTATCTATGTGGAAGCGCCATTTCAGCAATGGGGGCTAGATTTTATTAGAGAGATTCATCCATCATCATCAGGTCAGCATCGCTGGATTCTCACAACGACTGATCACTTCACCAAATGGATTGAAGCAATCCCAACTAGGCAAGCAAATTAATATGTTATTATTTCTTTTTTGGAAAATAATATCTTGTCTAGGTTTGGTTGCCCCATGAAGATCATAATTGATGATGCACAGGCATTTAAGTCTAAGAATCTGATCAATTTCTGTCATCAATATCACATTACTCTTGGGAATTCCACTGCATATTATCTGCAAGGGAATGGTCTTGTTGAATCTTCTAACAAGAGAATTGTGAGGATCATTAAAAATGTGTTGCAGGAAAAGAAGAAGGCTTGGCATTTGAAACTGAAGTATGCCTTATGGGCTGATAGGATATGCACAAAAATGTCAATTGGAACTTCACCATATGAGCTGGTATATGGAGCTGAAGCTATTTTTCCTACATCATTAGGGGCACCTGTCATGAAGCTGATTCAAGGATTAGAAGAGGAACCTAATGCAATTTAGAGAAGAATCAATCAGTTAATAGCTCTGCAAGAGAAGAGGGATGAAGTTTATAACAACGATCAACAGTCTCAAAACAGAATCAAGAGGACATTTGATAAGAAGATCAAGGAAGAAAGTTTTCAAATTCAGGACGAAGTGCTAAAATGGGAAACCAGAATTGAAGAGAAAGGAAAACATGGTAAGTTTGAGAACTTGTGGAAAGGTCCTTTTAAGATAGCTGCTTTCCATGGAAACAATACTTACATACTGCAGGAGATGGATGGAAAATCATATGTTGGAGGACTCGTCAATGGCAGGTTTTTAAAGCATTACTCTTCCTAAAAATCTGTTGATCAGTCATATCATTGTACATCTTCCATTTTATGAGTTTTTCTGCTAATAATGACAAGCTAAATCAGCAAGCTTGAGCCCGAGGTGAAGGCCATTAGAGTTTGAGGAGAAAGCTTGGAAATTTCAAAGTTTTTTCTGTTTTGGAAAGAAAATGGATAGCAACAATGGAACTACTATTTCTTAGTGTACCACAGGGGCACACTATCCCAAGTGGAGCCACGGTTATCACCCAAATTTTTTTTTAGCACATTATTGTGACAAGGTCACAAAATTTCATGGATCAAATTTGGGTTATTGGAGTCAATTTAGGTTTGATCAAGGGTAGGTTTTAGATTTTTATAGTTTAAAGCTCATCCTTAGGTTCAAATAAAGGCTTCTTTAAAGTCTTTTCATGTCAAATATTCATCATTTTCATTTGTGGGTTATTTCCTAAATTTTTAGGTTAAAACTGTTCAATTAGCCAAAAATCTTGTTTTCGTAGCGCCACCCGTTGAAATACGAAATGCTAATAGTTTCATAGTGAAAACATGAAAAATTTCACTGTAGGTGCTACGAAAGTGCGGATTTATAACTCATTTTTTCGCTGAGTTGGTTGTAATATTCCCAAATTGGGATTTCACAGCAGGCTTGGAAAAATAACGCACTCCTTGGGAGATTGATGTATAGAAATGAGTTTGCAGCCCTTGGATCCCTTATATCATCAGATCTAGAGTCTAAATCCAATAGGGGAGAAAAAAAAAATTAAACTAGGTGTGGTAAACAGGTCTCCCACAACCTAATCTAGCTGGAAAACACCCTACAAGAGGGGCTGCAGCTATGCACAACAAGCAGCTTCAACAATAATGTTGTCTTTGACAATTTAAGAAGGAGGCCATCAAATATAATTAATAAATGAATGTACAACAGAAAAAAAGAAGTAAAGTGAAGCCCTTTCAATATATAGTAGATTACATGAGACAAGAGAGCAAGATATCTTCAGAAAAGAGAGTTGCAACATATATATATCAGCAGAAATGGCTCAACAACGTTATTTTCAGGAGTTGTAGCAGTTGCATATTACAACTTAGATCTAGGATAGATTTGTGGACAAAAAATCATATCTATATTATATTTGGAAACTAGATAGTTTTCTCTACAAGATCCCCTTGGGGTTTTGACCAAATCATGCATAAATAAGAGTAGATCCGAGATACAAGTTGCAGATCTGTAAAATACTGCAGTAATTTTTGAATATAACATTACATTACAAAATATCAGATCTAGATAGAACATGGATCAGCAAGCTAATCCATGGATCATCAAAGTGAAAGGAAAAGCCCAGCACCAGATATCTTTGATCAAAACTGGAATCAAAACACCATAGAGAAGCTCATTTCAAAATAACGTAGTCTATCAATAGAAACATCGATGTAGCTCAAAATGATATGGATGGCCACCGCCAAGTTGCAGATCTGAATCATAAACAGGAGAGGCACTCTTCCAGGAGGTTAAAATACACACTCCATGAGAAGAGGCTCCCAAAACAAACTCGATCTCTACAGATCTAGACTCCCACTTGCTGCAGCTTGCAAGAGAAACAAACCCTTAATGGATCAGCGCTGCAATTGTAAGTAGAGCTTGGCCTCAAGCCTAATAATGGACTAATTCAGAAAATACTCCTCGAAGAATCCTCAAAGGAAGAGGTGAAATACCTTCATAGGAATTCCAAGCACAAACCTCCACTAAACAGTAGAGAATAGTATTTGTCTAAGCAGACAAAATACTCAGAAATATGATCAATCAACAACCTTCTCTTGTTGCCTTCCCTTTCCTTTTATAAGATGAGAGCCTTTGCAAACCATAAACCACCTTGATGAGTTATCTCTTTTCACATGAGGGGCCTCCTTCTAAAACTACATTGTCCCTTTAGGAGATGCATTGAACCTAGCCAACGCTGTATATTTGGTCAAGGTTGACCCAGTCTCACAGCTCAAACCCCTTTCACACTTGCAAGTGATTATTTACATGGCCCTCATTTAACTGCGTTCACATGGGAATTTATTTATTTAGTCTTCTTAGGAGTTTTACATGCCATCCTTTATTCATTTATTCATGCAATAGAAAATAAAACAAAAATGAATATTCCTCTTAGCTTAGGCTAAGTAGGAATATTATAGTCCTCCCCTCCAAAATGTTGCTTGTCCTCAAGCAACTGATAGGGTAAGAGTTGTAGTACTTCTCCTCCTTCATTTTTGGCATCATCAAGGATAAAATACTCATCACAAGCCAAGTGCTCAGCAAGCCAAAGCATCATGAATTTTTCCTCCAAGGCCAACATAATATGTGCATAGTCCATCCCTTCAGGAGTGGAAAACTCAACAGAAATAAACATGGGTGGAGGAATGCTACATCTAAAACATGTATCATGAAGTACAATTTGAAGTTCCAAACCATGTGGTACATACACACTGCCCATCCTATGTCCATACAATCCCATAAACAATACAACTATATCATCAATGTATGGAAGCAAGACTACATAGATGCAAACTGAAATCTGAACTTGAGGAGGTGGGTCAAAATCCCGCATGTGATGCCAGTGCAGTGCACCTCTTGTCTTTAGTATATCCAGGTGTGGTAAGTGGCATTCCCACCACACTTTTGCTGCATGAGTCACCTTAACATGGATAAAGGTGTTACATAAGTTTGGTGCCTTTGGGAAGCACCCATCATGAAAAGGAGTCTCCCTTTGCACATCAAGGGAGTGGCCAAGTTTAGAATTTCCATTGGCCCTCAAAAAAATATGAGATCCATATGATATCTCACTCCCATTGGGAGTCATATCCTGCAAAAACATGGCAAAGGAATGTAATAGATCAGAAAATACAACTTTCTTATCATGATCAAATCCTTTACCATAATAGTTCTTCACACACATGGAGTTATGCATGAGCATTCCCTTCCTCTCAAGCAAAGGAAGATCTGGCTGAGATGACTCTTGCAAAGAGTCCATTGGCTACCCCAATCCTCCATAGCTATTGCACTCTTGAAAGTGCTGATGTAAGTCCTCTCTCATGCCTTCCCAATCAAAACTCTTCATGACCAGGGAATAGATCTTCATTGAATACATATGGCTAAGGAAGAATTCTTGATTGGCTCCTTGTAGGATCTTCTGCTTGAGCTTGGAGGCTCTAGCCAAGAATACCTTACCATGATAATAGATGACTCCTCCTTGGACTAATTAGCCCTCTTCTTGCTGCATTCCATCTAGTATCATACCTATGTGTAAATCTTTGGAATACTCTACAAGAAGTTGAGATTTCCAATAAAGATCCACACTGCTCAACAATGACAGCGCTGCTAATACATCCATGGGAGTGCTTGTCATGTTGCTAATCCCCTCTTTGACACTATACATGCCAAAATTTTTTGTTGGAAGGTTTATCCTCCCATTATTCTCCTCCCACAGTGCAGATTCAGAAAAGTGAGAGGATGATAGTGATGCAGGAAGAAGATCTTCCTCATTCTTGGGTTGTCCCAAGCCTCCTAGCACTGTAACATGGTCTCACATTTCTCCAATCCTTCCTGGATCTATATTTTAAGCAGCACTTTGTGGAGCCTTCACCACAAGATCTGAATCTGATGGCATTCCAGGTGGCTTGCCATGAGATAAGAATGTCCCTTGCAGCATCCTCATAAACATGAGAGAAGGAACTGTGAGATCAGTGCTCCCACTACGCAAATACATCTCTTTTGTTTGTGTGGAAACATTAGGTGAAGGATAAGTGTGAATGCCTTGAATCATTTGTGGTTTTCCAGTCTTCAAGTCCACCCACTCCATTTGCAAGGCTTTCGAAACAGTGGTAACCTTCCCCAAGGTAATCAATCATTGGACACCCAAGCTGATGTTGGTGTCTGGTATGTCAGCTAAAAAGAAGTGATCTACCAAAGTGTAGGATCCCATAGTGAGAGAGAGTGATGGAACATACGGCATGCATTGCATGGTCCTATCCCCTGGGACCAAAACAAAAAATCCCTCAAAATTATCAGTGGGGATTCCTCTCTTTTGCACAAGATGAGCATCAATAAAGTTTTGGGTTGCCCCACTGTCAATCAGTACTGATACTCTCTGATTCATAACTGAAACTTGTACTCTTAGGGTCAAGTACTTAGGCACTCCTCTCAAAGAAGCAAGATTCCCACTGGTTGGAGCAAAGGTTCCCTTCCCATCTCTAGAGGGTGTTTGATCTTCCTGATCATCATCAGCGCTCTGAACCCTCTTAGGTTCATCCTCATCATCTTCCTCCTCAAAATATGAGAAGACTTTTATGTAGTGTGCCTTTCCAGAAGCACACCTATGTCCTGGTGCCCATGACTCTTGGTAGGTGAAGCAAAGCTTCTTCCTCAATCCCCTCTTGAGATAAATATCAAGAGGTTTCTTCAAAGAACTCTTCTTGGGAGGAGCAACTTTTCCTTCCTTCCCCTTAGAAAAGTGAGGGGCCTTGCTTTGGAAAGTTTTCTTTTCTTTTGGCAAGGCATCTTGGAGATCTCTAGCCCTCTCAATGACATCATGTAAAGTGGTGGGCTTGGTAGATTTAACCAACCCATGCAAAGGTTCCTCTAGGCCATCAATGAACATGTAGACCCTCTTGGCTACAGATAGATCAGGGACCATGATTGATAATCTCAAAAAATCAGAGATATTAGTCTCTGCATCTTGTGACTGCTTTAGATTTGCAAGGCTTATGAAGGGTGCTTCAGGATCCTTCCTGTCAAACCTCTCCACTAGTCTTATAGTAAACTCAGAGTAGGTAGTCACATTGATATGTCCCAATGTAGACATCCCATGGAACCACCAATTGTGTGCTTCTCCCTCAAAATGCAGTGCTGCAATCTTGATGGCTTCAGTTTCAGGGACCTTGTTCAATTGAAAGTAGATATCCAACTTCTCTACCCTTGCCTTGGTAGAACTGGTGGATGATCCATCAAACTTGGGCAAAAAGAATCTGCCCATGGTGTGGTGTCTACCATGAAAGAAACCACCATCTCTATACTGCTGCCCTGGTCTTCTTCTATCCTTGAGGTGGAAAAAATCTTGGAAACTCAAGTGATCCTTGAATCTCTGACTCTAAGAATCATACTCCAAAAAGTAATCTTCAAGGGAAGCTTTCTCTTGTGGTCCTTCATTCTCCACAGCCAAGAAGGTAGGCATAGTGGAGCATTGTGAAGCTTGTGGGGCTGGTGGTAGATTCATTGGTTGACTAGTCCCATGGTGAGACATATCTGAGCTCTCTCCCAACTAAAATCTCTCAGGAGATTCCCTCATTCTGTCCACCCTCATCTCTTTGATCTCCTTGGCAAGATCTTGCATGGTATCCAAAATAGTTTTTACAAACTCCTCTGCTTCTTTATCATTCACAGCTTCAGGGACCTTCCCCTTATCCTGACCCTTGTCAGGATCATCAGTAGTGTATTCATACTTCTTATGACTTCTGTTCTGATACCTCTTCTCCCTCTCAGTAAGAGGATCATCTTCTTCTGAATGCATCATGACTAGTGCTCCAAGGCAAGCATAGGCTGTGCCAAGAAAGGAGCTCTGATACCACTATAATGTTCCCAAATTGGGATTCCATAGTAGGCTTGGAAAAATAACGCACTCCTTGGGAGATTGATGTACAGAAATGAATTTTCAGCCCTTGGATCCCTTATATCATCATATCTAGAGTCTAAATCCAAGAGGGGAGAAAAAACAAATCAAACTAGGTGTGGTAAACAGGTATCCCACAATCTAGTCTAGCTGGAAAACACCCTACAAGCGGGGCTGCAACTAGGCACAACAAGCAACTTCAGGAATAACGCAGTATTTGAAAATTTAAGAAGGAGGCCATCAAATATAATTAATAAGTGAATGTACAACAGAAAATCAGAAGTAAAGTGAAGCCCTTTCAATATATAGTAGATTACATGAGAGCAAGATATCTTTAGAGAAGAGAGCTGCAACATATGTATATCAACAAAAATGGCTCAACAACGTTATTTTTAGGAGCTGTAGCAGCTGCATATTACAACTTAGATCTAGGACAGATCTGTGGACAAAACATCAGATCTATATCAGATCTTGAAACTAGAGAGTTTTCTCTACAAGATCCCCTTGGGGTTTTTACCAAATCATGCATAAATAAGAGTAGATATGAGATACAAGTTGCAGATCTGTAAAATACTACAGTAATTTCTGAATATAACATTAAATTACAAAATATCAGATCTAGACATAACATGGATCAACAAGCTAATCCATGGATCACCAAAGTGAAAGGCAAAGCCTAGCACCAGAGATCTCTGATCAAAACTGGAATCAAAACACCATAGAGAAGCTCATTTCAAAATAATGCAGTCTATCAATAGAAATAGTGTTGTAGCTCAAAATGACATGGATGGCCACTACCAAGTTGTAGATCTAAAGCATAAACAGGAGAGGCACTCTTCCAGGAGGTTAAAAGACACACTCCATGAGAAGAGGCTCCCAAAACAAAATAGATCTTTGTAGATCTAGACTCCCACTTGTTCCAGCTTGCAAGAGCAGCAAACCCTCAATGGATCAGTGTTGCAATTGTAAGTAGAGCTTAGCCTCAAGCCTAATATTGGACTAATTCAGAAAATACTCCTCCAAGAATCCTCAAAGGAAGAGGTGAAATCCCTGAATAGGAATTCCAAGCACAATCCTCCACTAAACAGTAGAGAATAGCATTTGTCTAAGCAGACAAAATACTCAGAAATATGATCAATCAACAACCTTCTCTTGCTGCCTTCCCTTTCCTTTTATAAGATGAGAGCCTTTGCAAACCCTAAACCACCTTGATGAGTTAACTCTTTTCACATGAGGGGCCTCCTTCTAAAACTACACTATCCCTTTAGGAGATGCATTGAACCTAGACAACGCTGTAGATTTGGTCAAGGTTGACCCAGTCTCACAGCTCAAACCCCTTTCACACCTGCAAGTGATTATTTACATGGCCCTGATTTAACTATGTTCACATGGGCCTTGATTTATTTAGTCTTCTTAGGATTTTTACATGTCCTCCTTTATTCATTTATTCATGCAACAAAAAATAAAACAAA
>JAXQQM020074961.1:0-12656 GCA_034641835.2 Pinus albicaulis
ATGCAGTAAATACTGATTCACCCCTCGCATTTTTCCCAACAGAGAAGCGTAACACAAAGCGCATAAATAAATTTCTACAACTTCTTCCCTATTTCTTAGCCTGGCAGCAATCCGCCCTCCACACCTGTTCATCCCAGCTCAACTTGCCCCACAGCCCTCTGTTTCCCAAACCCTCCATTATCATGCCTCCTCACAGCTTTGTTTCTCCTGCCCTTGGAAGAAGATGCCATGGTCGTGTCCTACGATGGCCTTCCCCTAATAAGCCTCCAACCACAAAAGCGGCCACCGTCGTGCGCAATGCAGCCATAATCTATGAGAATACCAACATGCAGGACTCTAAGGCCCACATCCTTGAGCTTGAAGATAGATCCAGGAATGTCTGTTGGCGGGCTTCCATGGAAGAGGTAGATGTCACCATCAATTGGATCCCAGATCCAGGACTGACCGGGGTGAGAGAGAACATCTTTAGCAGAGCCATTGAGCTCCACTGCCAGAATAAGACCATGCTGGCTATGGCTTTGCAAAAGCAGCGGGACAGCAGCAACATTGTGGAAAATAAAATCGACGCCCTCATGGAAAAGTTCCTAATTTATGTGCGTGAGGTCCATCACTATCGTTTTGCTGAAAATAATTCTCCCCATTACACTATGCTCAAGCGCAGAATAGAAAATCAAAGGGGAGGCAGCAGGCCCCTCCACGTCTCTGAAATATTAGCACGTCATTCATGAAGTTAGAACCCTCGGAATGCCCCATTAGCCTAGACAATTACCAGAGGGAAGAAACTGCTTAATTTCTGACTCTTTCCTATGAAGTTTCCAGGTGCTGGTTTTGCTCATGATAGGTTTTCTCATGATCTATATGACCCATAGTTCTGTAAAGCTTCTCAACATGTTTTACCCTTCTCTCTACGCGAAGCCAGAATGGCTTTTTTTGTTCTGGGATTTGCTCCCACTCTTTTGTAAATATGTCATCCCCTCAACTAATTCCAATGTAAATTGCCTCCTAAGAGGGTCAGCTCTTCTACATCAATTCTCTACTCCGGATGTTGAAGCTTTTGCTCTCACCCGGTGGCTTATTATGTAATATTATTTTCGAGATGTTAATATAACTTTTTAATTTACAAAAAACAAATATTATTGTCTTTTTACAACTCAATATGGGGATTGTGTCTTTTCACAACTCAATAAGGGGAGATGAGATCTTCTCATGTTAACGTTAGATAAAGTTGTATTAAAAAATAATAGTAAAAATAAAAAATATATACAATTGAGTTTTAGAGTAAAAATAATGCAAGATATCCCCCGGATGCGGGTGCTAGTGGAGATGGGGGGATTGACGGGACGCATGGCGCAAGGACGGGAGGCCACCTGCCTACCCTCCTAGGCACCCACCTGCTCTCATTTATTACTCGCGCTTGATCTTAATGGTTCAGATATGGAGTCGATTCACTTCAATGCACCAGGTTCTCGAGGCAGCCTCGAATGCTGCAATTGCGTTATACATTCGACCTCCAGGCTTGGTCATTCAATGCACAGGCTGGAAGGTTGCAGTCTTAGTTTGTTATTTATCATGGAGCCGTCCGCCCCTTCGCCATTGTTATCGAGTTGCAATCCTGCTCTCGACAAAGCAATGGTCCGCACCTTCACCGGGTTGCGCTGTCGCAACACTTGCTGCTTGGTGCTTGCGGATAATTCCCACATATCTATTACAGGTTCTTGTGTTTCTGCCACTGAAGTTCTTGGCTCTCCTCCTGAGCGGAATTCCACCAGTTCTCACTTGCTCACTAGCTCCTATTCTGCCGCAATCATGCCCAGAGTCAGACAGAGGATGCGGAGCCGTAGGGGCTCCTCGCGGGCCGCCAGAAGGCACTCACCTTCACTCACCTCCTCTCCGTCTAATTCCTCTGAGACATCGGGTAGCTTGCCCCGTCTCCTTCATGGGCATCTGCTTCGTTCAGGACGTCGTCTGGACTCGCCCTCTGGCGATGCTCTACCAGCTCAGTCTCATACTGCACTCTTTTCCTTTGACTGTGCTCTCGACAAACCCCGGGTCACCGTCGCCATCTCGGTCGTCTTCCTGGAGGAACCTACGCCTGAGCCCCCGCCTGATGCGCATACTCCGGACGACAGCGCTAACAGGGACGAGAAGCAACAGGATACGAGGGGTTCGCCCTCTGAGAACAAGATTTCTTTGCAGGTCGATGCTGGGGTTGTTCTGGGCCATGTCGATGTGCCTCCGCCGGTTGTCCACTCCTCCGCCGCTTGCTCCCACGCACATGGTAATCCGGAAGACTTCAGCTGCAAAATTGAAGAAATTGAGCCGGATGAGTAACTATGTCCTCCCCTCCTGTCTTTTTGTCAATTCTCTGCCCTCTCTGAGGGTTTGCTTGGTCGACTTGTTAGTTCTTTTTGCATTTTTCCAATCTCAGACACTACAGTGGTCCAGTTCAGTCAGAGTTAAGGTCCTGCAGTAGATATGCAATGTAATTATGTTCAGTGTCCAGTCAAAAACATATCAGTTCGATCCCCTGCGTGGGATTTTTTCAGATTATGGCTCCCATGGTTGGTTTCCCTCTCGTTGGGCAGCCCAATATCAGTCTCTGTCAGTTAAAATGCCTCCCGGTAGGCTATGTTTTGGCTTCGGCCAGGTGTACATTATTTTCCTTTAATTAATAGATTACTCTAACTTAGAAAAAAAAAAATAATGCAAGATATCTTTAAAGTAAATTTAAAAATTTACGTTTTTGAATTGAAAAAAATAATAATAATTGTTATTAATTTTATTATATGGTAATAATAATAATAATAAATATTTACTTTTGATAAGGATTTGGCGATGGAAATAGAGGAAAAATGTTTACTTAGTTTATAATAAGAAAAATAATGAAAACTTATTTATACTGCTAAGTTATTATTGGAATTAGAAATATGAATGTTTTTATTAACTTATAATGAACAAAAAAATATTGGACTCTACTCCCACTTAATTGCATCAATAGTAGCTAATCTAGGTGGATATTGGTGGCCACCCGCCTATTCCACTTGAACCCCCACCATTGTTTCTTTGAATTTTCTAGTTTCCTAAAGTGTAGCACAGTTAACTATTTTTAGTAGTTTTTCAGGTCCTGAACTTCCGGAGTTGTTTTGAGGCCCTAGACGATGTTTTTTTGGGAAAAATGTGAGCACAATTTGTTGATGTTTCTCACTCAAAATTTTTAGTCCTCGGATAAATCTTTCTAACGAGGTATTGTGACCATCAAACGGAGATCGTATGCCAAAGTGACGTCCCCGGGAAGTTGATGTACCAATTTACCCAAATAGGGCCCCATAGTGTTGGCGCTTCATCTCTTAGGGTTACGTTTTTGGATGTTTAGGGTTTTCCATTGTTTCTCAATAATAAATAGACCTTTGAGCCTCATTGTAACACAGTACAAAGGCATGTATCCGCCACATATCTTCTTAGAGATAAGCTAACAGCTCCCTAGCTAGTTTATTTCCATTATGTCTGTAAGCATATTTATGTTATATGATATTAAATAAATGAAGTGTTATTTTCATTGCATCTCTGTGTTTATGTTTATTTCTATATTTTATTGCATTCCTGCATAAATCTGGATCAGTAGCATACTAGTGAGGTGCTTTACAACTCATAATGGGAGAGATGTTGTCACATAACAATACTTGCAACAAAATTTATTGTTTTGTTAATTGGTAATGACAAAAAAAATATATACTCTACTCATAGTTGATTACAAGAGTAATGAGGTGTTTTATACCTCATTATGGGGGAAATGTTGTCACATAACATCACTTGACAACAACAAAATAAGTAAACAAAATAAATAAATAACTACATATGTACATATGTCTATGATAATGAAAAAATAAATAACTATAAACCAACATAGATCCATTATAAACCTTGATCCATCAAGCATAGAGAGAGATCAAATTTCTTAATGTGTAATTTTGTACCATTTAATATGAAGGAATTAATACATGACATGAAATTAAATGATTAAAAAATTTACACCTTAAGAAATATAAGCATGGCGCTTGATAGATCTATATCTAAAATGGATCTACTATAATTAACTTAACTTCCGCTAATACAATTTTAAGATCTCAATGTGTAGTAAAATCATAATGTGTAAACAAAAACTAGCTGCTTGAAATAACTTGTTGGTAGTCCACAAGGGGTTAGACGTTGTTGTGAAACCAGCTCCAAAAATAGAAGAAAAGAGATATCAATGCCTTAGAAATAAGCCACTTCGAGGGGGAAACCTCCAATACATTACATGAATGAACAATTCTTGGATGATACAAATGACAAAACCTTATTTCTATATATAGGAGTCCATGGGGCCACAATGTAATCTAAGCAGGCCTAACAATAATAATTTAAGGGCACAATAATAACAATATGGGGGTTATAGGGGTACAACAATAACAATAAGGGGGGATACACTAACATAATAAGGGACTACACTATTAATATAGGGATTTAACATGCCCCTCTCCTTCAAAAAAGTGTTGTCCTCAACGCTTGATTATTTCTTGATGCTTTTGTATAAAATTATCATCCTCCCATGTGGAATCTTCTACAGGAAGGTTCTTCCACTTGCTGAGATACTCTGAAATTGATCGTACTTTTTGAGTTCTTGTTTCTGTGACTGCCTCAGAACTTCTTTCGATGTGATGTTGATCTTCATGTTGTTTCATTAGATTCTACACCAAAGTTAGGTTATCCTTTGAGAGTTGGAGAACTTGTTGTTGATGCTCGATGTGATCTTCCACTAATTTATCATCCATATTAGCTATTATTTGATCCTTCAAACCATCCAAATTAGCCTCCATTTCTGCTTTTAAACCATCTATGTCATCTTCGGTTGCTCTTCGTAAGATCGAAATTTGTTGCACTTGGTACCGTAAATTTGATATCTCATACTGCAATTCTTCCTCTTTATGCGTCATAGTATAGATTTTTGACGGCTTAATGGGTATGGAATTATTTTTTGGAGGAATTATAGAACCCAATACTGATAAAAATTCTAAAATTTTCCCTTGGAATCACTTCAAACTACTTTTTCAAACAAACGTTACGCAATTTTAAAAACCAAATACACACCTTTTTCTTGCTTTTGAGGAGCTCGATATTGAAACTGAATTATCTCTGTGATTTCAGATCTTCAATATCTAAAATTTTTCACTTAGGTATCACTATGAATTATCTTTCAAATGCCACAGGTCTGGCCTAATTTGGATTCTTGAAGACAAAGTTGTGTCCAATCTCCTACAATGACCTAATTATGGACTGGTTCAGTAGAGAAAACTTGTACGACTTGCCATGTGTCATTGTTTCCTCCTTTGGCTCTGAAATTTATAGACAAGAAACTACAGTCTGTGTACTTGCGGACACTTTTTACAGAATTCCAATCCGATTCCTAGAGAGAAAGTTATGAATATTTTCCCACGATCACCTCTTTGAGATGAAATTCAGGAGCCTGCAAAATAGCTAACTTCCACAGACCATATCTCTGAAAATATTGCGAACCAAGATCTGAAATTTTGCGACAATGTTCCTCAGGATTTTCTCTTCGTACTCTAAAAATTTCAGCTTCTGAACCTTCGTCGAAAAAAATTTATAGAGAAAATGCCATGATTACCTATTTGGTGCAGCGAAACCCTAGAATCCAAAGCTCTGATACCAAATGTTGTGAAACCAACTCCAAAAATAGAATAAAAGAGATATCAACGCCTTAGAAATAAGCCAATTTGAGGGGGAAACCTCTAATACATTACAGAAATGAACAATTCTTGGATGATACAAATGATTAAACCTTCTTTCTATATATAGGAGTCCATGGGGCCACAATGTAATCCTAGCTGACCTAACAATAATAATGTAAGGGAAAAATAATAACAATATGGGGGTTACAGGGGTACAACAATAACAATAAGGGAGGCTACACTAACATAATAAGGGACTACAATATTAATATAGGGACTTAACAGATGTTCACCCTATTACCATATGCTTAGGGTAGGCTTCTACACTGTAATGTCCTCTAATAATAATAATAAATAAATAAAATGATATTAAAGTAAATAAATAATAAATAATAAAGAAAAGATAATAATGGTACATAAATAGTAAAAAAAATAAGAAAATATAATAATAGTAAATAAATAATAAATAATGAGAATAATATAGTAATAATAAATAAAATGGTAAATAATAAATTGTAGTTCTAAATAAATATATATAAAAGTAAACTATAAAAATAGGAAAAAATAAGTAAAGTTAACAAATAGTTAAAAAACAATAAAATAAGAAAGAGTTAAATTAAGAAAAACATTAAATTAAGTAAAAATTAAAATAAAGAAATAAAAGTTGCATGTTGATACATGGAATGTATGCATGCAAACTCATTTCCATTTTTTGGTCTATTTAATGGACGATGAGGAGGATGAGATTCATCCATTTATTTGTCCATTCTCTTGGGAAAAAAGTGGTGTGAGACAAACGATTTGTTGGCAGTAGTATGTTGATTGAGGGCTCAGGGGTGGCTAGCTATAGAAAGATTATGTGCAACTGATCTTATGATTGGGTGGAGAGTCGTCCCCAAAACTTTATTGCGGTTAGCGAGATTCAAATAACATTCAACTCTAAAATCAGAAGTAAGGAATATCATCGATACAAGTATGTCATCTCTACTCGTGTTTTCAAAAATTCTATGTTAAATAGTTGAATAGTTGTGTGTTGATTATTGTTGACACCTAATCCTATGGATGGGTGTGCACATGTATTTTTGTATATTATTTATTATTAGGAAATAAGGAAGGCCAAGAGTCATTGGGAGCTGAATCCCAATAGCCTCACCTCCCATCTATATAAGCATGTACATTCTTCAGCTAATACACAATTCCAGTTTTGAGGAGTTACCTCCTGGTTTGACATGGTATCGGAGCCAGCTCCACATTTGGCATTTCTGCCCTGTGGTGTAACTCCCTACCCTTTGCTCAGTCAATTTTATTAATTGTTTTCTGCTGCTCCTAATTGCTAGACTGTTATTCTGCATTTTTTTTCCCTATTTAGCACTGACATTTGCAGGCTCTGTCAATCTGCAAATTACAGGCTCTGCCATTCCAGCAGTCCTGCAACTCTGTCTTCTGCAGATTCAATTTCAATTTTTTTTTTGTAACAGCCCTTTTGGGCCTCCTCATTCATCCATACGCTCCACTTCTTCCCATACGCATTCATCCATACACCTCACTCCCCCTCTCCCTGCGCCCTCACTCATCCTCACCTTAACTCCCACCCCCTCGCCATTCCACTCCCCCACTCCCTGCGCCTACCCTCTGCAACAGGCAGCCCGCCCTCTCTCTGCAAACACATAACTATCGACCTCACGTCGACTACTCTGCAACTGAAATTCCGGTGCTGCCTCTATAGCACGACTCCCTCTGCAACTCGCTCCCGCCCCTCGCTCTCGGGCTCCCTCCTCTCGTTACGACCCACCTGCGCTCCTCTCAACGCGCGTCCACGCCTCCCATCTCCGCCCTATTCGCCCTCACCAACTGCAATACAAACGCCGGCTCTACAATACAACGTATACGCTGTCTCTCCCTCTGCATTTATACAGTTGTGTCGGCCCTCCTCCACGTTGATATCTAACTCTGTCGACATATATAAAACATTGTTCAACGCTGTCATTTAAAACGCTGTGTTTTATTTAAAACGCTGTCATTGCATTGTTATTAAATCGCTGTGTATTACATTGTTGTGTTGTATTTAAACGCTATGTATTTATTACAAACACTCCATTGATATGTAATAAGCGGACAACTATGTTTTATTTAAAAGCTATGTTTATGGTATGCGCCCCCTCCACAACATAATATACCACGCGCTGTATACACCGCCCCTCCCTTTCATAATTACGCCCTTTCCACTCCTTTTACATCGCCTCCCCCCATCACCATTCCTTTTATACATTTTTCCCTTCCATTCCATATCTTTTTATATACAATTTTTTCCAAAACAAAAAAAAATACATTTTTTTTATGCAGAATCAGTCTATAGCATAGAGTGCTTTTTTAAAATTCAGTCTTCAGCAAAAATTTTCTGAGCAGATTTAGTTTCCAGAAAGAGTTTTTAAACTCAGAAAATTGTTCCAGCAAGAGTTTTTTGCCCCTTTATTTGAAATATTTCAAGAGTTCGAAGTTTTTATAACAGAATTTGTTTCCTCTTCAGAAGATTTTTTCCAGCAGTCTAATGCATTCTCTCATCTCCATTGTTGGGATAGTTCTCTCTGGCAAAGAGAACTATCTTGAATGGTCGCGGAAGATTAAACACACACTCATTTTTAATGAGCTGTGAAGAGGAATCTGTGAAGGACAAGCAGAAAATCCACCAGAGAAGCCCACTTCAGACAAAGAGCTTGCCATTTGGGAAAACAAGAATTGCAAGGCTTATGCCTTGATTGCAGCCTCAGTGAGTGAAGAGGTGAGTCGCCATATTTCATCATTCTCAAATGCCTTTGAAGCTTGAAGAAACTAAAAGAACTCTATGACTCACATTCAGAATTAGAAAATGTTCAATTGATGGTTAAGATGTTCAGTCTTGAAATGAAGAATGATGATCCCCTTGCTTTAGCTTCAGAAATAAGATCTATAATGCATGACATTCAAAACACTGGTGTAAAAATGGACATACCTCTCATAGCATATGTTAAGGCATTATATCCGACTTACTCACATTATCTTGAGTCTTTGCAAGCAAGTGGAAACCTTGAGCAAATCACCTTTGATAAACTTGAGCAGAAGTTTGGAGAAAGAGAGAAAGCTTTTGGGAAGATGACAGTCCCTTCATCTTCCGAAGAGACTGCATACTTGGCACATAGAGAAAAGAGTCATACTCCAGATTCATCCAGAGGAAGAGGTGGCAGAAGAGGAAGAGGAAGAAGGAACTTCACAGAAAGGGGGGGCAGACAAGCTGACAAATCCCATCTTCATTGCACACGGTGCAATAGATATGGACATGATGCACCCAAATGCAGAACACCATGGAACAAAATTGAGCAGCACAGAAATCAAGACAAAGGTAAAACCAATGACAAAGACAAAGGTAAAGCACCTAAATCCGCTCACTATGTTCTAGCACATTGTAACAATGGAGTAGCTGAAAACCTCTTTGATGTTTCATTTACTTCATGGAGAGATGATTGGTTGCTAGATTCAGGAGCAACATGTCACATGACATTTAGAAAAGATTTTTTTGAAGATTTCACTGACAAAGTTGATGGAGCAGTATATTTCGCAGATAAATCCAAACTCAAGCCATCGGGGCTTGGCACAGTCAGGCTTAAACTGCCTGGTCTTCCTGATCATATCCTACATGAGGTTCTATACCTCCCGGAGTTGAAGAGAAACTTGCTGGCCCTGATCGAAATCCGGCAGCAAGGACACTCAGTTCACTTGTTTGATGGCAAGGCAGAGGTCAGATCAGCATCAGATCACTCACTTGTCATGGAGGGAATAGAAGAAGGGAGACTCTTGAAGCTAAAAGGTTCATCTGCCCATGCTCAAAACTTTGCATTAAGTTCACATCATGATGAAGGTACATTTTCATCAAGTCTTTTATGGCATGCTAGATTTGGACACTTAAACTATGACAGCCTTCGTTTGTTGAAGAAAAATGGTGTTGATGGACTGCCTACAATTCCTACAAAACCTAAGGAATGTGATGCATGTATTCTAGGAAAGCATAGCAAACAGCCATTTCATGATTCACACTCAAGAGCACATAGGAAACTTGAACTTGTTCATTTAGATTTATGTGGCCCTATGCCTATCGCTTCTGCAAATGGAAACAAATACATGATGACATTTATTGATGACTACACCAGAATGTGTTGGATTTACTTACTGAAGAATAAGTCTGATGCTTTTCAAACTTTCAAGAATTTTCATGTATGGATTGAAAATGATGCACAAACACATATTGGCTCTCTACGTACTCATAATGAAAAAGAATACACCTCAAACGAATTTGAAAATTATCTTCGTCGACATGGAATCAAACATCAAACCACTGTGCCATATAATCCACAACAGAACGGTGTAGCTGAAAGAATGAACAGAACCATCTTAAATATGGTCCGCTCCATGTTATTTTTCAAGAATGTAATATTGATGTTTTGGGCTGATGCAGTTCTATGTGCTGTTTACATAAAGAATAGGTGTCCTTCAAGTTCAATTAGAAACAAAACTCCTTTTGAAATGTGGCATGGCCACATTCCTTGGGTAAAGCATTTCAGGGTCTTTGGGTCCACCTGTTATGCCTTGATACCCAAGGGTCAAAGGAACAAACTTGGTGCTAGAAGCAGAAAATGTATCTTCTTGGGGTACTCCAATACCTCCAAAGGATATAGTCTCTATGATGAAGCAAATAAGAAGTTTGTGATAGCAAGAGATGTCATATTTCTTGAATCATCCAAGAGTGACAAGGTTGTTGAGCGGCAACTTGATCGCCTGGATAGATTCACACATGCAAAGTCTTTCAAAGAATTTGATAATGTGATTCCACACCTTGAAGGGGGGATTCCGATATTGAATCAAACTATGGAATCATATCCTGAAGCACTCTCTCCCCCACATGAAGAAACAACCACGGATGACACATTGGATGATGTGATTGACAGAATTGGGAGATTGAATCTTGAATCAATCCCAACTCAGTCAAATGACCAGCCTAGGCCATCTCAGAAAGGTCCTCCCAAATGGCTGACAAAGACATTGGAGAATGTTCATCTGATGAGGTTGGAAAAACAGGAACAAGAAGTTCCACTCAACAAATCGAAGGTGATGTAGATAATTCTGATTCTCCTGTTGATATGGATATTGCTTATAACTGTGAATTGAGTTTGTCTACAGATCATGAACCAACTTCCTTCAAAGAATTCGCTTCTCATGATGAATGGAAAGAAGCGATGCAGAAGGAGTATGATGCCTTGATAAAGAATGGCACTTGGAAGCTGGTTGATCCGCTTTTGGGAACGAAACCAATTGGTTGTAAGTGGGTCTACAAGAACAAGTACAAAGCAGACGGCTCACTTGACAAGCACAAGGCCAGGCTTGTGGCAAAAGGATTCGCACGGAAGGAAGGAATTGATTATGAAGAAACGTTTGCTCCCACAGCAAAATGGACCACCATCCGGACTCTCTTTGCCTTAGCAGCTCAAAGTGGATGGAAAGTTCATCATATGGATGTAAAAACAGCGTTCTTGAATGGAGATCTGAAGGAGAAAGTTTATATGTCCCAGCCAGAAGGATTTGTGATAAAGGGTCAAGAACACAAAGTTTGCAAACTTGTGAAATCCTTGTATGGCCTCAAGCAAGCACCACGAGCCTGGTATGAGAAGTTGACCGAGCATCTTCTGAAACTTGATTTCAAACACTTTGATCTTGATGATGCAACTTTGTTTGTTTAGAAAGTTGGAAAAACAGTTGTATATCTTGTGGTATATGTAGATGATCTTTTGATAACAGGAAACAATGAGAGCTATATTGCATCCATGAAGAAAGAATTGAAGAAAGGTTTTGAAATGACTGATTTGGGTCATGTTCATTACTATTTAGGTATTGAAGTAATTCAACATCCTAAATTCATATTTCTTTCTCAGAAGAAGTACATTGGAGATCTCTTGAACAAATTTGGCATGGATGATTGTAAACCCTTAAGCACTCCAATGGAACAAAACTTGAAGCTCACATCTATTGAAGGGAAGGAATTTGAGGATGCAACTAAGTATAGACAACTTGTAGGAAGTCTTATCTATCTGACCACCACCAGACCTGACATTTCATTTGCTATTGGAATCCTCTCAAGGTTCATGCAAAAACCTTGTGAAGGACATTGGTCTGCTGCAAAAAGAGTGCTAAGGTACTTGAAGGGGACTCAAGACTTTGGACTCAAATATACACGGGTAGGCGACTTCATCTTGACCGGATACTCTGATTCAGCCTTTGATGGCGACAAAGAAACAGGGGTGTCTCGATTCTCTGAGTCTTGGATCGAGGCTGTCTCATGGAGAATCCATAGCTTCGGTCGGTTCCGTGATTCACACCGTAGGAAATGAATGGCATGGCTGACATTTGAGCAACAAAAATTGTGTGGCTCCGGAAAATCCTGGAATATTTGCAGGTGAAACAAATGTATTCCACTCCACTCATGATCGACAACACTTCTGCAATAAAGTTGGCCAAGAACCCGAAGTTCCATGATCGAACAAAGCACATCAATACAAAGTACCATCTCATTCGACATCATGTTCAGGCCAAAACCATCCATCTACATCATTGTTCCACAAATGAGCAAACTGCTGACATCTTCACCAAAGCACTTGGAAAAGAAAATTTTGAAAAGTTCAGATCGATGCTTGGACTCACCAACATCCCTTCGGATTAAAGGGGAGAATGTTGACACCTAATCCTATGGATGGGTGTGCACATGTATTTTTGTATATTATTTATTATTAGGAAATAAGGAAGGCCAAGAGTCATTGGGAGCTGAATCCCAATAGCCTCACCTCCCATCTATATAAGCATGTACATTCTTCAGCTAATACACAATTCCAGTTTTGAGGAGTTACC
>JAXQQM020075285.1:0-24612 GCA_034641835.2 Pinus albicaulis
CAAGTAGGAGAAATTAACCAAAGTGCTCTGATGGGAATTTTCATAAAAGAAAGAGTCCTCCTCGTTTGATATTAGAGCTCAAAGGTCCTGTAACAATTTGTTAGTAGTTCTTTGAAGGTAAATCTCACAAGTTGCTACAAGAAAACAAGTTAGAAAAAGAAGACTACAAAAAACCAACCAAGTGTTAGACAAAGAAAATCACAAAATATTGCACAATAATCTACAAAGGGCTAAGCCAAAGAGGATGAGTAAACTCTCCTCTTTGTCTGGCCATGTTTAAGCTCTTTAAATAGCAAAATATGATCCAATGAAGAACAATGAAAAGTAAAATATTTTTAAATGATTGCATGCATACAAACTATGTCCAAACGGATCCCTGCAAGACACTTTCGTAAGATAAACTATGAAAATCCAAATAACAAATGAGAGTTCCTTTGAAGGTGCTTCAAGAGTGGGTTGGTCTCCCAAAGACTTCCCCTCACGCTTGATCCAAAAAGAATTCTTCTACAATACTCAAGTCACACATTAGTCCATGTAGATTTAGATAAGCAAACAATGAATTGAAACTTCTAGAAATTTATTTGAAAATAAACTAGAACTTTCAACCTCTAGAGCCTACTTTCAAATCAAATGCTAATACAAGATAGCTGTGCACTAGAAAATTTAGAAGAATACATGAAAAATGAAATAACTCAAAGCATAGAAAAGATTATACCAATAACTCCAAATGCACCATGCTCCAAAGGAAGAACACCCATGAATGGACCCCCAAAGTCTTTTATTGATATTCTTGAAAAGTGTACAAAGTAGCAGTGCTTTCGCAAGCACAATAGCTCGTATCCAATGATACCATATGAGAGCCCATGGCTCCATTATATAGGAAGTTGGGAGCAAATCCCAATGAAGAACCATATGCCAAGTGGTGAGAGGGAGGAGATCTCAAGGCAAATTCGAATTTGGTAAGTGGAGCTCCAATGCCAAGTGTAAAAATCGAATTCTGGCAAGTGGACATCATTTTCTTCTTCCCTTATGTGCCAAATTCAAATTTTATGATGGAATGACATGTGTATATGGTTGGTAACCCATGTGGGGACAATTTCCCACAAAAATATCCACCAAATATTCTCCCAAATCCTCTCAAATATGCACTAACTTCACAAATTCGAATTTCCAAGTAAGCAACTCTCATTTAATGCCGGAAATTCAATTTTATTTGAGCACATGTCTTTTCCTTGATTTTAGGAGTCCACATCACCTTGGGACTTCACTTTAACTCCTCCATAATTTTCCACCTCATTTAGCATGTGTGGATATTTATTTTTCTCCATTTATTTAATTTTTGGCTTAATTAATTGCCAGATTTCCCACTAAACTTAGGAAAAGTGGGTTTTGAGGGTTCAAAACACATTTTTAACCCCTCAAAGTGTGTCATAGTAGAAAGTTGAGCGTGAGAGGTGTAATTTTGATTACTCATACCCCATACAACTTCTCTAGGCAACACTTATTACAATTCAATTACAATTTTTATTGCAATTTTCGACTTGCGGGAAATCTAAAAAATTAAAAAATCACTACCTAAACCTAACCAAATTCCATGAAATTTTTTGTGTGATCTAGTATGGCAATGTACATTGACTCTAGACACTAGGACTCTCCCAAGGCCTCACCATCAAGCTGTACTCCGGCTTTGGGGTAAAATTGGAGGAAAAAACACAATTAATTATTAACTCTTGGTAGGGAGATTATAATTAGCCACGTGGAAAAACATTTCAGAGTAATACTCACTTGTTGTCAAGGTCCCAAGCTACCTAGACCTATTACAGACTCAATACTGACTCAAAACTCATCATTACTAGCATCACTTATTACAATTCCCAGTAGGGTGTGGAATCTAGGTACAAGAGAAAGATGGCGATAAGTAGAAGTAGAGCTTAAACACACTATTGAATTGATGATATCTGATGGTACAACCGTACAAGTGTCCTCTAGTTCATCCTTGGGCATGGAGTCTTCACATAATCATCAAGTGCCACTCCAGTCGTCAACATGCTCTAAGTCTCAAATTTTGAAGGGAGGCTTAGACACATGTATTCCAAAACACCCAGAAAGCGTTTTGGGAAATTCCACCCAAATAGGGTTTTATTAAAATAATTAATTATTTTTAATGGGAGCTTAAGTCTAAACTAAGGGAATTAAAATAATTAAAGTATATTAGTATAACTGGTTGTGAAACTTCTAGAAAAAGATGGAGATCGAGTCAATATGATCTAAGCTGTTGATTATGTTTTAATTTGGGTTGTTGGTTATCCAACGAGAAGCTTATAAGAAGCACTTCGATGGGCATTCGGAAAACACACTGAGTGATTCTAGAGATCGATTTCTCAAGTGAGCAGCACAGAGCAGTCGGAGAGATCATCGACTTGATTTGATTGCAGTGAGGGGCAGTGATAGTTTCGATTGGAAGATCTTTCCTTGGGCCGAGAATACATTGCAGAGAAGGCATAGAAGAGGACGCATAAGAGACAACGCAAAGGCTACGCTGGGCAGTGCAAAACCATGCAGAGGCAGCATTGAAGCCTTCAAGAGACCCGAAATTTTGCTGAGGATCAATCAGATCCAGTGCCGAAGTGCGAGACCAAAGGGGCAGAAGATCAACATACAACCATGAAAACAACCAGCAGAAGGAGGTGATGCAATCGCCAACCAGAGTGACACAGATCTGCGCAGAGGCAACGTCGGGCTGTCCAATTCAATGTTGGGTCAGTACCAGATCTCCATTGTTATTGTGAGGTAATCCTCACTCGTTCTCTATCAGTCAGATTCTCTATGGATAGCCATATTTGGGCATCCAGTTGTATTCAAAAACTCTTCTTCTTAATTATACAAACCCTCAGTTGCTGCATCGGTATTCCCACATTGTGTTTTTCCAGGGACTTAGTCCAAAAATAATGGTATCTGTGTGTTTTATTTTCTTTCTTAGATCTTGTTTCCGCATTTATTTTCCAGGATTTATTTAGTGAAGGTTGCAGTGTATTTGCTTCAGTATTTACTTGTAGAACACAATAAATATTTGTATAATTTATCAAGTAGGAGAAGTAATATCAGTTGTTGCAATAGGATTCTGGAAGTTAGGAATTTTCACACTTTTGACCCTAATTTTTTAAAAGTAAGTTTGAGGATTGCACTATGAGGATGATCTGACTATTTCCATCAAGCAAACAAGGGAAAATCTATTGTTTTCTGTAACACCCTCTTCCCACATCTACCCAAGTAACCGGCCAACCGAGGTAAAAATATGACGAGAGGATACTAATATGAGATTCAACCTCCTAGGTGACCTGAAGGAGGTGGAACCGACGGAAACATGACAAACAAACCTTCCACGGCATCAAAAACATCTTCTGGAGGTAACCCAACCTTCCAAGCCCCTGAACCCTGAGGGAGACTGAATTTTTGACCAATTTGAGCCTTAGTCGCAAGCATGCCAAGGCAAGGTAGTGGCTAAAATCCTATAGCCGCGGGCATGCTAAGGAAAGGTAGTGGCTAGGGCCCGGTTTGGTCAGTTATGTGCCTACAACTCCGGGATTTGTGCCACCTTTTTAGCCCCACAACCCAAGTTACTGCCCAAAACTTCATGAAACTTTAGGGGAAGATAAATAACATTAAAACAAAGGTACGGCAGCAATCACATCATCAGGAACTCCTCTAGACACCCTCCTAGCCATGACAGGAATTTCTTCAAACATGTTACAAACATTGCATCTACATGTATAAACAACATATTTAAACATGGGGGTCTCTTACTTATCTGAGAATAGCTAAGAAGCATTTCTCCCCTACATCATAAGCTAAAATACAGTCTATTTGACCATAGATACATTGTGTATTCATTTACTGTTAAAAACATAGATAGAGCCATGCATCATCACTGATCGAATACATGCTTATAACCAACACAAAAACAACAAAAATACAATGGATATAACAAAAATTAAAACCATACATAAACTATTACATTTGCATACCAGATACCAGAGAAATGAACTCTTCATTACTGAATGTAAAAACCAACCAGAGATGGGACTTCTACATTCCACCCGCCCATAGATTGGTTGAGCCAAGTCTCACTTCAGCCAATCACCCTCGTGCCATATTCCAGGCATGAATGTGGGATCTCATCAAACACATCAATCACAATCAATACAACTCTTCCAGAGGTGAAACCACCTCAACCCTCAACCAGTGACTCCACCTCATGGTCGGATATCAGAACCATCACGGATTAGTATCTATCCAAGTTGTTCCAAGGCTCTAGAGTGTTGATTCCAACCAGGGCTTCCAGGACTAGTAACTCAACCCCAACTGTTACGGGGCTTCCAAAGCGTTTGTCCAGCCAGGGCTTCCAGGACTAGTAACTCAACCCATTTAGGGCTTCCAGAGTGTTTGTCCAACCAAGGCTTCTAGGACTAGTAACTCAACCCACAGTTGTCTATCGGGCTTCCAGAGCGTTTATCCAACCAAGGCTTCCATGAATTAATAACTCAACCCATAGCTAAAGGAATCATGAGAACCAATTAGAAACAATCAATGGAAATAAAACCACAACACCATGGCTATCTACGAAATGGCAAGGCTAGGAAAATCCACATGCATACACCATGCATGCGAAAACTAGTGAGGAAAACATGCATGCAACTCGATATTTGCAATCAAATCTCGTTGCAGTTGTTGATCACAATGTCCACTTGTGCTTTCCTACTCTTCCTTTGATTTCTTTCTCCAAATCACCAAGTATCCACACTCTCCAAGAGTGCTCCAAGAAAACTCTAAGTATCCAAGAGTATGAGAGAAAGAGATAGAATAATGAGAGAGCTCAAAAAATGCACTGACAAAAGGTACCAACTGATCCTCAGAAGCCGTTTTATAGAAGAGGCCTCTATTTTCTTCATTTTCCATTATTTTCCTTCATTTTCCTCTTCACATGCAACCTGTGACCTTTTACTTCCCTTTTCTCCTAATTTCCATTATTTTCATGAATAAATGTGCCAATAATACTTTTTGTCTCTTTAATGTCTTAGCCATAGCCTTTTCCAATTTCCTTAGCCATAATAAACCATGTGAACACCCGCACTAGGATCCCAACATTCAACTTGGAATAAGTGTCCCATCAACCATGGTTATTATTTTAACTTTATTACATGGAATTTTCACCAAGGATGTTACATTTTCATTTCCCATGATTCATCTCATGAGATACATAACCTAATAGTTAATGGTAATATTAAATTCTTAAATTAAAAGTGAAATTTTCCTTTATCTTTCATTTTCATTCGTTTACTTAAATTTGTAACATTACCATTAATTGACCCAGGATGTTTGAGAGTGGTTTTGACCTCATTGGATTTAATATGGAGAGAGTATAATTTTAGATCCCACTCAAAATCTAGTAGACTTAATAGTTTTTAGGATTTCGGGATTGGTGGGATTACAATGTTTCTATTACATTTTTTGATGTACAAGGGTATGGAACTAACATTTAATCAAGATCACCAAGACCTCTGTGTACCTCGCTCTTAGCGGCATTGATTATTGAGCTTCTCCCTCATGACTATAGTATTAATGTACACTTAACTCAATTATTCAAGACCCTAGTAAAAATGTACACTTCACTCAAACAAAATCATTGACTAGGATGTTAAGTTTTTTCTATCATATTTTAATGCTTAAAGGGTGATCTTAATGAGGAGGATCCCAACACAGGCAATGGTTTTGATGTTATGTAGCGATTTGTTGTAGCATGATTTTTTTTGGAATTCAAAGACCATTTAGAACCGCTCTATTGATCTTTTTTGATTGAAAGATGGCTTGCACTCAATGATATTTTGGTTATATACACCTTTGTTATATACATGAGAAATTTTGCATGTGTATAATAATTTGGATCCATATAGATGCACATGAATTATATGTTCTCAAAATTTGAATATTTTATGTGTTTTTTGGTCGACTAATCTTTTGGTCCAGTTGAGGATGTTGTGACCATTTTCCATCAAGCAAACAAGAGCAAATTTGTTGTTTGCATTGCCATGATTCATCACATGAGATACATTTATTTTGTTTTGATATGATTTTGCATCATTCTATTAGATCTTATGACTCAGCATAAATATCATATTTCAATATCGAAGTCTGATGTATCTCTTGGCAGCTTATATATCGATTTTATTTTCATATTTATGTAGCAATATGTTTGTTTGATGTTAATGTTGTTTTAGAAGTTAAAAGATTGAGAAACAATGAATATTTTTGCATTTTTAAAGTTTCCAGATAATTTCCGGTATTTTCCCGGATATTGTCGATAATTTAAATGTTGAACCTCAACCATAAATTGCCCATAATTATAAATATTACATTGATATGAAGCTTGAGAAAAATTTACATCCTGAAATATTTGATTTCTCTTTAATGTTGGTAAATTCTAAATAAACATAAATTTATGCTGACTTTTAAAAATACTATTAATATTATATGAATTTCACATTTCTATATTTTCCTAGAAATTTTCACATCTTTATATATATAAATATAAATATTTTTAATTTTATTAAAATCATGATAACATATACAATTATATATATTAATTTCTCATTATTTGAGACATCTTTTATATTTTTTTAAATCAGTTTCAATAATATGAATAACATTGATCATCTTAAGCGAATTGATCCCTCTTTCCCTTGGTAGATCCGAAATTAATATGGATCTAGGCAGATTTAATTTCCCCCTTTAAGTATGCTATATTCTGCATGAATACCATGAATTCTCAATACAATGGGTCATTTGTATTTGTATTATTATTTTGTTTTTATAGGGTTATTTTGATTTTGTAATTTTGATTTTTTAATTTATGTATATATTACATTAATATTTTTATTTAATTTAATTTAATTTATTTTTATCCTTTTGTAATTTGACTTAGTCAAAATGTTAAACCCAACATTACTTTACAACATCTATACCATACTGAGTTGGAGAGCACCTCACACAATAAATAATTATTTATCTTCTAAAAAAATATTGTAAATATTAAGCTTTTATATGTTTATTAATTAAATTTAAATATGAACTTCTAAAATATAATGGCTATGAATATGAACTACTATTTTAATTTATCTACAGATCTTTAAAATCATTAATTTTTTTTTTCCATGTGAATTAAACTCACGATCTCTCAATAGCAAAGGTAATTGAATAATGCAAATTAGACTACCAAAACCATCTCAACTTTTCCAAATATGAATTAAAATTTTATTTTAATGTGATATACATATTATGATTTTAGGTTTAGAAAAAATGTAATTTTATTAATAAAACAAAATTAAAATATAATTAATAAAATTGAATAGAAATTCGACTACCAAAAGCATCTGGACCTTTCCAAATATGAATTAAAATTTTATTTTAATGTGATATACATATTATGATTTTGGGTTTAAAAAAATACAATTTTATTAATAAAACAAAAATAAAATAAAATAAATTAAATTGAATAGATTTTTTCTTCAGACATTATTAATTTTTATCTGACCCATAATTTTATAACCACTATAACATATAATTTGAATATAGTTGACATTTACATTTTACACTCACTTAGGACAGTGTAATGTCTCCTCTATAAGGAACTTTAAAACACTTCATTTTTTTGCACAAAATATAGAAATAGACAAATAATCATTTTTTTCCAAATTAAATAAATTAAAAAATTAATAAATAGATCATTTTTAATTGCTTTACTCTTAAATTTTATTTTATTTTATCTAATAAAATTATTAAAATTTAAGATAATTATTGAAATAAAAAATCATGTAAACAGAAAAGGTTGGAATTTTCCACTTTACCATCTCACTCCCAAAATTAACGGTAAACACATATTCATTCCCACAATCCACTGTCGGCAATGGCAGATATTTTTGTCAAGTGCACACACATGAACAACCCAACCAGAAAACATTTAGACTGAGAACAAACGTACATCTAGGAGTCACAGAAAGTGAAAGTGGGCACTGGGTGTAGACAGGACAACGTGGAGACAGACTAAGCCAGCCAGCTCGGTTTAGAGAATTCTGCTAGACACAAGAGGCATGTGTAGATTTGCAGTAGCGCGCAACAAGCAAAGCTAGACATATTCATAACAGATCTGAGATGGATGCATGCAGCAAACACAGTAGCATGCAGGAAAATGCACACAGTAACGCTTTCAGAAGTTAATAAAGTTTCTGGTGCATTAAGCCTGTTTATTAAACAGATTTTTTTTAGTTTTTCTTTGTGGTGTGCTAGAGGGAATATCTTTCTTCTGCGAAGAGAAGAAACTTGTTTTTGTGTGGGGACAACAACGTTTGATTGAATTATGGCATCGGGTTGGTTACAGCAAGAAGTGGAATCTACAGAGGGTGGCAGAAATATGCAGTGACACGCAAAGTATTTGTATGCATGGTAGCATGGTGTATATTTGCAAACAAATATTGGGTGGTGGCCACTTGTTTCTAGGTGGACCATGCTAGGTTGATAGTGGAGTGAAAGTATGAGTTAGTAACTTAGTATTGGTCTGCTTGGAATTGCAGGGAAGAGCCTATCCATCATACAGACTCCCCTGATGTACCTGTCGTTAGATCTCACACAGATTGCTCATGATTCCGCTAGCGATACTTATGCTGCGGGAACCTTGACATACAGCGGGAGGGACCATGAGGTACCACTGGCGGAGCCTCACAGCTGGCATTTAAAGAGAGTATGTATAATGGATAGGCGTTGTGGGAGTTGCAGCACCATAATAAGTATAAGTAAACCAACGCATAAAGGCCACTTATTTACATCATTACATAGAAATTAATTAAAAAATCCTGTTTTGCAGAAAAATTTTAATTATTAAAAAATCCTACTTAAACCTAGTCAAATTCCACGAAATTTGAGAGATGACCTAGTATGGTAATATACATTGACTCTAGACACTAAGATGCATTAGAGGCTCAACCTTCAAGCCGTCACCTCGACTTTGGGGTAATGCAATGAGTGAAAAAACCTAGAAAATTATTCGCCGCTAAAAAGAAGGAATAATTAATCAAGCAAAAAAAATATTTCAAGGTGTACTCGCTTGCTGATCGAGTCCCAATATCCTAGGCCTATTCCATGGCTTTATTTACCATGCTAGTGACATTTATACAATATCCCCATAGGGCTGCGGAATCTGTGGACTGAAGAAGAGAATGGTTAGAAGAAGACGTAGAGTTTAAAAACTCTGTTGAACTGATGATATATGATGATATCTAATGGTACAAATGTCTTCTGGTTCATCATTGGGCATGGAGTCTTCTCATTGTCATCAGGTGCCACTTTAGTGGTTAACAGGCTGGAATGTTGAAGAGTTGTCAGCATGCATCCCACTGCTAACTAGAGCATGTAGTATCCTCCATGTCTAAGGGTCCTCGTTGTACTATGCCCCTCACTAAGAATATTACACCATCAATAGGATACCAACTCATGATCTCCCACCAATCCATCCCATGAGAAGAATTGAATGCATGGACTTCTGCTCATGGGACAAGTCTACTATGATGATGTTGGTCCATACTCAACTCATGTTGTGCCCGATCAATCGAGATTCATCCAAGAGAACCTACCTCTCTCTTTGTAATGGGAAAAAGTTGATAACTTGTGCTGCAAGCCCTGTCTATGTACTCTTGTAGCGGGTTGCTGCCTGGAAATACTGCAACTTTGTTGGATTCCACTGCAGCTATCTGCACCTCATCAATGGGTAGGCCCAAATAAGGATGTACCACAATCACCAAAAGATCGTCCCTCATCTGACCAGAAACTCCACGCTCCTCCAATCTACCAACCTCGTGCGAAACTATCATGTCCGACTCCAACAACTACTAATGACAAGTGTCTGCAACTATAACCTTGTTGGTTGTCTGTACATATGTTTACTGCTCACCAATGGTTGGCCCAAAGGACAATTGTTCATCCTCCTCCAACATGGGCTCAACATGAACCACTAGCTGACCCTCCGAAAATGGCCCATCCCGCTCACTGTGCATATCATCCTCCTCATCTAACGTGTGCCCCACCATATGTTGCTCATGCTGAATTGTCACTAGTGACTCACATCCATGGTCTCCTCTTTACACTCCTTCCCACATGGGAACAATCTACTATTCATCAATCTCCTCTACCAAACATGGCTACATCTTTGAGTTTTTGTCGAAAACTCCCCATGACTATTCATGCTAGTTAGAGGTATCCTCATAAGAACCCATGGACTCAACTATAAAATAAAAATCCTCATCTGAAAAGTGAGAAGGGACCTCTTCCTGATCTACATCTGCCATCTCCTTCGTGTCAATCCTGCATGAGTGGTTAGGTCCCCAAGGTTCCTTGAAGATGAAGCAAAGACCCTTTATCCTTAGCTCATTCTTGTTGCAAGATCCACCAAACTTGAGCAACTTCAGATTAGTCAATTGTCTTTTGAACAACCCAATGTTCTGCTCAACCAAGCTTTTAGCTAGTTCATAAGCAATAATTGAAATGTTCCTTAATGATGTGGGGGCATTCATGAGGTCCTAGGAGCTAAGGTGATGGCCTTGATAAGGGATAGAGCTAAAAAAGGGATACATACGCCTGTTGTGTCTTGGCTAGAAGAGTAGGCGACCCCATAGTGGACGTCTCGGCTCTTGTTGAGGCATAAGTTAATTGCTATTGTGTGCGGCTTGCAAGCTGTTGCACCTAGCCTAGGTTTATAGTGGCAGCCAGTTGTATTTGAACCCGGGCCTTGCTCAGGCAACTCTCACCAGTTACCGATTGTCCTAGATCTAAAAAAAAAAAAAAAAAAAAAAAAAAGAAGGGATAGAGCTCGTGTTTGGCTTTTACCCACGTGCTATATTAAATGTCTTGGCCATCATTTGCATTTTATAATATTCTTTTTCTTTTGTTCCTTGCTCAATGCGCCCATGATATACTTTTTACTTTCTTTTAGCTGCATCAACCTTTGGGGCAACATTTCCAAGTCAGACCCAAGTATGTGGACAAGGGAAAGGGGAGTATCGATGCCTTGTGGACCCAATGGTCATGTGGACCCATAGAAGGAAAATGATGAGATAGGGCTTGTAATGTGCGGAGGGGATAAGGGGGGTCTATTCTAATAACACTTTGTTTCCTTTCATTAAAGCCTTGTTTATCATCTTGAAAATAGTATAGTTTCTTGTCCATTAACTAGTTTCTTGTTATGCATGGTAGCCTAGTCTACATTTCCAAGCTTATAACACTAATGACGGAACAACCACTATTGTGTGAAACATATAGAAGGTTAGCTTGTATATTGACTATTTTCATATTCTCTAATGTATTCTATATATAATCACTAATCAGGCAAGTTTCAATTAATATAAATACATTATCAGAATGGATAGATGCAATCCTATACATAATCACTAATCAAGCAAGTTTCAATTAATTGGAAAGACATTATAAGCATGGATAATGCAAACCCATATGCCCACATAGTTACAACCAAAATGCAAAGAAGATAATTCTTTAATTTCTCAGTAACTGAAATACCTGTTCTACAGATATGTGCATGTTTTGGAGAGCTTCAATAACTTCGAATAGAACAGGAGTTGCAGCATCAAATCCTAAAGATGAGCAGTATACTGTGGAGTCAATGGGAACCCACTTGCTATTAACCTCTCTGTACCATGACGTATTAAGTTTTAGCAGAAGCATCATTCACTCACATGAAAAGCCAAATCTATTAAGTAACTAAAATTATCTATATTTTGCTTCTTTAATCAAATTGCTCATTTATCAAAAGGTCAATATATTCGCACCCTGTTGTTTTCCTTAAAATGTAGAACTCGCTCTCAAAACCAGCATTCACAACCTATACAATGAAAATATTTGAGGTCGCAAATCACATTTCAAATAAATGCAGCTACATACCAAAAATTAGCTATTTCTATAAATCAAGAATAATAGCAAGTGATAAATTCTTTGTCCACATTAAGGAAATCACGTTCTAATACCAAGCCAAATTCTTCTTCCAAAGTCATTGCAACTCTTCGTAAGGCTGTCCTTGGGCAATATTCCCAAGGATTGTTAGGTTTCAAATGCATATCAACTAATACCATCTTCTCTTGGTCAGACCTGCTCATCAAGCAGAAAATAGTTAGTATAATTCTAAAAATAGATGAGAAATCTAAAACAATCCACTTATGCCTAGACCAATGGCTTAGTCTTCTCTATTTGATATAAAGATTAATGTAACCAAACGTTGGATGGTTTAACAACAATAAGAATACAAAAAAGCTAGTAAAATGATAGAAAATTGAACAAATGAAACATACAAAAATGATGTAAATGAAAACCTACAGAGAGAAATTTTCAATGGAGTTCATGTCTTTGATACCAGAAATTGCAAAAACAATACCATAAATTTCACACCAGCAATAAAGAGAGAAGCATTGAAATTGGTTGTGTATTCCAAAAAAATGTGAGATTCATTTACATACCTTTGCCTCTCCTTTGCAAAGACAAAATTAACCTCGGAATATCTGCTGGCAAACCATCTGCTAAAATCAATGTGTGGTTTTTGAGTGTGAATTCATGGTACAGGATGGTGTTCTTTTACTCAGCGGCAGCATGGTTATTGGCATTATGTATTGCATTTTCACTTGCATTATCATGGCATAACGATGATCTTGATAGCAATGGTAGGAGGGCATGACAGGTAGTTAATATATATTGTATCCATGGAAGTTTTAACAGTCTTAAATTGACCAGCATTTGAGCATTGAACAACAATTTTATTCAATACTTGATGGATGAAGAAAAATTTTGTTTTACACCTAAATCTTATACATGCTTGAGGCCAAAGGTCGTATAGTTGTCTTGCTTGAGACATAAGCTTGAAGCTCAAAGTGTTGATTGCTAGATATTGACAGATATCCACTGGTTTTGCTTCTTTGGTTTACAAATATATGCATGCCCAGATACATTAAGTAGTGAGGATGCTCAAGACCTGAGGCAGGGTTTATGTTTGAATATGCATCCCCAAAACTTGCATACATAGCTTCTTTGAAATATATCTCTGCAAAATGTCATTGTTGGTGTATGTTGAGATTTGTAGCTTGGGAGGTACTTCAAACCCTAGGGTTCAGGGTTATGGAGGAATTGACACCACAAAAGTGCTTTGTGGACTAAGAACCCAACATGTGGCCTTTGCACCAAAGTTTGTGGGTGCGAAACCAAGGAGGATTTTGATGACTTGACCCTTGAAGATGGAAGAGCACCCTTAGAGGAACTTGTTGAAAATTTGGAGGGCTAGTGATTAATTCAAAATTCTCTTCTTGATAATTACTTGTGAGGTTACTTGAGTTACTTATGTCTTTCCTTCGTTAGCTTATTAAATATTTCATCAAGTCAATTATCAAAAGATACGAGACACAAGAATTAGGCTCCTAGAGCCAGGGAAAAACCTCTCCCTCTTGGAGAGGAAAACCCACAAGAAATTCTTCTGATAGATTTCAGATAACAAGTACCATGACCCAGAATTAGACCCTTGACCTATTTATGCATCCAAGACCTTGTCCTTACTTCTTTGATGTCCTTCAATGCTGATCCTTCTTCTCTTCACCAAGTTGCATTGTTCTGCACCAGTACTTCCTTCATTTGAATCTTCAATTGCTTGAGATATATATAGGCTGTAGTTAGGAAAGTAAAACTCAGATTTACTTTCCTTATTTCTTTCACTTTCCGACTACTTCTTCTTTGCACACCACTGTCCCAACAGCTGCACTTTAGATTAGTTTTCAAATGCACTTCAAGATGATCTCATATTCATGTTCATGAACTTGGGCAGATCCTCACTTCCATACTCAGTTTGATCCGCACCTTAACACAGGGATGCTGCCCCTTGCATGCTGCATGTATCCATGGCACAATCTTAACCTTGAACGCTGTGACCACTTCAAAATTACATGCACAACCTTTGATAAACAGCCAGAGACATTCCGCACTCTTGTTTTGGAAAACCGCAGCAATTCATTACATTAAGATATCACGAGGATGTATCTTAAATAGTCCTGAAGCTTGTCAACAATCCGCATTGAAACTTCGACCAAAGATTCTGCACTTAAACACATCTATAAACCGCACTAAATCCTGTCCAGAAGATCTGCACTGAACTTCAGGATGACAGAAACTTCTGTGTTTTTCTGCGAAGGCTACAGGGGCATATATAGTTGTTTGCCCCTGTATATAAGCCGACCTGACTTGGTGAACTGATATGACTATTTGGGAGCTGACATGACTGTTATGAGGCTAACTTCTAATACATCATTTAATCTTATCTCTCAGTGTTTGAGTGAGGGATGATAGAGCCATTCTTCCATGGTTTCTAGGACAAGGTCTTGGAGCATTTCATGAGACTAGATCCTTCATATATATATATGACACTTAATTACATTTATCCCTAGAAGACAAAACCCTAGATAGACATCAAGAAGAAGTCTATTAACCTATAATAAACTCTTTCTCATGAAACCCATGAAGCAAGTACAAAATACATTTTATTATCTTTGTCTTCTACCTTTCATAATTACATAGTCAAAATGAAGACCAATCCTAGTTACACTTTTCAACAGAACTAGGGGCAACTTCAAGCACCAAGAGAGGAGGTCTACGAATGGAGATAATAATTTTTATATGTCAAAGTGTGGAACTGATATTGAAAGTGACAAGCCAGCCTGCATTAAGGAGTGCCCTTGAGGGCTAATTGTCACACCACAAGTGGCATATAAATAGAGGAAGTCGTAGACCTCAAAAGGCATCATCCAAGTGCAACATTCATAAGAAATAAATCATCTGAAAGAGGCCACAGATCTGAAGCAACCAACGAAGGAGAAAAGAAGCTAGTCTCGTGACTTTTCATGACTGTTTGGAGGGTTGAGTGCAGAAGGAGGCAGGCCAAGTATCTTGGAAGCATTTCTAGGTTGTTTGTGTGAGATTTTTGGAGGTGTCTTTCTCTGTTATGCAGAACGCATTCACTGTGATCATTGTAGAAGGGTCGAGGGTTTGTAGTGGGTTGTTTAGAGGGGTCGTGTTGACCACTGGAGTGGCACCTGATGATAATGAGAAGACTCTATGCCCAAGGATGAACCAGAATGCATTTGTACCATCAGATATCATCAGTTCAACAAAGTTTTTAAACTATACTTCTACTTCTTATCATTTTCTCTTGTACCCAGATTCCACGCCCTACGGGGAATTGTAATAAGTGATGCTAGTAATGATGAGTTTTGAGTCGATATTAGTGTATGTGAGCCGATAACTGGGACCTTGCCTTTAAGTGAGTATTACTACGGAGGGCTTGCAGTAATTATCATCTCCCTACTAGGAGTTCATAATTAATTGAGTTTTTTCCTTCAATTTTACCCCAAAGCCAGAGTACGGTTTGATGGTGAGGCCTTGGGTGAGTCCTAATGTCTAGAGTCAATGTATATTACCATACTAGATCACACAAAAAATTTCGTGGAATTTGGTTAGGCCTAGGTAGTGATTTTTAAATTTTTTAGATTTCCCGCAAATCGAAAATTGCAATAAAAATTGTAATTGAATTGTAATAAGTGTTGCCTAGAGAAGTTGTATGGGGTATGAGTAATCAAAATTACACCTCTCACCCTCAACTTTCTACTATGACACACTTTGAGGGGTTAAAAATGTGTTTTAAATCCTCAAAACCCACTTTTCTTAAGTTTAGTGGAAAATGCTGCGTTGGACCCTTCTTGGTTAAAACTGAAAAGCGCTGAGGGGGGGTGAATCGGTTTAATGCAGTCATGTTCTTTTTAAACTTTCTTTTATACTCATTCACATCATCATTTTGTGATCAACTTAATATACAATGGAATAGCAATCTTAATAAATGAGCAGAAGGTATAAAGCAGAATAAATACAGAGTATCAACACATAATCATCATGCATATAGACAACAGATATAAGTGGAAACCCATAAAGGGAGAAAACCACATCTTATTATTGTTGTGATGCAAAGGCAAGCTCCAACTCCCTCTTACCACTGATTTTCTGCAGGCTCCAACCTACAGGAGGCTCTTACCTCAGTCAGCTACAATTGACATCTATCAAGCTACAACTTGATATGGAAGCTCCAACTTCCTCACTCTTTCAAAAATCATATGCTGATTTACCTTGGATATCAGCTTTGTTCTGTTCCTTCTTCACTGCTATCCTCCAGCTTTCTTATCTATCTTATATCATCTCTGACTCTTCACGGCATCTCTATCTACTCCTACTTCTTCTTATCTTCTCTGCCTCAATTCTACATTCTCTACCCTCTCTATGCATATCTATGAGATATCATTTATAGAGTTCACCTCTTGACTGTTTGTATTCTACAGAGAATTTGGAGTGAACAGCCATGACCCTTTGACTTCTGCCTTCTCATTCCTTTGTCCAGCTCATTAAAAAATATAACAATATGTACACATTTCAATATTATAGTGGGATATTTCTTTTCCTCCGGAGACTTGCCTTTGCATCACAAAAAATATAAAAATAAATAAAACTTTACATTTTCAGTTACAATAAGAATTTCTATTCAGCCCATTCAATTTTTGGCTCACTGTGAGCTTGAATTTTCTGTTGCTATAGTGTAACAAACTCACATTTTCATTCTTGTGCATTTCACATTCTAATTTTGCAATTCTAAATCCCTTCGCTGCACACCTCTTCAAATCTGCAATCTATGTTTACCTCTGTCATACCCACATTCTCCAAGTTCACTGTACATGTATTAATGTTTTAAATCTGGAAATTGTATCAAGAGTTCATTTTATGGAAGCGCCCAATCAATATCTGCTTTTCAACGTAAATCTTCGGCCAACACAGAACCCCAAGGTTTGAATTTGGTTTAATCAACGCACCTATAGCTCTCGGCTCTTAGCATTTCATACAAATTCAGACTTTGATTAAAAAGCCAAACACCAGCGTGTATTAAAGTTTTTATATGTTTTCTCATTCAAATAACTACGGCACTGGACCTTCGAGATTGGAGTCAAATCTTCAAGTGATATCATATATAAGTGCCCTCGGGGCCCACATCCTCATTCAATGCATATCATAACTCTTCATATTATATGTTGGTCTATATATCATATAACAAAAAAACATAAAACTCTTGATTTTACACATATGTGAATATGCGTCAAGACTCTATATTGCACCCAAATATCATACTGGCCCACTGCACTTTAATTTCAAACCATATATATAAGACTCGACGTATAACTCTGGTTTTATAATTTGACTCCAATGGTCAATAATCCATATTGAATCCCGCTTTATGAATGCATCAATGAATATCTCAATTTTGAATAAAACCCAGACTTCAATATATATATATAAGAAAAATGGGGCCCACAGTACTTCGACTTTTATTTAAACCAGGCCTTTGTGCTTTGTCTTTCTCTGGGCCCACAGGTTCTAAAACCCCGACTTTGATTCTATAATCAAAGATTATAATCACTTAATTCAACTCCAGGCATAACGAAATTTAAACAAATATGGCCCACATATTTCAATTATTTAATAAATAATTACTAATTCAAAGGAAGTTGGGCCATAGCTCCTTTAACCATCACACCCATCCAACGACTGTAGGTCTATCACGCTACCAATCAATCATCCAACGATAGTCGCGCAATCAGATTGCATAGCGTTTAATTCTCCAACTTCACACGATATAAATGGGTCCCAGCATTTAAACTACCCTTCACATCCAACGGTTGACGCCTCGTCGCATCAATGGCAATGATCCAACGAACATAAAAGAATATCGCATTTTTTATTTAACCGAACTTTAACTTGAAAAAATAATGTGAAGAATGGATTTGGATTTTGGATCATAGTTTAAAAAACGACGGTCGAATGGGACCGGGCACAATCAAATAGAGCCATTAGGTTGGGTCTAATATTCAGCGCTTAAGCTTGATTGGCCGGTTTATTCTGTGAAGCAGTTTTGTGCCGGCTCGTGACTAATTGGCTGTTGTGACTGAGGGCACGGTCAGTTAGCTCAATCGAGCCAATTCATAAATGGGTGAGCTAAAAAATCGATTTTATGGACTTGAAACCGAATTTAATTTCTTTTTTAGGTTTGAGTTTTCTGAAATTTATTGGAGTTGGTTTTGAAGCTGACTATGACTTCATGGTAATGACTCGGCTTATACTTAAATTTTTTAACATTACCATGAAATGACTCAAGATGTTTGAGAGTGGTTCCATCCTCATTGGATTTCATATGGAGAAAGTAGAATTTTAGATCTCATTCAAAATCCAGCAGACTTATCAGTTTTTCAGGATTTCAGGATTGGGTTATTACAATGTTTCCATCGAATTTTGTCATGTATTAGGGTATGGAGCTCGTATTTAATCAAGAGCACCAACCCCTCTATGTACCTTGATGACATGATGTTAGTGACATTGGTTATGTTTTTTGTTTTGATCTCTATATCATCATCCTGTATTGGACAGTGCACTAGGTGCAATTTTGATATAATGGATATATTCATGAGCCTAATTTGATCAGATGTTGTCTTTTGTGACTTATCTATATTGTAATGCTTTGTGTTTGGAAACATGAATAAAAATCTTTAAATTTATGTTTTTGTACAAAAAAATTAACATTTAATGTATTTTTTACAAAGCAGTCGTAAGAGCCAGGTCGACCGGAATCAGAGCTTCTGGATTCGGGTCATTACCACCAAACTTTGTGCATTAATAGATTCCGTTTTTTATAACAACGATTTGGATTACCACCGGGCCATGTCAGGCAAGCTTGTGTTCTCGCATTTTATTTTCACAAACCACTTACCGTTTTAAAATTTTGCAAAAACTGCCAGTCTTGAATCTAAAACTGCTTCTACTGTTCACAAGTCATGGTTTTGTTTAATGCCTCAAGGTTCCACTCCTTCATTTGTTTAACTCCGCCGCCCTTCAATTCTATTTCAATTCCACCTTTCTTGTATTACTTCCCCATTATCGAAATTACATTCGACTTCATGAAACCTTCACACGAGACTTAAGGTGCATTCAACATTCAAACAGGTTAGAATAAACCCCTTTCACGATTTCATTGTTCTGCATTGATCCGCTTCACCTATACTGTTCCGCAGCCTGTGAATTCATCCTTTGGCAATCCAAATAATTTTTTTTAAGACCTCTACACCATCGTTTTATTGTTCCACCGCTTCATTTCAGGGTCCGAACACAGAGTTTCACGGCTTAAACCCTTGCCACAAAGTTTATTCAGATCTATTTATAAGCCCTGATCAATACTCATCAATACTCATACTATCTTTGCTTCTTTGCTACCTCTCTGCTACCTCTCTTCTCCTTTCTTACCTTGCTTCTCTCTTTGCTGCCTCTGCTACCTCTCTGCTTCTTTGCTGCCTCTGCTTCTTGTCTTCTACTTTGCCTTATTGCTGGTTCAGGTGCTGCTCCTTTGTGCTCCTTTGCCATCAATGGCAATCTTTCCAACAATCTGGCAATTAATTAAGCCAGAAATTAAATAAATGGAGAAAAATAAATATCCACACATGCTAAATGAGGTGGAAATAAGGTGGAAAATTATGGAGGAGTTAATATGAAGTCCCAAGGTGATGTGGACTCTTAAAATCAAGGAAAAGACATGTGCTCAAATAAAATTGAATTTCCGGCATTAAATGAGAGTTGCTTACTTGGAAATTCGAATTTGTGAAGTTAGTGCATATTTAAGAAGATTTGGGAGAATATTTGGTCGAGATTTTTGTGGGAAATTGTCCCCACATGGGTTATCAACCATATACACATGTCATTCCATCATAAAATTCGAATTTGGCACATAAGGGAAGAAGAAAATGATGTTCACTTGCCAGAATTCGATTTTTACACTTGGCATTGGAGCTCCACTTACCAAATTCGAATTTGCCTTGAGATCTCCTCCCTCTCACCACTTGGCATATGGTTCTTCATTGGGATTTGCTCCCAACTTTCTATATAATGGAGCCATGGGCTCTCATATTGTATCATTGGATACGAGCTATTGTGCTTGCGGAAGCGCTGCTACTTTGTACACTTTTCAAGAATATCAATAAAAAGACTTTGGGGGTTCATTCATAGGTGTTCTTCCTTTGGAGCATGGTGCATTTGGAGCTATTGGTATAATCTTTTCTATGCTTTGAGTTATTTCATTTTCCATGTATTCTTGTGAATTTGCTAGTGCACAGCTAACTTGTATTAGCATTTGATTTGAAAGTAGGCCCTAGAGGTTGAAAGTTCTAGTTTATTTTCAAATAAATTTCTAGAAATTTCAATTCATTGTTTGCTTATCTAAATCTACATGGACTAATTTGTGATTTGAGTATTGTAGAAGAATTCTTTTTGGATCAAATGTGAAGGTGAAGTCTTTGGGAGACCTACCCACTCTTGAAGCACCTTCAAAGGAACTTTCATTTGTTATTTGAATTTTCATTGTTTATCTTACGAAAAAGTGCCTTGCAGGGATTCGTTTGGACATAGTTTGTATGCATGCAATCATTTAAAAATATTTTACTTTTCATTGTGCATCAATGGATCATATTTTGCTATTTAGAAAGCTTAAGCATGGCTAGACAAAGAGGAGAGTTTACTCATCCTCTTTGGCTTAGCCATTTGTAGATTATTGTGCAATATTTTGTGATTTTCTTTGTCTAACACTTGGTTGGTTTTTTGTAGCCTTCTTTTTCTAACTTGTTTTCTTGTAGCAACTTGTGGGATTCCCCTTCAAGAAACTACTAACAAATTGTTGCAGGACCTTTGAGCTCTAATGTCAAACGAGGAGGACTCTCTCTTTTTCCTTTGGTCGTGGGCAGTTAAGGAGCTTCCTTGAGGAAGGCTGAGTTCCTTTTGTGACTTCTTCCCTCTCTCTTGGCTGTGAGCATTGAGGAGGCTTAGCCTCTCTTCTTCGCTTGTAAAAATCTAATTTCTATTGAGCCTTTATATTGCAGAAATTTCTCATCAAGGATAAGTCTAAGACCTCAAGTTTCATTTGTAAAGGTTTTCCTTGAGCTTGTAAGAGGCTTCATAGTCTCTTACTTCTAACAACTAATAAAAATTTTGATTTTGAAAGCGTGGGTTTTACCCATTGGAATCTCAATCTCTCCATTTTTTGAGAAGACTTGTGGTGTGATTTGTTGATCCCTTTAAATTGCATGCATCTCATTTAATTGGTAAATTAACTCAACCATGCATTTCATTCATTTCACTAACTATTCACTTTGATTTGCTACAAGTTTTAAGAGCATTTACTTTCATAGCAAATTCAGATTTCTTTTTTGCAAGCATCTTTACTTGAGTTTATTTAGCTTGAAATCATACTTCAAATTTTCTTATGCTTCACCATTGAGCACACTCTATAATATTAAGTTTGATGCATCAAGTAAAACTACATTTTATTTCATGACAAGCAAATATATTTCAAGTTGAAGTTGAATTTTCATTTTCATGTTAATTTACTTTTAGATCTTACATGCTCCAAGCATCACTAAAATTTACCTCCAACTTAAGTTGGTTGAATAGACATTTTAGGGACCCTCTACCTCTATGGACTCCTCACTGTGAGATCCAAATATTTGGGCGAGGGTGAGGTCTGAGGATTAGAGTTCAATTGTAACCTTGCTTTAGAACTAATTAATAAAATAAACCAAAAGCACTATCTCATCACATTTACTTGCAAAGTTCCCAAATTTTTTGCTATCTTGATGGTTTAAAGATTCACATGCAAATATTATCTCAAGAAGCACTTTGGATGCAAACATTTTAATTCCTTAAATTTTGCAACAAGTTTAATTCTATGGTACTTGGAAATTTGCTTACTTTTGCAACTTCATTGCATGTTGTCATTTTAATGATCATTATGCTTATGGATGATTGATATATCTCGTTTCATTGGCAAATGCCCTTATTTGGTGTTGCAAATTTAATTGCATGTTGTGATCTTGGTCTAACATTTGAGTTTTTCTATCATCTCATTTACATTCTCCAAAAGTAGAACACTAAATGTTTCCTTATGAGCAAGATAGTTTCTCATGCTTTGATTCATAAATCTATTTATCTTGAGAGCATTTCTGATATCTTGTGCTAACAGTCTTTTGTTTCCATTTCAGGATTACTGTGTTCTCATCTCTTTGAGCATTTCTTTTACTTTTGAGCATGTTATTTGTAAAGGCACTGGTTAAATGGTTTGTCATTATTTCAAAGTTGCTCATAAATGTTCATGAATCTTCAAAAGTAATCCAATCTCACTCTAATATTCTCCTAGAAAACTCACATCTTTAACTTAGTTTTTCTTTAGGGACCAACCCCCATAGCTAACCTAGGAGATAGATTAAACGGAGAGAGTCGGGAATAGGTGACAACCCCTTCTCTGAGTTCCTTGCCACCAACCACACCTTGTGGGGTTAAAGGCTTCTCCTGCTAACTGTAGGTAGGTGTAGGCGGCAGGCAATAACAGGGACCATTCCTTGGGAGGATGTTCCTATTACAGGACTTTTACAGATGACTTCTCCTACAAGACCTGGATATATTTCTTGAAGAAGAAGGACGAAGCATTCAAATGGTTTCGTACCTTCAAGGCCTTTGTGGAAAATCAAACCAAGAAGAGAATCAAAGTTTTGAGGACCGACAATGGGACCGAGTATGAGTCAAATGAGTTCAATGACTTTTGCAAAGCTAGCATTAAGAGGGAGAACACAACTACGTATACTCCTGAGCAAAATGGTGTTGCTGAAAGAAAGAACAGGACCATTGTGCAAGTTGCTTGTGCCATGCTATGTGACCAAGGTCTTCCAAAGTTTTTATGAAGAGAAGCTGCAAACACTGCTGTATACATTCAAAATAAATGCCCACATTCCGCTCTGGACTCCAAAACTACCGAAGAAGTCTTCTCTGGTAAGAAACCTGATGTTTCTCATTTTAGAGTTTTTGGTTGTCCTTTTTACTTTCATGTGCTGAAAGAAAAGAGAAGCAAGTTGGATGCTTCTGGAAAGAAGGGAATGTTTGTGTGCTACAGTGAAACTTCGAAGGCATATAGAATCTATGTGCCTGGTCAAAGAGAAGTGGAGATATTGCACGATGTCACTTTCGATGAAGATGTTGCCCTCAAGAAAGTGAGAAACCTTCCTAGCTCCAAGGAAGACAAAGAAGATGAAGAAGCAGGGAAGCAGGAAGAGTCGAAGGATGAATCGATGCCAAGCAGGAAGAGTCGAAGGATGAATCGATGCCAAATGTTGAAGGACCTATGGATCCTATTGATCCACCTCCTTCAAATAAGAGAAGACCCTCATGGCTCAGGGACACTCTTGAAGATGTCGAGAGACATATTGCCCCAAAGGGGACATTCCTTGAAAGCAAGAAGCCGAATAGGTACCAAGGGTACCTAGCAGCCATGAGTACAATTGTACAATTTGAGCCTAGATCATTTGAAGAAGTCGTAAACCACCAAGTTTGGAAGGATGTTATGCACGAAGAATATGAATCCATTATGAAAAATGATGTCTGGGAAGTGGTCCCGAGACCAGAGAACAAATCTGTTGTCACCTCGAAATGGCTCTATAAGATCAAGCATGGATCTGATGGTAGTGCTGAAAAGTACAAAGGCAAGACTTGTTGCCCGAGGCTTCTCTCAAAAAAAAGGCATAGATTATGATGATATATTTGCACCTGTGGCCCGCTATACCACCATCCGATCTATCATTGCCCTTGTTGCAACGCAAGGATGGAGTCTCCATCAGATGGATGTGAAGACCGCTTTTCTGCATGGTTCTAGAAAGAAAGAGGTGTATGTGGAGCAGCCTCTGGGGTTCAAAGACCGAGATAGAGACACCTATGTATGCAGGTTGAAGAAAGCCCTTTATGGGTTGAAGCAAGCCCCCAGGGCTTGGTATGAGAGGATAGATAGCTACTTGATGAAGCTGGGCTTCACTCGAAGTAATGCTGATCCAAACCTTTATTTTAAGGTTGATAGAGAAAGGCCTCTCATTCTAGTTCTCTATGTGGACGATCTCTTCCTAACAGGTGCTGACCCTCTCATTCATCAGTGTAAGAGGGAGCTAGCTTCCGAGTTTGAGATGAAATACCTAGGACTGATGCACTACTTCCTAGGCTTAGAGGTCTGGCAGAGGCCAGGCGAGATTTTCCTTTCTCAAGGAAAATATGTCGTGAAGTTGTTGGAGATATTTGGTATGGTGGACTATAAGTATGTGTCGACACTGATGGAACTCAACTTTAAGAAGTTGTGTGGAAACGTTGTTGGGCCTGTGCTGGGAAATCCCACCGAGTATCGACAACTCGTAGGGGCCCTGATGTTCCTAGAGAACTCTCGTCCGGACGTATGTTTTGCCGTGAACACTTTGAGTCAACATATGGTTGATCCTCATCACATTCACTAGATTGGTGCCAAGAATCTATTGAGATATCTTTGGGGCACAATCAACCATGGGTTGAGATACACTGCCAGTAGTTTGAGAC
>JAXQQM020064876.1:0-63857 GCA_034641835.2 Pinus albicaulis
GTTATTTCACTTTCTTATATATGCCTCGGGCATATTTGGATAAGCTCGCATTGTCGATAATCTCCATGTGGACTGCTTTACTTCATATAATATATTCAAAACAACGTTTTTTCTCTTGTGAAAAAAAAATGATTAATGTTTATCACTCTGCCTTCAAAACTAGCGATGTTGGTCTATGTTGCTGGTTTATTGATATGGTCTGATGGTCTTTTTATATTTTGGACATATCACACTCCTCACATGATTAGCGTTTTTCTCTGTTGCATGATTTTGGGTACTTTAATTTGTATTTGGAACAATGGACGTCGGTACTCTATCTGTTGCTTTACTATTCTACATACTGCTATTTCACTTTCTTATAGATGTCTCGGGCATATTTGGATGCTTTCTCACATTGTCGATAATCTCCATGTGGACCGTTACTGGGTTTTATATCATGTCCCTGTATGTGACATGGGGTATTTTTCTATCATTGTCTGGGGTGGGACTTCCACTTTTCTGGATGGATATTTGGGTTTCAATCTTCAGATGTGAAAATGTAATGACTTCATGGACTGTTTTACTTCATATAATATATTCAAAACAACGTTTTTTCTCTTGTGAAAAAAAAATGATTAATGTTTATCACTCTGCCTTCAAAACTAGCGATACTGGTCTATGTTGCTGGTTTATTGATATGGTCTGATGGTCTTTTTATATTTTGGACATATCACACTCCTCACATGATTAGCGTTTTTCTCTGTTCAAGGATTTTGGGTATTTTAATTTGTATTTGGAACAATGGACGTCAATACTCTATCTGTTGCTTTACTATTCTACATACTGCTATTTCACTTTCTTATAGATGCCTCAGGCATATTTGGATGCTTTCTCAGATTGTCGATAATCTCCATGTGGACCGTTACTGGGTTTTATATCAAGTCCCTGTATGTGACATGGGTATTTTTCTATCACTGTCTGGGGTGGGACTTCCACTTTTCTGGATGGATATTTGGGTTCCAATCTTCAGATGTGAAAATGTAATGACTCCATGGACTGTTTTACTTCATATAATATATTCAAAACAACGTTTTTTCTCTTGTGAAAGAAAAATGATTAATGTTTATCACTCTGCCTTCAAAACTAGCGATGCTGGTCTATGTTGCTGGTTTATTGATATGGTCTGATGGTATTTTTATATTTTGGACATATCACACTCCTCACATCATTAGCGTTTTTCTCTGTTCAAGGATTTTGGGTACTTTAATTTGTATTTGGAACAATGGACGTCGGTACTCTATCTGTTGTTTTACTATTCTACATACCGCTATTTCACTTTCTTATAGATGCCTCGGGCATATTTGGATGCTTTCTCAGATTTGTCGATAATCTCCATGTGGACCGTTACTGGGTTTTATATCAAGTCCCTGTATGTGACATGGGGTATTTTTCTATCACTGTCTGGGGTGGGACTTCCACTTTTCTCGATGGATATTTGGGTTCCAATCTTCAGATGTGAAAATGTAATGACTTCATGGACTGTTTTACTTCATATAATATATTCAAAACAACGTTTTTTCTCTTGTGAAAAAAAAATGATTAATGTTTATCACTCTGCCTTCAAAACTAGAGATGCTAGTCTATGTTGCTGGTTTATTGATATGGTATGATGGTCTTTTTATATTTTGGACATATCACACTCCTCACATGATTAGCGTTTTTCTCTGTTCAAGGATTTTGGGTACTTTAATTTGTATTTGGAACAATGGACGTCGGTACTCTATCTGTTGTTTTACTATTCTACATATCGCTATTTCACTTTCTTATAGATGCCTCGGGCATATTTGGATGCTTTCTCAGATTTGTTGATAATATCCATGTGGACCGTTACTGGGTTTTATGTCAAGTCCCTGTATGTGACATGGGGTATTTTTCTATCACTGTCTGGGGTGGGACTTCCACTTTTCTGGATGGATATTTGGGTTCCAATCTTCAGATGTGAAAATGTAATAACTTCATGGACTGTTTTACTTCATATAATATATTCAAAACAGCGTTTCTCGTCTTTTAAAGTTTCATTTTATTTTTTAAATTGAACCCGCCGTTGGTATACCGACACATTGTAAATGTCGGAATTGCGACAAATCAGAAACGTCGGAAGAGCGACAGTATAAAAACGTCGGACCACATTTCGTCGAAATTGCGACAGTTTATAAACGTCAAAAGAGCGACGTCCAAAACGTTGGACCACATTTCGTCGGAATTGTGACAGTTTACAAACGTCGGACGAGCGACGTCCAAAACGTCGGAAGAGGGACGTTAAAAACGTCGGAAGAGCGACATTAAAAACGCCGGGACCACATTTCGTCGGAATTGCGACATCTTACAAACGTCGGAAGAGAGACGTCCAAAACGTCGGAAGAACGACGTTCAAAACGACGGACCTCATTTCATCGGAAGTGCGACCGTTTAGGAACGTCGGAAGCACGACGGTTCGTGAGACGTCGGAAGAGTGACGCTTGTTCGGAAGCGACGGAGGAAGTGTCGATAGTGCGACACTTTTTAGGTGCGTTGGAACTGCGACGACATGACAAACCACGTTTTGTCCGCCCTGGAACTGTCGCTCTTGCGACGACTATGTGTCGGAATAGCGACGAATTGGCCGTCGGAATTTCCGCCAAATTTTCTAGTGTTGCCATAATAAGTTATAACAAAGTTCTCCGTGCATGAGCCACCAACCACCCTAGGAATTGCGTAATTCTTTCTGCCCACTGATGTGCCACATCTGTTCACTGAAATAAAGTGCTCCAAGAGAACAAGTTACTATTTATTGCCTGATTATTATTAAGGGCTAATAATAATCGACATGCATTCTATTTTTAGATTTGCGATCTATAAATAAACTTTGCCGATCTTCTAAAAATAGAAACTCATCTAAAGATAGAATTTGCTCAACCAACTAGAATCAACCTCGTGCTAATTTTAGAATATGCTCACCATTCTAAAAATAGACATACACCTAAAAATACCGTGTGTGGGCCCCACCGAGTTTAGGTGATTATTTTTCACTAGGATCAAGAAATGATATTCCCTGATACCACTTTCACTATTTCTTATTGCAATCTTCAACAACATAATTATTATTAACATTGTTATTTACGTATTTGAATTATATTAATTTTAATAAATAAGTTACTTTGATTGAAATTTAGTTTTTTTTTTTTTTTTAAATCGAGGGTCTCCTCTCAAAGTGCGTTAACAATCCAATGAAGTTTGAACACACTCCGCTTTGCTAATGAAACTTTCGCGAGTGATTGAGATTTAGTTATGTAATAATTATCAATATTGTTATTAAAATTTAGTTATATAATAATTATTTTTATTGTTATTGTTATTTGATATATTAGAATTATATTAATTTGAATAATTATAATATATAATGTTTAAAGTAAATTTGAATTATAAAATTGAAATAAAATTAAACTTAATATTTTTTAATTTTTAAATAAATTACATAAAATTTTGAAAAATAAAACCTTTAATGATTTTTAAAAGTTTCTAAATAGAGCATGTTGCAGTCCAGTAAATCGAAATTATTAAATTAAAATAAAACGGAAGTATATATTATAATAATTTTTCTAAATTTTAACTGAATTTTACATAAAAATATATCCATAAAACAAAATATTTAGAATCCACGTTTACTTTTCGCGCAAGGCAAGGTACAGCAATACCGGCGGCTTCATAAAATTTGAAAAATGACGACGGCAAGGCTATGGGTAAACGGGACGGGATGGAATAAACTGGATAGAAGAGCGAAGAGAATGGGATATAATATTTTTTAAAATCCTAAGTTATTAGGAAATTTTTGTTTAAGTAGTTGGATTTTTTCATAATTAATATAAGTTATATAAAATTAAATAGTTGGTAAAGATTATAAATATTTATCTATGATAAATATTAAAACATATATTTCATGAGTTAAAATTAAATAAATCATAAAAAAATTAATTAAATTATAATTTTATTTTAAATTAATATTATTATTAATTATTAAAAATATATATATATAAAATTTTGATATTTATTTTCTTATAGAGATTTTTGAGAAAAGCTTTTGATTACATACGAATTCAAAATTAAAAGTGTAGTTTCTTTGCTATTTTGTTAAGTGAAACAAGAGCTACTCCTATTGAAGCAATTGTTATGATGTGGGTCATAAGGTATATAGCTTGAGTGGGCCTAATGGTTAAGAGCATGTGTTTCCTCTTAAGAGGTCAGAGGTTCTCATACAGCAATTTGGTGTCTGGCTTGGCTGTGACATTAAAGTTGGATTATTATTATTATAATTATTATTAAAAAAAATTGAACAAATGGAAGACGGAAAATGGCATAAGGTTGTGTTTAATGACATATTGTACAAAAGAAAGAAGACTTAGATGGGGCAAAATAAAAAATGTCTTGGAAAACGGGGCATTTGCTTGAGCATGTGTCCCACAAACAGTAAAGAGATACACTTTTTTTTTTTTTTTTTTAATGAATAAGTTCCACAAATGTACTTGGAAGGAGGAGCTAGGGAGAAAAAAAAAATATTATATTGAAGAGTTTAATCCCAATCATAATCATCAACAAAAAGCCTACATAGGGGCCAATATTTTTTGAGGAGCCAAAATTCTTATTGCTCAATTAGCTCTGTTGTGAAACAGGATGCTAGAAAAGGCCAAAAGAACTATGTGAAGAAAGAGTATGTATTTTTTGCTCTTCATGAAAAGTGGAAACAAAAAAGCATTTCATTTTAAAATGTGAGGCCTTCAAAGACAACATGGAAAGTTATGCAGATATTTTGGTAGCTAGCTCTTGAGATAATCTATTCAGCTAGGGGTTTGTCAGCTCAAAGAGTTTATTGTGAAACTTCACAGGAAAATGATTAAATACAAGAGTCGGATAGAGAAGCCCATAGGCTATCTATGGGTGTTAAAGTAACTTCTTCTTCTTCTTCCATGAATAGATACCATTGATTATCGACACCTCACACCCAAAAAAAAATCATAACTCATTTCATATGATAATTGTTCATATAACGTTTTTTAATTTATCAATTTAATTGGGAGAAAAGAAAACATAGTTACTTTTGACATAGATTCAACCTTAATTTAGGACTACTACTAAGAAAATTCTAGAATACTTTGTAGAGGTCAAATCCCTGCCATCCACTTAATTAGGTGAATAAGTGTGTGGATTTAGAATATCATTTCCAAAGTTTTAATTTAATTATCAATTAGGTTGATGGTATAGATTTAATCTCAGCCTAATATTCTAAAATATTTTTAGTAATGTCATATGAACATGAGTTATGGTTTTTTGGGCATGTGGTATTAATAAATCATGGTAATGGACCATGGTATTGTAGCAAAGCCTATTTATGAGTTAAGAATCTCCATGCTAAAGTGAATATTCATAATTCAAAGACTTACATGTTTTTTCAAATGTATATATGTTTTAACATATAAGTTTTTTATTCCAATAAAAGGAATTTAAAATAAAAATAATTTAATTAAATTTTATGATTTTTAAAATTTTGGCAATGTGAGTTTATCATGATGATGAGATAAGTGTTTTCATATCTATCAATATTTACTAGTCATTTAATTTATATTGTTGCATCAATAATATTTTGAAGTAGGGCTTCCATAATTTTAATTTAATTATTAATAATTATTAGGTAGATGGTAAGGATTTAACATCCATAAAATATTCTAGAATATTTATAATAATATTAATAGTTTTTTTGATATTTATCTGTCGAGTAGTTATACCATTTTTTCTCTTTTAATTAAATTGATTGATTAAAAAAGATTATATGAACAAGTGTCCTATGAAATGATTTTTTTGGGCCTATTGTATTGATAAGCCATGATATTGTAACAAAACCTGACTAAGAATCTTCATAATAAAATCAAGGTGAATCTCCATGGTTAAGAATTTTGTTACATGTTGTTGTTGTTGTTTTTCTTAATGTATATAAATTTAACTTATAAATTGTTGTTATTTTTAAAATCTAGGAGATTCTTGAGACTTTTTGCTGGAGTTAAATAATTGTTCACCGTCTTCTTGGATCAATGTCAATGTCTTCTTGCTCTTGTGGCCTCTTTTTTTAGCTTCTTTCTCTTGCCTAGAGGCCACTTTGAAATCCTTCATTTGGACCCCAAAACCGGATTATGAAGAACTCGAGCCTATCTAGTTTATTTCCTTGCTTCTAAGATAAACATTATACATAATCCTAGCCTGATGATCTAGGATGACCTTCACATGTTTTCCATGACATTCTTCTACAAGGGCAATTAGCCATGGGTCATCTAGATCCATATCTTCTTGTAGGTTTTTGCTTTAGCATCTTCCAAAGGGGAACTAATCATTTCATGTGGTGTTGGATTTTATTGGTGCTCTTCAAAAGACTTTTGCACGGGCTTTGTAGGATTTAATAAAAGGCTATGGGATTTTCCTTCCACTGATTGAATGCTTGATTAAGTTGTCTTTCTCTGGAGACTCCTTTGGAGAGAATAGAGACTCAAACCTATTTCTAGATCTAGGGATTTGGTCAGGATTTGAGGTACACTAAGGACTCAAATTTTTCTTCTTTGGGTGACTTTTCCCAAATCATCTTCCTCTTTTTGAGAAGGGTGTGCTTTAGACGATTCCTTGGTATTTATTGGACAATCCCCAATAAGATCCCATATTCATGATAGAGTCTGCATCTAAAGGGGACATGTTCATAATCTAGAGATTACTTCCAAACACTATCCTTTGATAATAAATATCTATCGATGCTGGAAGATGATGGGAGATATTCATGTAAGCACATATTCAAGCATATGATGTGTACCTCCCTCCCTTAGTAGCCTCTGATACTTTGAAAATTTTTTCGATGGCATTATTGATACCTTAAAGGGTTTCTTCCTCGCAATAATCTTTCGGAAGATAAAAGAGACGAGGCAACACCGGAGAAACAAGGAAATCTTCCTTTTCCAGGTCATACTACTCCCAAAATTGCATGAAGAGCCCTGCATTGTTGAAAAAACTAGACCCTCATTCAAAAATCCTCGTCTATCTTCCAAGCTGGAGAAAATGACTGTGAAGAAACCTTTTTCCCCTAGCTCCAATTCTATTTGACCATGGAGGCTCCATTTGTTTCAAATCCATCTAATCATAGACTTTCCAGAGGGCCATAATCCAGTAAATTTGTAGAAAAGAGCATGATCCTGCATATATTAAATATATTCTCCAAGATTATTAGATTTAATCTCATATTTTCGATTTTGCATTGCTTTTGGCATGCAACGACCTGGATTTCTAGCTTGCCACAATGCACCCAATAGAGGGTTTGTTGTGAAACCAGAAACCCCACTTCGCCCAACTACTATATGAAAGGATGTCAAATATGAGGACATTGAAGGGAAATACTAGTAGATTTAGAATTGTTATGAACTCCTGAAGCAATCTTGCTAAAAAAGGGGGTAGAGTCGTCTCTCGTGGAGCCGAGCATAGATGACTATGTAAAAGAAATCCTAGCATTTGCAAAACATAACAGAGAAATGTTTTGATATTTATCATGGATTGATGTGTACCAACATTTATTAGTCATTTAAACTATATAGCTACCCTACTTGATAAGTAAATCAAAATTCCTATTTCAAAATAGATCATTGTAATTAAACAAAATATGTACGTCAAATATATCTCAATTTTTTAAAATTTGAGGGGAAAATATAAGGGAATAACTAAAACTATATGTTCTTTCAAATGAGGTTAAATTTGTAAAAAAAATAGCTATGAGCATCTAAGTTTCTTCTGAATTTTGGTTAATCCTATGATTTTTTTGGTTCATCTATGAACTTTTTTCGCACGATTTTCCACGCAATTGTTTGGCGGACCTGAAAAGGGCGGTGCATTTTGCCCTATAATAGATGCTGAGAGCCTGAGGTAGATCTATTCTCGGTTTAGTCAAGATTTTTGCTTGGGGTTCTTGACGAAAAAATTTCAGGATTGTTATGGGGAATTGTTCCGATGGAAACATGGAAGTTGGGCAACAAATAACCAACCCGCCCATCGGCCATAAATGCATGCGGGTTGTATATGCCTATCATTGGATAACTGGTCTACCAAAATCCAACTGTGGGCATATATAGCCCCGTGCATTTATGGCCCATTAACAAACTCGTTATTTTCAGCTTGGAAGTGTTGGGCGATGACACAAACAAAATGTGAAGAGTACAATTCTAGTTAATCTATCTATGTGTTGGTTCCTACTCCTGCAGCTATTGAGACATACATAATCGGTCAACACCATGATTGACTTGATGCCTTAGTGGTTGTGTAAGGGTAGTTGTTTCTTTCCATACAATTCCTCTTTCGACAATCGTTGGAATGGCACAAGAACGTAGAAAGCCTTGCTTTACTGTTATAATATGGGGCACTCAAATCTCCTCATTTCCATTTTGAGGCGTCTTATTTTTTTGGCGAGTTTTATTTTTGATTTTTTTTTGGAAAATTGATATTCATGTTGTTTTACAATTACCTAACGCTATTTCTGCTTGGTTAAGAGCTTGTCTTCCTTGGATGTAAGGAAACATGTTAACTATCCAGAGGCGACTAGCAGGATTGAAAGCATGCCTCATTACGAACAACCAATTTTTCATTCTAGGCGGTGTGGTTTTCCTTGAATAATGGTGATGAGTCAGTGTACATTCGAGGATAACAATGGTTGTCCTCGTCGTTGGTTTGACAATTAAGTTATGACAGGTTTTCCCACTATTTAAGAAAATCTTTCTCCAATATAAAACTTACATTTCTAATATAGTTTTCACTAGACTTAGAGTTTAAATTTTTTTATGAAAACAATAAAAACTTTTAAAGCCATTTATTTATGCTATTACTTCTTATCCTAATACTATTAATTATTATTGACATAATACATATCACTTATACTCTGTTTTAATTTCCAAATCTATTGAAATTATCCACTCTCCCGTACACAATATACAAAATAATACTACATAATACATATTACTTATTTTTTTTCAATCTCCAAATAACTTCTATCGAAATCCAATTTAAAGTAAAAGACTAACTCAGAAACCAGATTTTCCAAATCCAAACTTAATGTTAACCTTAAATGTGCATTTGGCACAAAAATCAAGCTTAAGAGTAAAAAAAGGTTTAATTAGATTTTAAAAAATCAAATTTAAGAGTAAAAAAAAACAGCGTAATTAGATTTTATTATAATGTGTTGAAGTGAAAAGTGAACTTAAATTTTTTAAAAGGTCATTTAGTTACATTTTATTTTTAAAAGGTCATTTGTGTTTTAGTCATATTTTCCTTTTAATTTTGTGGCCATGGTTGTATTTTTTTCAACAAAGTTGAATGAACCAAATCATCACATGTTTCTCGTTAAGTTTGTATTTTAAATACTTTTGTGTTTATGAACCAAATCATCACATGTTTCTCATTAAATTTGTATTTTAATTACACAAATGCTTTGTGTCTTTTCCTTTTCTTTTTTACTGGCAAGTTTTATTGGTAATTTATGATTCACATCTATTCATTTTTCTTATTTTTTATTTTCTAAATATATTATATTTTATCGATATTATTTTTATGGTGTAAAATGATAACTTTATCTCATATTTTATAATTATATATCATTTAACAAAAATTACACAAACTACATTAGCATAAGGATTATCTACACATATTTCAATAAGAGATAGTGTGGTATTAATATTTCATTAAAAACATGATTGATATGTTTTAGCATATGACGATTCAAAAAGAAAGAACATCTTCAATTCCTTTAATTTCACTTTTCAATATGACACAAGTTTCAAATTCCGCATGTTGCAACTAAGACAATTATTGATACCCACATCTTTGGCATGGTGATATTGTGTAAGGCAAGAATGCAAGTATTACAATTTTTAAGGTTCTTTGGAAATTCCAATAGATTTAAGCTTCTAAAAAATTGAATGGAAAAACAAAATAAACCTAATGAAGATCTTCCAAAAAATGCTTTTTTATCATCCTTAAATGGTGCATTTACCATAAATCATACTTCAAAAGAATTTGTTGTCAATTATCTCTTTTGATTTCTTTCATATAATTCACTTGAGACTCATAATCTTGACCTTACTTCAATAACATTGTTCATTAGCATTTATGATTGCTTCAACAATACGCCATTTATTTAACTCTTGTTGGATCTCCTTCCCATCTTTTGATACGCTTCTTCCCCCCCCGCCTTAGCAAATGATGATTATGATCCATAGGTATCTAGTAACTTCATGTTACTGACGGTGGAAATATACCTTCTATAAAACTTCATGTTAGTCAATACACCATTCAACAAATGTGTTTCTACCACTTGTAAGTAATGAATGCATTAGCTAATCAAATGAGCTTACAACTATGTTAAAACATAACACATTAAAGAACCAATGTTTTTATTAGGGTTGGGGGAAGAGGGAATGCATATTCTCTCATCGTGTTTTTTTGTAACTTGGTTTATTATAATTATGTCTAAAAGTATGTGTTATGATAATGCAATAAGACCAGTCATTAGGTTAGTTAATTCATGATAACATTATTAACCTTAAAGTTAGCAAAATCATGAATTTAATGAGTATTCACCAGGTATCACTACCCCTTGGCCTGTATTAGGGTAGGTTAAAATATATTAAAAATAAGTGTCCTAATTGGTAACACTTCTTTATGAGTAGGCACCATCTTTTTTCATAAAATTGAGTTACAAAATCTTTATCTTAGTGAATGTTCTTGAACGACTTGCTTGTGTGGTGGTTATTTATCTAAATGTTAAATAGGCCTTTGTTGTTGCTTGTGTTTTCATTGATTTAAGTGTCCCTCATTTTGTCTAGCTACTACATATTTTTACTCTCTCTATGTTTAATATAACTCTTAACATTATGTGCATTCTTATGTAATTTAAATTTAAAAATTATTTTGTAACCATCTTCACATTTAATAAGGGAGAGCAGGAGGAAATATCTCAAAACATAATGGCAAGTAGGACAAAATGCATTTTACCTCTAACAATGGTTTGAACTTTAATGACCCTTTTTAAGTCAAATGGGAGAATGCAGAGGTTGAAGTTTTAATACCATTATTTAAATAACCAATTTAATATGTGTAATGTCTCCAATTAATAATTTTGCTAAGGGAAATTCTCAATTTTACATTTTTGCTGAATAATAAATATTTTTAGATAAATAAAATTAGGAGAAATAAGTTTTGAAGATATTAAATAAATTTTGAAGAAAAGACAATCGCTGGACTTAGGAAAAGAAAAGAAATTAAAGTGAACATAAGTTGTGGAGGTTACCGAAAAGAGAAATTGAACTATGGAAAGAATCAAACCATGGTATCAAAGCATAGTGTGAGAGAAATCGAACCATGGTATGAGGAAGGGAAGACAACAATATAAGGAAGGCTAGACCCTCATTTTGATCATTCTATTTTGGCATTTCATTTCAAAATTGAAGAGTTTACTTGAGTTGCTTAAGCCAAGTCAACCAGTGTTGTTTAGCATGAGGAATTTCCAAACGAAATTCCACCCTCATTTCGGAGAACTTCGAGTGTCTCCTTAGTGAGGTAATTTGGGGAGTCCAATTCAAGATTTAAACAGAGCTTTATTGCAGGTATTCACTCAATTTGTCACTCCTTGGGCACAAAGACAATTCAAGTTGCTCATTGGAAGATCAACTATTGTGGGTTGGATTTCCAGTTATTTTGCAGGGGTTGAGCAGTAGTGTTTTGTTGGGCATTGGAGCTGAATTTGGCCGAAAATTTGTGGAAATTTTTTTGGAGGGATTTGGAGGAGTTTCCCTTCCGTAGTCTAAAAAACTCGTAGAATAACCTAGAAATTCCGGTAAGGTTATGAAAAATTCTGGCAAAGATTTTTGAAAATCTGGGTTACAGAGGTTAAACTTCAATATTTTGGCAGCTCTAGAGGTTTTTGATGGTGCTGAATCCATTTCCACCATAAAAAATGCAAATCAAACACTCCAACCACGTGATTTTTTGAAATGGTTTTTATCGGATTCTGACAAAAAATTGTCATCCAGGCTATTCTGTTGCATCGGTAGAAAACTATGGAAAGTGTGCATTCATAGAGCTGATTGATTTATGTAGCTACCTGGTAGATTGTGAAGAGCTACACACAGAATTTTGGGTTTCAGTGACTAGTGGATTTGGCAGAAGATTTTTCTGGGTTTTTCTAGGTTTTGTGAGAGGAGTTTGTGGGTAAAATTTCATAATTTTCGGGGCAATATTAGGGTCCAAAATGTTCATTCTTATAGTAGGGCGAATTATTGGTTTAGCTGGGATTTTCACACTATTTGAGCGTTTCGAGTCAGTTGGAATTAGCTCAAAATATTTTTGGGTTTTATTCGCTGGGGTGTGAGGAGTATCTCTCTATTTTTTCAGAATTTTTGGAGCAGTTTGAGGGGTCATTTTGCAGTTTGCCTCAAGCAACAACAACATTATTTTCTGGGTAATTTGCACATTTTGGCGCTTTTTTGGTCAACTGGAATTAACTCAATATTTTTCTGGGTTTGGTAGATTTGTGTGAAAGAAGCCTCCAGTGAATTTTGTAGAATTTTTGGAGCAAATTTGATGGCATAAACACTGTTCACTTCTAGCAAAAATGGTCGAATTTTCTAGGCAGTATATTGGGACAGATTGAGCCATTTTAGTTGGAGTTTTGCATGTTTGCATTAGCAAGCCTAAGTTCTATCATTCTACTCCATTGTAATCAATTCCAAAGAAATTTTAATAAAATGGCTCAGATTTGTTGCTATTATTCTATGGTTTATTGATCTATTTCTGCTTGTGTAAAAATTGTGTTTGCATGATTGTATTTTCTTGATTAGTGCATGTTTTTGGTATTCATTCTATTTCCTGGTTTGAGATTATTATATATGAGTAATAGAAAATATGTCATTCCACAAAATAAAGAGAAATATCTAGACAAGTTGTCATAATTTTATCTCATGTTGATGTGATATATAAAGTTCTAAAAAGAAAAAATGAAAACCTCGCACAAGATGATTGATTTCATGAGAGGTGCAATATTTGGTCAGATTAAATGCAAGAAGATTCAAATATATATATATATATATATATATATATATATATATATATATATAACACAAAGCTTGTAGCATTTTCTTTATAGCGCTTAAAAAGGTCAAATCTCAAAGGAAATTATATCTTTTAGTGTAGCATTGGTTCATTATAGAGGTTGGCTGAGAGTTAATCTGTCCATCTTGCTTCCATTATTGTTATGGTTTGCCCCATACACATTATGGTAGGTTCAAGTTTCAACGGATTTTGGTGGAATAATAATACCCCAAGACTTGGCACTTACACTGAAAGAAGTTTTCTTTCTGCAATGCAAGCCTTCAAGGAGTGTTTGTCAAAGCAATTAAAAAAATATCAAGTTGTCGTCAACAAGCTATACTGGGAATGTTGGCATCATATGTAGTGTCAATGTGTTTATAGTTCTTTTCTCGTAACATTGGGATTATGACTTTTGAGTTTCTTTTCTCAGGTGCAGCTGAATTGTGCATTATGCAATCATCAAGGATTCAGTATTTAAAACAAGAAGTCCCTATAAGCCGATGATGGAGATGAGCATCTATACTTTTTGGGGTGATAGGGAAAAGTTGATTAACAATTTGTTAAAAAATACGTTACTTAAAACATTAAATCACCCAGAAACCTTTTCATGCCAAAAACAATTAAGAGTTCTTGTAGCCAACAGGGTTGTAGCTCAGTGTGAGTGTTGGCTTTTGAGCTGCTCCCCAGGGTTCTACTCTCAACAAGGACATATTCTTGAGTGCTTCCTTTGTTCCAATCCCCTCAACAGCATGTTCTCAAGTACTGCCTTGTGGGATAGTTCGGCTACACCAGAAGGTTGCGTGTCGTATACTCCCCGTGGCTCAGTTTAGCCCATGCAAGTGGGCTCATGGGTACTTCTTCCAATCTAGGGGGATAGTTCGGCTACACCAGAAGGTTGCGTGTCGTATACTCCCCGTGGCTCAGTTTAGCCCATGCAAGTGGGCTCATGGGTACTTCTTCCAATCTAGGTTTTAGAAGCATTGCTTTTGAAAAGAAAGAAAAAATGAAGAGTTCTTGTAATTCTTAGATGTCTTGCTCTTCCTATTTATCACCCACTAAAAAGTGCATCCAAACTAGTGAACATCAGCTACCCTTGATTAGAAGCTGGTAGAGAGAAACCCATAATTTGTTATGGTGTCATTTTTTGACAATTTGTTCCTTTGTAGCAGTTACAGGAAATGCAAGTGATTTTTATGCCTAATCCTCACTCACAAGATGCTAATTATGTCAGTTTTTCACTAAGTTATAAGATCAGTTTTGCTAAGAACACGAAAACATGGTGAAATGTCTGAGTTGATGAACAGATATGCTCCCTAGAGATGCCAATACGTTATCACTTAATTCTAACTGAATAGTATCAATATGTTGAAGCACCAAAGACTGAAATTAAATATGTAACAACAGCGGGAATGTGAAAGCGATATCCTGTGATAAATAGCATAAAAAATAAATCTTTATCATAAATATTAATCCAATCTGCAAGAAGTCCAAGCAATGAAATTGTTAGATGCACACACAGAGCCTTAATATAAATATATTTAACAACAGCAGCATAAGTATAGAAGGGTGATAAATAATGCATGAGAAAACTAGGCCAAGGTTGATGAAATCTATTAAGACGATGAATAAGCTGTACTCCCTGATCTAGAAACTTCTTGTGCATGCAAATTATACCAAGAAAGTACTCAACAAATGGGAAGGTTTGTGGAACAGAAGCAAAAGGTGATAAACGCTCAAATGACAAATTTGAGTTTCCAATTACTGAATTCTGATACAATGTTTAAGTATTTGTTGATAGGGCTCCATTAGATTATCTGAAATGTATGGAATGGTAGACATTTCACAATAAAAAAACAATAATCAAACAGAATGGGATGTGTTACTAAAAAATCCTAGGGCAAAATCTAATGTTAAAATTACATTCCACTCAGCACTGCTTTTGGGCAAATACAAGAAAAGAATACTCCCTCCTGGGAGAAGGCTAAAATTACTCAATTTATTTGCAGTTGTTGATTCCCTTCAAGACAATTGCTATTGTCTGACAGCTTTCAATGCTTGAGCCACTTTTTGAGTTATATGTGCATCTGATTTACATGCTCCATCTTTAGCAACAACGACAGGTCAAGACATCCAGAAATGTATAGGGCCTTGCTTTTGCCTCCAACTCTTCTCTTGTAGGCAAAGAGTCAATAGTATAAAAATCATCACGAGACCAGCAGAAAAAATAGATATTTCTCAATAAGCCCCTACTAAAGGGATGGACTTTATTCGGTATGCCTCTGGAAAACAGGCCAGTGAAAACGTACCACGGTAAATTCTTTTTTCAACATCAAAAGGCAATTACAACAAGAGGCTTCCCGTTAAAGTTCAACACAGGAAAGGCATGTTGAAGGTATAAATACCTCAGGTAATGAATCCATCGCATTCTGATAAGTTCATAAGTTGTTTGATTTGTCAGCACCAAATATCTGCAATTACAAACAAAAGGATAAACAGTATATTAGAGGACACCTCCACTTAAATGGTGTGAAGAAGCTATTAATGGACAAAAGCTATACTGCTTTTAATTGTAAGACACACAAAATGAATGATGTACAATGTGTACACATATAAATACATCAAGAAACTATTGAATTAGTTTCTCAGATTTCTTGGACTCTAATAACCAATTACCTAGCACAAACTAACCCAAGGATTAGTTGCCAAACATTCTCCCTCTTAATCCATAGGGATATACCAAAGTCCAAGAATAAGAGCTCAGAGTGCAGAAATGTATTTCAGCCAAGAGCTGAATGTCTCTCAGAAAAGGTTTTCAAGGATGATCACAAACCGAAAAAGGGAGAACTAATGTCTCAACCAACACTACTTCTGGAACCTACATAACAGTTCTCAGAACAAAAAATGTGGTTTTAAGATGACCACAAACTCTGGAACTGTCACAACATTTCCTCGAACAATTCCAAACCAGGAAGTGCTCGCTCAGGATCAACTCAATCAACTGAGATTGTGGCTCAGGATGTGGATCATTGACTCAAGCTTGCTTGACATCTCGAACTCGAACCTGTAGCAGACCAACCACCAACAAATCCCCCCTTGTCGGATATTAGGTGAGAAATATTCAACATCACTGCACGACTCGTCATTCTCGAACAAATTCTTCGATATGATCTGTAGATCTTCTTCGCTGCTTTCATCAATTCCCGAGAAGAAATCCACCCAAAACTTAGCTTCTCTCTTGCAGTGCTCTTCTTTTTGGAACATCTGTTTGACTCGTGATTCCGCTTTCCACAATGCTCGCACGGGTGAAGATCAAAACACCAATCTTTCATATGTCCAACTCTGTTACATTGTTGGCATTTATCAACTTTTTCTAGAACCACACCATCCAAAAATCCTGCACTTCGAAATTTTATAGGTTTAGTGAAGTCTGGAATGTGAAAAATAACATTCTTGTTATAACCAAGACCAAGACCAATTCTGTGTTTATTGTGTGTCATCTCTTCCCATGGTCTTATAACAAGTTTCACATCAGAACTTCTAACTACATTCAAATTTTCACCTAAAAACACTTGATTTCTCTGATTATTCTTTGACTAATGATCAAACTCAAACAAATTGTTGTTCTGAACAAACAACAGTTTAAAATCACAAGTTTTCATTTGAAGTTCGTATCGCTGTAACTGCGACTCTAACTCCAAAGATTCAATTTTGTTTTTAGAATTTTGCAAACATGATTGGATGTCACATAGCATGTCCTTGCTGACTTGGACATCATTATGGACAGTAGATAGCATTAAATTGCTTAATAACTCTACTAAATCATTTAGATTGGTCATTTTCTCCGACGCAGTATCAAAGTAAACTTGCAATCCTCTGAGAAAGAAGGGGTGTCAGTTACCACCGAAAAAGCGCCAAATACAAAGTTTTCAATGAATTAATCGGGTGTCGGGTTCAACCGATTATGCACCCATCAATAGTACAAATCATAACATGTAACAGACAACTTCATGCACCCATCAGCAATGCAAGTCATAACATGTAACAAACAACTTCAAAACTTTCTTCTACTGGGAGCAAAACTTTAAAACTTTCGTCTACTAGGAGCAATACAAACGAGCGAAGCTCCCAACAAACCAACAAAAATATATACACTGCAAATTCTTACACTCCAACCCACTTTTGAATATGTCAATTTTCTTATTCCTCCAACAAAATGCTTTAACAATATAATGACTAACTCCAAAGTTTTATTTTTAAATAAAACTTCATTAAATCTTAATGCCAACTTAAAAATCTCATTTAAAATCTGATTTTAATTTTAATTAATAATCTTTGTGCCAATTAAAAATCTCTTTAAAATCTGATTTTAATTCTCATCAACCCTTTGACCCATGTGCTGATCTTTAATATACCAAAAAAATTCTTATAATTACTTTCCATATAGGAAAAGGCTGCATTGTATTGCCTAAAACTCTGCTTTCAATCCTGCCAAAACTCTGCAAACCTCAACATCCAATTAAATCTGAGAAACATCATTTTCCTTTAATGCAATATTCATGCTTCAAAAAATTTCTCATTCATTCTTCAAAAAAATTTCTCTGGCCATAAATTTTTTTTTAATACCTTTTTAAATTTATCTCTCCAATAAACTTACTCTTATCTCTCCAATATGTCAAAATTGTTCAATAGATTGAAAAATATTTATCATAAATAATTAAGTTTTATAAATAAAACTTAATTAATTAGCTTCAAACGAAATTTGAAACTGGGCAGCCTTTTTTAATTTGAAACTGGGCAGCCTTTTTTAAATTTGAAACTGAAGGAAACTGTGACTCCGAGTAATTTTTGCCAGAATTTGACTCACCGCCCAAACTCTGAGATGCTTAATTGTTGGTCTACTAACTTCACTGTAAGACACAAAGAGTTCAATTTTTTTTCTAATTGGCCTAACAGTTTTAATCTGCACACTCCTTGACACGGTGAAAACTTTGTCGGCAACCATTCTTGTGTCAGTGAGAATGAAAATTTGATATGTGAAGTCTGAATAAAAGTCAAAGCTTTGACGGTCATTGAAGAAAAAGAGAGGTAAAATACTTGTTTGTGTATTCTCTCAACAGGAATGAATTTAAAAACACCTCTACAGTCATAACCCTTTGGCCGATGGAGATTAATTTAACAGAGATTCACTTAACAAGCGCTTCAGCTTACTGTGGAAACTGAAGGATCAAAGAGAGCCAATTGCAGGAGAGATGACGTTGGTGCACAAATACAGACTCAAAAATTAACGACACTGACACAAGCAATGGAAATGATTTCTCTATTTATACTCTTGTAATCTTTTACAAGCAGCAGAACATAACACTGAGTGTCAACAACACAGCTCTTCGCAGGGGCAGCACGATGGAGTGGAATAATAATATTGATCACCTAGAATCCTCTAGAAATCCTTGGAATTTCTAATAATCAACCGTCCTGCATAAAACTTTCAATCTTTCAATTTAGTTTTTTTTTTTCTTAAATTCCTACCTAACACATAAATTGAGTTTGGGTTAAAGATTCACTTATCGTTCACATTCCTGCCTCAAAAATCTGTTCATGAAACCGCAGGGAGCACATTCCTGCCTCAAAACTTTGTTCATGAAAACCGGAGGGAGCACACTCAGACTTCAACCCGTCCATTTTTTTTTTGATGCGAAATTCTCACAGGCCTCTTCGCTTCCGGCTTCATCTCATGTACACAATTATGCATGGATGCGTGCCCAGGTTCAGCAACAATACATTGTGAGATTTGAACCTTTAATTCATTCACAATGCAATCAACAACATTGAACCTGGCATTGATCTATCCAGGACACGTAAAAAAAATCACAAAAAACCAGCATGAATTGGAACACAAAAGAAGACTTCAAAACTAGTGGCTCACTTATTCAACATAGCAGATCAACTATGCTCTGATACCATTGTAAGACACACAAGAAACAAACTGGAAACAAACTTCAACAATATATTAATGAATATCTCAAGGAATGATGTACAATGTGTACACATATAAATACATCAAGAAACTGTGGAATCAGTTCCCCAAGTTTCTTGGATTTTAATAACCGATTACCTAACACAAACTAATCCAAGGATTAATTGCCTAACAATCCCCCCTTAATTCGATGGGATATACCAAAGTCCAAGAATGAAAGCTCAGAATGCAGAGATGCATCTTAGCCAAGAGCTGAATGTCTCTCTGAAATGGTTTTCAAGGATGACCACAAACCAAAAAAAGAGAGAACTAATGTCTCAACCAACACTACTTTTGGAACCTACATAACAGTTTTCACAACAAAAAAATGTGGTTTTAAGATGACCACAAACTCTAGAACTATCACAGCAGTTCCTCGAACAATTCCAAACCAGGAAGTGCTCGCTCAAAAACAACTCAAACAACTGAGATTGTGGCTCAGGATGTGGATCACTGACTTAGACTCGTTTGCATCTCGAACTCAAACTTGTAGCAGACCACCCACCAACATTAACTAGGTTAGTGAAACTCAATAGAACAGAGGAGGACCAAAACTAGCAAAATTGGTTGATTTGAACATTACGGAGAAAACAAGAGAGATTTTTTATTTAATATACTTGCACATTCACTTCATATCTTAAACATTGAGTCTTGGGTTTCCTCTTTTGTCTTCCTTTCTCAATTTCAGGCAACATTGCATGTAGCGTGCTAGAGTAATGAACTTGTATTTGATGGGTATCAGGTTATGCCTACAGATTCAGTGATTATATTATATTGTTAAATTTTGAAAATAGGTGAAGCTATATTTGCAAAAATTTGAGTGCGGGCACATTGTCGATAGCCTGGAAACTTGGGAACACATCATTTCAACAAGTTGTCTCATGGATGTTTTTCAACCTTAGCTCAAGGTCTGGAGATGAGCAGGTGCAACCTCATTTATTAAATTACTTCTTCACCTCAGCTGGATCCTATTCATGTAGAAATTCACAGTCTAAGGCAATACTTCCATCTCTTCCAAAATGATGTTTCGAGGTTATTGATCTGCATACATTGGCTACATCATTGTCTGGGAATAATGCTATATACTATTGTATCGGAGCAGCTGTTCATACTTTGGTAAATATATACACAGGAGCAGTTGAAGACTGCAATAAATCTATTAAAGCACATCTAACAACGCAAAGAAAAGTTGATTCAAGGGCATCTTGAAAACAACTAAGTCCACAAATGCAACATTGGTGAGCATGATACAGGAAGTGCAAAACAGAAGAGCACAACATAAGCAAGCTTGGCATAGGTGGTTGCTGCACACGTATGACAGACTAATGAGCACAACAAAAGTTGAAGCAAGGGAATGAGTGAAGAGACAAGGCATGCATGAAGTGAGGGCACCTTAGTTCAAGGAAAATAGCATGCGGTATGCGGATATCAATAGGATTGCAGGGGAATATGACTGAAATGCGATTAAAACAAGAAGTATGAAAAGTAAGTGTACACAACAAAATGGAAACGGGGAAGTTGAAAGGTTGCATTAGAAGTTCAAGCAACAAGAACAGATCTGAAGAGTTCCAAGGGCACTGAAGATTGGAGACAAAGATATGTTGGAGAAAGATGTAGATTTTAGAGAAGTAGGATAATCAACTAACAAAAAGAATAAAGAGGATCGTTGTCATTGAGTCAGGTTAGGCAACTAGTCCCAAGAGGCATATGTTTAGAGTTGTAGAGAGCCAAGCATTAAGCCAAAGTATAAAACTGAGGCATGGGCTCTAAATCTGCACATGTATATTGATTTTTGTTAGTAAAAATGAGTAGACTTATTCCCCTACAACTTTTATTTGGTTCTAACAGTTGTCCAAGTGACTTTTTTCCATCGAAGTTCCATAGCATAAGTTTATTCTAATTTGTGCTGCAGAATGTTGCCCTTAGTTCACAGATTCCCAAGTTATTACTGAAACATGCCAATTTTTTCCTTATCTTTTCAATTATCAGCTGTTGAAATATCTATCAATCTTTATTGCATGTGCACTTTGGTTGGAACTCTGCTTTGCTTTGTTGATTGAAAGTCTGATATTTTACTTTAATAAAGTTTGGCATCTCTTGAGGATTGAGATATCTGCAGGAAATATAAGCATGGCAGTGTAGTTACTTTTGCAAATTTTATTTCATATCCTTTTCTAAACAAATAAAATTGCCGTATACCATGCCTACTCCCTGCAGATCAGACCACAAGTGTTAGTCATAAATCATAATTAAAAACAAGCCATCCATCTCAAGTTATTGGACAAATGGACTCTTCTCTCTGCATTGTGAGAAGAGTGCCTGTTTATAATAGGAGCACAATACTATAATCCAGATCACAAACGAGATCTTGTAGCAAAGGAAGGAGAGATAGAGGGGAACAAGGGTACCTCTCCCAAGTTTCATCAGCCTTGCCAGCCAAATTTTCTCCAACGAAGTAGGATAAAGCAGAACCTGGTTGGGGAACCAACAAACTAGATGCTTTTATTGTCAGTAATTTGCCAATAGTAGAATAATTGGACAAGGCACTCGTTCCTATCATTATGTCCCATATAATGTAAGGATTGAATATTTACATTTCTAGTTTCAGACTTTGAGGGCCTGTACCTCTTCAGCCTTGAAAGTTGGAATTTAATTTTTATCATTTCATGGTTTCCCAGATTACATCTTTGTGGCATTTGTATACATTATGTAGATGAACTAGTGCAAATTGGTTCGGGTGATCTCAATTTTATATCATGACCATTTCGGTTCCTTTTAGATTGTAGTAATGAGTCAACGACTGACTGGATCAAGACAATTAAAGGCTTGATCCTTCTTTCTGTCTCTCGGAGGTGTGTTTGGTGGATGTCATTCATCAACTGTTCTTGTTAAAATTCCTGCAGTTTTTCCAATCCATTGACTCATCTTTTCAACCACAAGTAGAAGAATATGGTGAAAACCCAAATTATATCAAATAATATGCAAGACATAGTTGTTTTCGATAAAATGCTTAACAAATAAAATAAGAATATCTGAAACTCACGTGTGGAAAATTAGAAGCATAATAAGAATAATTAGACAAAACAGCAAAACGATCAAAAGTATTATCTCCACGCCACCTGATCAAAAGAACCATACAACAAGAAGTTAGAGAGGATCTTATTGTCATTGCATTTTGATTTCAATCAATCATTTTGCACCGTGCTTTACAGATATACAGTTAAAATGAACAAACCAATTTCAAGATGGTCCAAAGCAATAAACCAAATCACGTTATATGGCTTTTGTCATTCATCATCCAAACCATTAAATTTTTGAAAAAATAATATATTAAGATTAAATGAAGAAAAACCAACTCAAACAAGAGGAAATCTTACCATGTCTTGGAAATCTCTTTATTTATAGACATAATGTACATGATAGCAGTCCATACACACAATATTGTTTCTTCAAAAAGATACCACCTGTAATATGGGGTGTGTATTTCTATCTATAGCCTCAACATTCCATGGCCATGGTGTGAATAGGAACATAGAGAGACAAGTACGCAGATCAACGAGAGGTAGTTACGATGCACTTCTAATCGAATGGTGAGTAATTATGACCATCGCTAAGTAATACAAAAATAAGCTACATGGGGAAAAAAGACATGGAGAAGGGCTGAATAACATAGCTCAGGTTGGTAATGACGTTTTTGAGCGTTTTTTATTAGCAGAACTCAGAGTACTGGAGGCGTTTCTGAGTGTTTCTGCTAAATTTTTAAGACTGCACAACTCGCTAACAGAATCATAAACGACTATGGATAGAGTGGGCACATAATAATAGGCGCCAGGGTTCCAGAATAACAGAACTGACATATAGAGAAAGAATTTCATATCGGCTGAGAGAAACTCGCAGGAATGTACGCAAAAATTAGTGTCGAGGAGACTGACATGAAATTTGTAGTCCAACTTTCAATGGAAAGGTGAAAAGCTCAGGTTCTCCAAGTGTTACATTTCTAAAAGTAAGAATCTCTTTCTCGTTTGCAAACGATTCGATACCACCTGCTACAGAGAGTACAGAAGGGCACAAACATTTTGAATGGGTACACAAGAGCACAGAGGATATGAAAGAATAAGCGTTAATTGCAGTCGATGTGAGCCTTTATATTTCTCAGGACAAATGAATTTTCACCGTGCACGGAACAATGGCATGAATGATTTCCACACAAAGTTTAGTGATTAACGTAGGCTATAGAAGGAGGGCCACGAAACAATGGCTCACAAACAAATCAAACAGACATGGGAGGCTATTGAAAGAGGGCCACAAAGCAATGGTATTATGAGGAATCGCAGGCAACTTGAGCATAGGGAGAATAACACTTTTGGGAGACTGGATTCGTAACAGTGAAATGTTAAGTGTCAGCATTCTGAGAAGGTAACATTCTAGCAGAGTAAACCGACATGGGAGTAATGCCTAGTGAGGAGAGTTATGCCAATGTGGGCCAGCCAGATATCCAACGCAGAGAATAACAATGAAATGGGTTGGAGGAATGATAAATTCTAGGGAAAAGGAAGGGTTTTGCAGGAAGGAGAGTGCAGAATGGGAGAGAGAGACTCAAATGACCTGACAGATAGAAAGGCCACAAAACCATTGGTTTTTACAGCCATCCATAATTTTCACTATCTAAAGATGACTAAGTATCGGTTCTAGATTTCTAGAAATAAAGTTCATGAACATTGTGAGTTCTAGAAATCTCACGGCCTTCATTATCTTTAGGATAAATTTTTTCCTATTTTCATCTTTCTATCTAGCCATCACTAGCCCACCACTCCTGGAAAACCCATCCTGGGTTCAAGCCATTTATTTTAACCCCAACTGTCACCCATTTTTCACCATGTCTTGCCTTTTGGCCCAAAACCTCTGTTTTGCTTATCTACAAGATTCCCTACTATTGTTCAAACCTACCAATCCAATAATCTTGCTGACTCTTCCATAATATTCTCAGACACTGATTGTCTCTACAGGCTCTCTAGATAATAAAAAATGCTAGATCCTAGGTCTTCAAAACACACTAAGCTTATCACAGGTCCTATCTTATACTTGGTGATCCCTAAGTCTAAAATCCCTATCCAAAATCAAAGTCCAAAGGTCCCCATTAGGTCACCAAAGGCTTCATTGAGTCATAGGATGGATTTGGTGCCCAACAAGTTATGCCTTCCTGCATAAAGAGGTTGCATTCAAAGGGGAATAAAATCAAGTATTTTTGACTCAAGGTCATTCAAGGAAAGCCTCCGTGGCTTAGAGCACAAACACTGCAAGGGACAGCTGCCCTTGTTCACATTTTTTAAAGAGTAGCCAAGGTGACCACCAACAACAAGAGGAGGCAAGGTAATAGGATGTAATTATCACCAGGAGGCAGACACAAACAAGACAAAAACAACAGGCTTATAGGTAAAAGAGTATCAGGGTTTGTTTTGGTGGATCAACAAAACATTGATGACAAGCAAAGAACCATCTCAGAGATTTCAAGGACAGAAGCCTCCTCCTTAAGGTTTTTACCAAAATAGCACTGCTTCACCTGCACTAAGAGAAGAAAGACAAAGGGTATCAGGTTAATGAAAACCATTTTGCCAAAGGGTAGAAAAACAGAGTTTTTGAATTAAAAAGTTGGGTTATAAGTTATTGTCAAGACATGCCTAAAAAGGCAAAATGTGACCTCGATTTTTGCATCTCAACAATAGGCTTCCAACAAAGGGCCTCCATGCCAAAAATATTGTTTTGCAAAAGATTGGCAAAGGCAGAAATAAACATGTTTTCTGAAAAATGTTAAAATGTGTTTACAACAAACATTAGTCAAAATACACACTGAAAGATAGGAGACCCCAAATTTACAAAAGTGGGTTTGGTCTTTTTAATTTACTTTTCAAATCAAGTATAAAAACCAATTGAACCTTTCCCATGCATCATTTGCCCATTTCCGAGGAGAAGAAGCTGTTGAGAAGAAATTATTTTGGTTTTCGGGCAAACTGTGAAAATTTTGCAGGCGCTACACGCTGAGCACGGCGCTACGCCCCTAGCCTCCGGCGCTATGCACAGAGGTGAGGCAGGCAGTGTAAGATTACACTGCGCTACACGCTCGTAGGTTGGCGCTGTGCGCAGGCTCAGAAACGACCACCGGTGCCCAGGAGATTGGCTTTTCCGCCTGGCGCTACGCCCCGATAGCCCGACCGGCCTGGCACTGTGCGCAGGTGCTACGCTCTAGCGCTACGCCCTTGGCAGCACTTCAAAATTTTTGCCAAAGACTCTCAAAATAAAGTTTTTTGGCCTCTACAAAGCTTCTGCAAGTTAATACAAGGTTGGTTAACCTTTTTTTCCTTCTCCCAAGTATTATTTATCAGAGAAGTCATCCATGGTTAGAATTGACCAAAACCTTAGAGTATGCAAAAATAAATTGTCATGTCTTTGAACTAGGGTTTATAATAAGAATTGGTTTTTTATATAAAGAGGGGACCGAGTGACTATAAGCCTGACCTCTACCACCAAGTGCAAGCTTTGAAAGCTGTCTTCACCTTAGCTTTCCTCTTTGCAAAAGTTTGACCTACACCACTTTTTTGACTCCAAATACCCTAAAGAAAAACTCAAGGTTCCTTCTGCTGTTTGGACCAACCATCATGTCAGAGAGAGACAGTCACACCAGTGGTGATGAGAGTCATACTCCCACCAAGCCAAAACATCATGGAGGAAAATCTAAAAGGTTTGAGCGCCTAGACACCACTCCAATTACTTTCTTTCCTGTGATCCTTTCATACTTCCAGGATGTAGGGTGCTACCATTTTTGTGAGAAGGTCAAGCAAGTCGAATACCATCTAGACTTAACCAGGTTGTTTTCTTGTAGCCTACAAAACCACCAAGTTAATCTAGTAGGGGTCCAATTTGAGCTTTCATCTGAAATCATTTCTAAGGCAACTGGTATACTAGACGTTGGTGAGCTTTGGTTCAAACAAAAGAAATTGGATTTGGGTTATTATGGGCCTTATTTGAAACCCACCTATCAGCAAAACTGCAAGGCTATTTTTCCTTTTTCTTATTTGCTAGAGAGGTATGCAGCATTAATGAGGTAGATTATCAGTTTTTTCACATGTGAGGGAAGGTACTCCCGACTCTATTCATATCACATCAGATTGCTAATGCATTTTACCAAAGTCAAGATGATGAACCTACCTTATTACCTTTTCCGGAGTATTGATAAAATGGTCTCTGTTGTCAAGAGGAAAAGCTAAGACCACCAAATGCCTAGTCTCTTTCATCACTCCCTGATTAAGATGATTGTCCTATACCAGCTAGAGAAACAAGGTATATCTTGGGATACCTTCATCTCACATGATGTGTTTGCAGACCCCCGGGCCTTCATCCAACAGAGCTTGCCTTCCACTTCACAACCATCTACCTCCACACAGCCATTATCTCCCCATGTGCCTTCTCCACAGAATTTCACCTATTACCTCCTCCCCTAAATTACCAAGTGAAGGGGCTGACAGTAGCCCTAGTGAAGGGCAAATAGGAGGCAACAATGAGGAAGAAGATGAGACAGATAATGATGAACAAGGAGAGGACAGTGAAGAAGAAGAAGAGGATGAAAATGAAGAAAATGATGAAGTAAGCAACCATGATCATGAGGAAAGCATTGAAAAGGAAGATGATGTAGAGGAAGAAGAAAATGAGGAAGAGGAAAGTGGCTAAGAAGAAAGCAGCAATGGCCAAGGGCAGCAAGATGATGAAGGAGAAAACAAAGATGAAACAAGTGATAGCAGCCACAAAGATAACATCAGTGAAAGCAACCACAAGGATGAAAGCAGTGAAGAAGGCAGCAATGAAGAAGGAGAACAACCAGATGAGGAAGGCAACTATCTAAGTGCCCAAGACAGTCCAAGAAAGAGTCATGACAGTCATGACAACTGTCATGACTGTCTTGACAAAAATCAGTCCATAGAAGACAAAGAAAATCAGAGTGAAGAAGACAAAAAAAGCAAAGCAGAGTAAAGGAAAAATTGATGACAACATTTCCTTTGAGACTCCCATAATTTCCCCTCTTTCATTCACTTATCACAGAGGGAAAATGGATGTGTTTGCTGCCTCTAAAAGGAAAAGGGCCATCCCCTCAAAAAATATCAAAGCATCAGACAAAGGCAAAGAAAAAATGAAGAGTGTTGAGCCAAAGGCACCAGTTAGGAGAAGCAAAAGGATTAAAAAGGCTTCTCAAGGCCCTCTCTTTGTTGATCTAGATAGTGATAATGAGGACCAAGGGATAAATACAAAATTGCTCCTCCTAGAAAAATATGCCCAGCTTCAAGAATGGGAAAAGGATTTTGAAAGGGCACAAAGGGTCATCTACTATTATAAACCGGAGCACAAACATTTCAAAGAGGTGAAGAGGGGCCTTGCCTTGCAGAAAAAAACGGTCAAACATTATGCAAGGAAGAGCATGATTGCCAATGCTAAATTGAGGCAAGCCCTCCTAGAGCTAGAAGAGCTAAAAAGGCCCAAAATTCATGACAGCCTCGGGATCTTGGCTGATGCTTCTCAGCGGGTGTCTAAAACCCCTTGAGGGGTCTACCCACCAATTTTGAAGAAAATCCGGAAATTTTTTGTTTTTTTCCAAATTTTGGCCCCTAGGAGCGCAACACCCTAAGCGCTACACTCTTTTTTGGGGCATCCTCAGCTGCTAAAGTTTACATTTTTGGGTTTTTCATGTCTCCAGCAGTCTGCCCAAAAAATTTTAGATCATTTGGAGCATTTTTGCCCCCTCAAAAGGTCAAAAACACCTCAAAAATGACCTTTCTGCCTCCTTTTCAGGCCTGGCGCTGCGCATTGAGCAGTCATGGGAGATTGGATTTTTGAGCAGGTAAATGGCATCCATTTAGCACAACTCAAGTATTTCTGGAAAGTAGACTCTGCAAGCTTTCCAATGATCCATCACGGCCTGAATCCGATGCCGGGAAGTATTGCTGATATGGAGCTACGCACAGAGACAGCTTCAACAAAAGACACTAATTAATGGAAAATTGGTTTTTTAATATTTTCTTGGACAAAAAACTCTTGATTTGATTGGGGAGTTATGTTTTTGTGTGTTTCATTTATTTTCTTATCTCTTATGTGTCTTGGGCCTTGCATGGTCATTAAGCACATTTATGACATTTATGGCTGAATTAGGGTTTCTGGAAGCCTCTTAGGGTTTCCACCTCCTCATTTGCTCCATAAATAAAGCATGAGGCTCTTGTATATTTTGTTGGATGTTGATGACTTATGCTGAAGTAATACATAGTCCCTTGAAGCTTTTGATGAGAAATTGATGTCTTGGAGCTTATGCATGATCTGATTCACTTGTTGATGGAGTAGGATTGTTTGCAGGATCCATAGGTCTGGTTGATGGTGAAGTTTTCTCTTGTTAATGTTTTCCATCCATCTATGCTGCAGTAGGAAAAAAAAATTAGACTAAGATATGCTTGTTGATGGCACCATAGATCTGTTTGTTTCCTTCACTGCCTAAATGTTTTCTTATGCTTAAGATATGTTAGGGAATTCATCTCTTGCTCTCTAATAAGTTTTTGGCTTGTCTATTTTCTTGAATGATTTATACCAGTTAGTATCAATTATGATTTATGGCTAGCCCTGCATATTGTTACCTCTGAAGTACTCTGTTCTTGAAATCATCTTTTGAAGCAGCTTTGCATATAGTTTGTCAAAGAAGTTTGTCTTAACCATGCTCTTTTCCTTTACTTAGCTAAAATTGTCTCAAGGAACTTTCATAGCTGTCATTGTGGATGCTAGGGTTTTTCTCTTCTTCTATGGTTATAGTTACTTGTGAAACTTAAATGTTTTTCCTGCTCTTGATGATAAAACCCATGAAAGATTAAATAAGTTTTTGCCTTTCTATGTTTTATCTGAATGTTGTCTTGGTTGATTATCTGCTTTTAGTCTGAAATCAAATGGATTAGGTTTCACTTATGCCTTTGATTCTCTTTCCATGCTTATGATTTTCTAACTCCCTCAGTTTACAAGTATATAAAGGATTCTGTTTCTGCCCTTTATTAGCTTGTTGTTCTCAAGTTTAATGTCCATCTCATGATCCTTCACAACCTTAAAGATCCACCAACCAAGTTAAATTGCCCTGCAAATGCTCTTGAAACCATTTATGAACTCATTCATGACCTTGTTTGACTCCATTGCCCAATGACTTAACAATCTTCCTTGTTTTCTATCTAAATCTATCTGAGCATCATACCCAACCAAAAACAATCAAAATACCCTACACTTAACATCTAGCCTAAAATCAACGCTAATCAGCAAACAAGTTCACATCTTTGCACCTACTTGAGAGATCCCTCTTCGAATCCAGGAAAGCTAGGTCCTTGGATTCCAAAGCCTGGTTTGATGTTACCCTATACCTTTGTATCTCAATCAATCTAGCAAATTACGGGGAGCTAATAACACAATTGAGTAGGCTACAAAGGAACTTGCTCTGATACCATGTTAAACACATAAATGGAATAGACAATATGTGAAGGATAATCTTGAGATACATTTCTATTCACAAAGATGCACATTTATAATACATTTTTATGAAAGTTGGATTCATATTCCAAGGTCTCTTGGACTCCCTTTGACTGTTCAACTTCCACACCATAACCCTTAATGGATTAGGTGTCCAACACTCATATTGGAAAAGTAACTAGGTTCGGTCTTCATATTTATCTTTGTACTTGTATCAATTTGTATTTTATATAAAAGAAGAAAAAAACAAATTTGTTCAAGCATGAGTTTCATGCTCAAGTCTAGGTTAAGCATGTTCTTCAAGCTTCCAGGGATTGTTGAGACAAGAAATTCCCATTTGGACTCTTTGTAACAAAAGAAAAATATTAATTTTTGAGTCAGGTAAAGTCAATTTTTCCTCCAAGACCAAATTGGCCTTGTGATGATAAGTCGGTTTTGTTGAGGCACCTTTTCACTTTCCTAGATGACTATATATAGGGTAGACCTCATCCTCATTTTAAGACACTACAAGCAAGTTCAATTCATGCAAAAAAACAAGGAAAGTAGAATGAAGGCCTAGGAAAGAAGAGAAACTCAAGGAAGAAGATGAAGACTTGAAGTGTTGACTAATTTTGCTCACATGTGCAACAAGGCTAGGGTTTTTGCGAGCTACAGGGTCGAGGATTGCAAATCCAAGTTACAGATCTTATGTAGAAGGATGAGACTCTGAGATGAAGAGGAATTTATGAGTTTTGACCATCATTGACATGGAAAATGCTGATTTTATTTAAAGAAGACTTTTGGAGGGCTGACTTGGTGCTTGGAGGAGGTTTAATCTTTGGGTCTTGGAGGCCTTATTTTGATTTGATTCTATAAGAAGAGGATTGCTCTAGTTTTCCCCAATTGTGGTTTTTCCCTAGCTTGAATCCTATATCTTGTGTTCTTTGTGCCTTGGTGTTCTTCATGTTTTGGTAATTTCTTGATGAAGAAGTAAAACTAAATAATATAAAAACCAACAAATATCACAAATAATTATCAAGTAAGGAGAATCAACATTAATCTACAAATATATTTATTTTCCAAAATCTCAGCCTCTTTTGGTTCTCTTCGCAAAGTATCAAGAAGAAATGTTCAAATATGGTGCCTTCTCCCCTTTCCTTTTTCCCCTTTTTTCTCTCATTAAGAAAAGATACCCTCCAAGCCCTTATCAAATGAGTAGCATCAAGTTGGCTTAGAAGGTGACAATTCAGCCTCGTGAAAGGGCTATTCGACCTGCTAGAGAGACTGTATATAAGAGAGCTTGACTTCATTTGGAAATGCATCTAATCAAGCAACAACAAGTTTGACCAAGAAAGTTAAGAAGACAAGAAAGAAGCCTCATCACCTAATGAAGAGAAGAAGAGAGAAAATGTAGTTTTTGGACTGTCTTTGGGCCATTATACTTCACACATGCAAGAAAATTAGGGCACCTATTGCAGAAACTAGACCAAATTGCAGACTTGCTAAGGGAAGTCGAGTTAGGGCATAAATAGGTATACTTTGCAAGTCGAATTCTATAGAAGAAAGAACCAAGTCAAGCGAAGGAGAAGAAAGGAAGAAATCACACACGTGCAAGAGCTAGGGTTTCTGCAGTAGTTGAAGTTGCAAAAGAAACTGTTGGGGTCCAAGTTGTTGGATAAGTTGGGGTCGAAGTTGTTGGAAAGAAAGATCATCAAGAACAAAGGTTGACTTGGTGTTGGAGGGGTCTTTGACAAGGGTCTTAGGTCTTGGAATTCGTCATTTGAAGTTCTATAAGAAGAGAAGATTTCTTGCAGGTTTTCCTCTCAAGAGGAGAGGTTTTTTGACCCTAGCTTATAGCCTACATCTTGTGTCCTCTTGTATTATTGTTATTCATTGTGTGGTAGCAGTTTGATGATATAAAACACATTAAAAATAACATTGAAGAAGCTAATCAAGTTAAGTAAAAGGACATCACAAGTAGTTATCAAAGTGAGAGAAATCACCTAATTTAGTTGCCCTTTTCTCAACATGGTATTAGAGCTAAGGTGACTACAACAAGGAAAGGAAGCTTGAAGAATATCATTGAATTGAAGAAGGATTCATAAGGGCCAAGCAAACTAAGGAGGACCATTGATCACATCATAAGGACCACATCATCACAACTCTTGGAAGAAGAAAAAGACCTCAAAAACCTTACCTCCATTGAAAGAAGGAATTTACGTTTGAAGCACCTTGGGAAGCCTCCACATTCTACATTATTATCCAAGGAAGCAAGAAGAAGCATTGCCATCATCATCAAAGACATCAAGGTGATATCCCTCACATTGAAGCAAAGATCACATCTCAAATGTCCTTGAAGAATATCATCAAGGAAGCAACATCTTCAAGAAGGCATCAAGTTGAAGATATCATCATCTAGGAGTAGCTTCACTTGACAAGTAAGTATCTTTATATTTATATCCGAATCTACTATCAAAATGAATTAATTCTGCAAGGAAAGCAATAAATTGGTTGGGTCATCAAATTTCCTTGCACGAAAGAAGAGGATAGATTTGATCCTCATAGAGAATGAAGTTATTGAATATGTTAAGGGTTCAATCTCCAAACCATATCAAGAGAAATCTCAAGAACTATCAAATTATATGAAAGGGGAAATAAGGGCTCAAAGAATCCTCATAGAATCAATCAAGGATTCACTTATCCCTTATGTAACAAAGATGGAGACATCAAAAGAAATCTATGAAAAGTTGGTAAAATTGTTTTATGTAAGCACTGCGGGAGAAGTCATACCATTGAGAACTGAATTATACAAAATGAAGGTATCAAAGGAAGAAGGAATAGCCTCATACCTTATGAGGGTGTCACAAATAAGAGATCAAATACAATAATGAGGAGAAATAATGTTTGATAAAAAAATTACCTCCGTAGTACTCAATGCACTACCTGATGAATGGGGCAACTTTGTATCAAGTATCTATGGAAAGAAGGAAGCCACTCCATTCAGTGAAATTTGGTCATATGTAAGATTTAAGAAACTAGGTTGAAGGAAAAGAGAGATTTTGGATCAAATGAACAAGTTCATGCATATGTTGCTATGGCTACCAGAAAAGGAAAGTTTGGAAAGTTTGATTCTCGGAAAAAAGAAGAAGATCGATATGTCAAAGATACAATGTTATGAGTTTAATGAATATGGGCACTACAAAAAGAATTGTCCCAAAATCAAGAAGGAAAACAAGAAGAGAAAGGAAAGAAATGAAGCCCATATCATCGAAGAAGTAGAAGAACCCGAAAAGAAGAAATCAAAGGAGGAGGAAGTGAAAAATCTCTACTATGACTGAATTAGTAAGATCTCCATTAGGAGCATATAAGGACAACCAAATTAGTAATCTATATGATTGGAGAAAGTCATCTAGAAAGATAGAAGATAAAGAGATCATTATAAATCATCATCATTAGAAAGGAGCATTTGCAGAATGAAGATCATTAATATCCTCCATTGGAATATTTGTTAGAAGATTCACCTCTACTTAGAAGAAGCAAGTGTCTCGCAGATGGTCTACATTCCACCTTGTGTGGGAACTACAGTTAGAAGGATGAGGGTATGATGACAAAGGACTGCAGCATGTCAAGTTGGTTGAAGTACTTTCATCTTGAAGCAAGGAAAGGAAGTTGCTAGAAGGAAGTTTAGATGACCAAAAGGAGGAAGAGGTGTGTATATATTTGATAGATAAAATTCATGTCATCATATAGTTGTAGATAGCATGGTCTAATGCTCTATATCATAATCATGATCGAAGAAGAAGGATCTCTTCCTTTAGAATGATGCTTGAAAGCATGTAGACAATGTGCCTTGAACTCTTCTACATATTGAAAAGATGAAATCAACATAATATGACCTCATATGGAAAATGAGGCGGTTGACAATTATGGTTCCTATAATAAAGGAATTATATATCGAAGTTCCTAGGGAAGTAATATGTGAAGAAAGGAAGAAGAGTTTGTGAAATATTTAATTGTAATCATGTAAGATAAGTTAAGTAATCAACATCCGAGATAACTAGAATAATTAGCTATGACATCTCCATGGAAGAAGAAGGTATGAAGACCTTGATATGGATTCTGGAAAAGGAAAACCTTGGTAATATTGTCTTGGAGATGGGTTCATACATGTGCAGGATGTTGATGTTTCAAGAAGTTGATGTCATGACAAAAGGCCATCATTAAAAAGATAATTTTGATTTGATGTTTATATTTATTTTTGAAAACATTTGGTTGGGTTGAAACAGGGCTATTGAAAGAGATTTGTAGATGTCACCTACAACTAGTAATTATGAGAATGGATGGAAGATCCTGAAAGAAACATGACTTGGAAGAGGTAGTTGTATGAAGGATAGCCAGATGTGAACTAGAAGATCACTTTCTGATGAAGAGAAGGATGACATAACTATTGGTCTTGTTGAAAAGAAAGTGATGTAGAATATGGTCGATGCCCTACGAAGATGTTATGATGAAGAAGGCTCCATAATGAAGAAGATGAAGTTCATGACATGATGCAGAAAGAGGAGCCCTACAAGCAACTGATAATACCATGATCTCCACCAAAACATCAAAGAGTTGTCAAGTCCCTAGTTGAGAGGGAGCTTGGGCAAGTCCCTTGTTAAAAGGGAGCTTGGGAATATTCGTTTTATAGGAATGTGTAGATCCTCCCTAGTTAAGAGGGAGAGATAGACACATCATACTTGTATTCTTGTTATGAAGAAGGAATGGAGGATTGGGTAAATATCTGGTTTTCGATACCATTTGAGGATGTGGTAGGGCATCCAATATGTAAGAGTAGTCGAAGAAGAAATTCCTTGAGGATGTGTCATTCCAAGATAGGAATTGTCCTCAAAGGACATACCTTGTGAACATATAGGTGGGGTATGTTCCTTAAGAGACAATGATGATGGTGTCTATCAGTTATTGTCTCGCCAGCATTGTTCTCTGATCTTGTGGAGAGATAGAGCTATCAGTCAAGGCCTTGCTATGTGATAATGTTAGTTGATATGATGAGATGCAATGAGACAAGTTGAAACAATAGCTTATGAGATGACTTACCAATCCGATTTTTCTTATGATAATTCTTCAGTATGAGAATGTCCAAGTACCTTGTATATATTATGAATACCTCCCTAGTTAAGAGGAAGTATTGAAATATGTAACTAGGTTCGGTCTTCATAATGACATATGTAATCATGATTTTATGTATTTAATGAAAAGAGAAAAATAAATTTATTATTGTTATTCTTGATAGGTTAGCGCATCTTGAACCATGATTACTCCCTCCTACATCTATACACCTAAGTGTGGGCTTCCCTCATCATAGATACCCTTGTACCATGGCATGTGGCTTGGATCCTTCCCGTAATGCCCCACTTTGTTCCATCATTATATCACATGACACCTACCACATGACGAATGTACCATGGGCATGTCATTCCCTTAGAGGTTGAAACCACCTAATAGGGTCCTTGATTAACCTCCTTCTTGAACTTGGAGACACCTGCACACTATAAAGCCCATTATGGAAGGGCATGCCACTATGAAGTGCCCACTTGGTTCCATGATTCGTAAGTTCATTTGCTCAATTACACTAATGATTTGTTGTACTGAAACTGGAAGGTAAAGAGACACATTGAATCTTATGCAGGATTGCAAGTGGGTCTTCATCTTGGGCTTTGGTCCCCCCTATACGGGGTCCATGCCCTCCAAAGCGTCATATTGGAATTTGTAAGGTGTGTGTTGAGAGTCATGAGCCTCCATTATAACAGAGAGAAAATATCCATGCCATGGGATCCTTTAGTACCATCCATTTCTCATTCGTGTCCCACTTATTTGATGATGATGATGCACTTGGACCACCTTGCCCAGTCAACTACACAATTGCACCACACACTTGGCAGTTGATCCAGGGCCTAGATTACCATGGGAGACATAGGGAGGGCTTGCATCAACTTTCCAGCCCTTGTAGATGGGATACACACTTGTTTGATTCAATTGGAGACCAATGAGGATGTTTTTGTAACCCCACAACCACTTGGGAGCACCACAAGTCATTTTCTTGAAGATCAAGGGGCCTTCCCCTTCATCACTATTTTTGGAGCCCTTCCATTCATTTTGGCAGATATTGGACTTCACTAGGCCTTCCAACAACCTTCCTAGCTATTGTATTATTTGGCCCTCTTGAGAGGCTTATTTTTCATATTATGGAGCTATTCGGTGGGCTTGTCACCAAAAGGTTGTTATTTGTACATTATTTTATTATTAGGATATATCTTTCTAAAGATTTTGGACTTGCAATTTGTGGAATGATTTGGATTATTAAATTCATTTTGATGTGTGGAATATTTTTTCTCTCTCTCTTGGAGCTTCTATTTTGAAAATGTGATGGATGGATATACTCTCTTGTCATGTAAGTTATCTTTTCATGTGAATTTCTTGATAATTTGTGTCTAATATATAGAACACTATGCTTTGATTTAGTTTGCTCCCTAAAGATTAATGTGAATTTATGAAACACTTGTAATCTTGGCTCGTTGCATATGTTATTCATATTGGCAAGAAAAATGGATTTTCCTAGGGGTAGGTTGTGCACCTTTTACCTTGAAACTCCATCAAATCTAGCATACCAAAGTATAAAAGTCCGAATTTGCCATGTAGTTGCATCCATTAGTAGTGAAGTTACTTCTTTAGGCCTCCTTCAAGAGCGAAGTTCCCAAGTCTTGATCATTTTGACTCCAATCTTCCCAATAGCCAAGCACTGGTCCTAAATCCTTGATGGTCAACCCTAAAACTATTTTTCTTTCCCATTTTTCCTATTTTTCTACCCTAACCCTAGAAGGGAAGCTAAGTCCTAGCACGAACTACATTAGAGACTTCTGCTTGGGGTGCAAATTGGTACACTACTACGTTGTCCCTTTCTCTAAGTGCCCTTAAAGTTTCAAGCAATTCTCGTGGCTAGTTTGAGAGAAATATCAAGCCCTAGCTCCAAAATCATTTCTATTCTTCACCTTCCTTGGTTAGAGGCATTCCTAGGGTAAGTTGCTCTCAAAAAATCATTGGAATTTCACCTTTCTTCGACCCTTCCTTCTAATCCTTGCTTGACCTAGTCATATTGTTGATGATCACCCTGAACCCTAGGCCTTGCTTGGATCCCCCTTGGTCTCTCTTATGGTCCCAACCTTCGTAAGATCTATATTTCACAAAACCTAAAGAGAGGTCCTCCTCCCTTTCTAGGAAACCTTGATCTAGGCATAATTCTTCTATCAAATATCCTCTAACCTAGGTCTAGGCATCCTTCCCTCAAGCCTTTCTTGGAGAGCCCTTCTTTGCTTCTAAAATAAGCAACCTATTATTTGAGCCTCTCCCGTGAATGAGATTTTGAAATCACATTGTACATTTTTATTGACCTCATCATTCTAGTGATTTCCACCATATCGAGACTCCTCTCATTTGTGAAAGTTTGTAAAGAGCAGGGGACATCGAACAAGGTGAAAATGCATCCTTGTCCCATTGTTTCCACTTGATCTAGTAGTACTCCCTCTTGAACTCCTCCTTGGACCCCTGCTAAATTGAGCGGTGATAGGTACTATCATGTTTTAGAGGAATTCCACATCCAACCTAAGGGTATGAATCACTAGTGTGCAAAGGTGATTGGTGTGCTCATGGGAAAGCTGTACAAATTACATTTTGAGCCAGTAAGAGCATTGGTGAGTGCGGGTTGTGATTTAGGGGAGCTATGGAACAGGAGGATGTCACACCTTCATTATGAAGTGCTTAATTTTCTTAGGCATAAAATGACAGGGCTTCAAAATTTAGCACAAAGAGGCATGACCCATCCAAAGGATGCGCTATGGAAAAATATGCCAAGGCAATTTTCCCACCCAGTGACATAAAATCCAAGGGTTTTTTTGGATCTTATACATTCAAACATATGTGGGCCTAGGTCTCCCATATCCTTTATTGGATACAAATATTATGTCACGTTTATTGATGATTACTCCAGGAAGAGTTGGATTTATTTCCTCAAAAACAAGGACGAGGTATTTAGCAATTTCCAATAGTTCAAAGCTCTTATGAAGAATCAGATAAGGAGAAAGATTCAAGTGTTGCAATCAAATAATGGGGGTGAGTACACCTCAAATTCCTTTAGTAAGTGAAGAAATAAAAAAGGAGTTGATTTCTCTCTATAATCCTCAACAAAACGAAGTAGCGGAGGGGAAGAACATGGATATAATTGGAGATGTGAGGGTTATGTTGCATGATCAGGGGTTTCCCATGTTTTTTTCGGATAAGGCTTGCCATACCGCAGTGTAAATTCAGAACATGAGTCCCCATAAGGTTTTGGGGAGGATGACTATTGAGGAGGCATACACCAGCAAGAAACTAAATGTGAGACATTTTAGGATATCTGGATGTCTAGTCTATTTTCACGTTCCTTTTGAGAAGAGAAAAAAGTTGGAACCGATTACAGAGAAGGGGATCTTTGTTGGATACAAAGAGACTTCCAAAGCCTACCATGTATACATACCAATTCTCAGGAAGACAGAGATGGGTAGCAATTTACAGTTTAAGGGGGAAAGGGATTTCAGGAAGTCCACACAAGATGATGATCCAACACATGCGGGAGGTTAGGACTCACAAGAACAAAAGGAGGAGAGGATACAAGATCTAGATCCACAAGTACTGGTACACATACTATTCAGGAGGACAAGGAGGAGTGAGGAAATCTGATTACATAGGACGAGCCTTCCACATTGGAAAAGGGTTGGCCTAGGTCGGTCATGCAAACACTGAGATATGCCAAGGATGTGGGGCCTCCTGAGAAGCCTACCATGGAGAGCAGGCCTCTAAAAAGATACACTAGCTACATGGCACTCATGAAGGAGTTGATAGATGTAAAGCCTTCCAATTTTCAAGAGGTTGTTGATCAACAAGTTTGGTAGGATGCCATGGAGGAGTATGCCTCGATCATAAAGAATGATGTCTGGAGGTAGTGCCACGACCAAAAGAAAATATGTTGGTTAGATCGTGATGGATCGAAAAGGTTAAGCGAGAATTTGATGGGAGCATGGAGAAGTTCAATGCATGATTTATGGCCAAGGGGTTCTTGCAATGAGAGGGAATTGACTACGAGGAGACATTTTCCCCTATAGAAAAATATATCTTGATTCGGGCTATTATCTCTATAGCAGCATAGATGGGTTGGAGAGAGCATTAGATAGATGTCAATATTGCTTTCCTCAGTGGGATCATTGAGGAAGAAGTCTAAATTTAGAAACTTGAGGGGTTTGAGGTGCATGGGAGGGATTCCCATGTTTACAGATTGAAAAAGGCACTTTATGAGCTCAAGAAGGTGCCTTGGGCATGGTACTTGAGGATATATAGATACTTGCAGGAGATGGGCTTTGAGAAGAGTGAGACAGACCCCAACCTTTACTACACATTGGTAGGGGAGGAGCCTCTCATATTGGTGCTCTATGTTGATGAATTTTTCATGACAGGGAGTGAGGAGCTCATTGTTGACTACAAGAGAAATCGTGTTGTGTTCGATATGAGGGACTTGGGGTTAATGCACTATTTCCTTGGTTTGAAGGTGTGGCAGAGAGAGGGGAAATATTTCCTTGGTTAAGGGAAGTACATTGTGGAGATCTTGAAGAGATTCAGGACGTTGGACTACAAGCCCATGCATACATCTATGGTCACAAACTCGAGGAAGGTGTTGATTTTTGTAGCATCAAATGTGCTCTAGCCTTGAGATTTTGTAGAGAGGCTAAGACACATGTATTCTCTAAGACCCATAAATCGTTTGGAGAAATTCCACCTAGATATGACTTAATTAAAACAATTAATCAGTTTTTGATATTTCCTAAGTCTAAACTTAGGAAGTATGATTAATTAAAAGGCATTACTTATGTCAAGTGCGAATCTTCCAGAAAAAGGCATGGATCGAGTCCTAGTTAATCTTATCCATAATTAAGTTTTAATCTTGGTCGTTGATGTCTTAACGAGAGATTATAAGAAGGAACTCGATGGGCACTTGGAGAACACACTTGTAGAGATGGAATTCACTAATAGATTGATTGCCTAAGTAACAACGATGAGTTGCTAGAGATAGAGACAGTGAGCTCGTTGCAGTGAGAGAGCGGCAGGGATAGTAAGGCTAGAGGAAGTTTTTCCAGATCTAGTGAGTGCATAACAAAGAGGCAGTGAGTGCCACAAAGAGGCAACACAGAGGCCACATAGAGGTTGTTGGAAAGTGTAACTAGGATTGGTCTTGATAATGACTATGTAATTATGGATTTATATAATGAAGAAGACAAAGATAATAAAATGTATTTTGTATATACTTGCTTCATGGGTTTCATGAGCAAGAAGTTTTAGGTCAAAGACTTATTCTTGATGTCTTTAGGGGTTTTTCATCTTGTTATATAGAGTCATGTATATGAGGAAGTGTTACACTTGTGAAGAACTACCATTGATGTAAATAATATGCTCCAAGAAATTGTCTAAATTCTCCTTGCAAGTCGGATCAAATATGGAAGATACACCTCCTTGTCAAGTCGGCCTTCCAACAGAGAAAAATTCAGCCTAGGATAGGAGAGAGACAAGATAGTCCATATAATAGGGTGGACTACGGCCTCATTACACCATGAATTTTTCAGATGAAGTCTGAAGTTGAAGTGCGAAGGAAGGACTGAAGTTGGTGCGAAAAAAGAAGGAAAAATAACGAAGGAAAGAAGGAATAGTATACCTTTGTCTTGGGTCTAATCTATCTCGGTCTAATTCCGTGATAAGAGCACGAAGTTCAGGATCACAGTGCGAAAGGACAAGACATTTTAGTTAAGCATAGCATCATGATAGGGTTAAGAAATATCTACTATATAGTGCGAAAGAAGGTTGTCTTGTTGTCTAGGCAGTGTATAGAAGTACTTTGCAAGAAGTGCAAAGTGAAGATAATTCAGGTCTCCATCTTGATTACTATTCTCGGAAAAACTCAGAAGATAAGACCGAACGACTAAGGTATAAAGGAATCATATTACAGCTAGTAAAATATAATATTCTTGGGTGTAGTAAAAGTCTCTTGGTAACCAAAAGAAAAGGAATTGAAGAACATCATTTGGGCAGCTAGATTAGGGACTGCGTCTCCCTAAGTGTTGGTGCAACATGGTGCAGAGAAAGAGTTCAACATAAGGAGCCAAGAAAGAGCAAGAGACAAGGTCTTGGAGACATATTGGTGTTCAGGGTCCAAGTTAAGGTCACAGTACTAGTCAACTGAAAGTCTATAAGAAGAATTACTTGTGGGTTTTCCTCTCCAAGAGGGAGAGGTTTTGGCCCTGGCTTGAAGAGCCAAAACCTTGTGTCTTTTGTGTTTTGATAATTGACTTGATGAAAGATATAATAAGATAATGAAGAGAATATCTAAGTAAAATAAATAAGTTCACAAGTAATTATCAAGTAGAGAATTGAATTAAACTATGCCCTACCAAATTCTCAACAGAGGTTGTGTAGTGCTTCGGAGGAGATCCACAATTTTGTTAGGAGGCAGAGGGTCCAGTTTCCAGACAACAGAAGATCAGTTGGTGAGGATAATTTTGTTTCCATTTGTGTGACACAATACTGTGTAGGTTGATGCAGTGACTGCGCAAAGGCAACACATAGCAGCTCATCCTGTCAGTGTCCGATCACCAGTGGCAGTGAGATTTTTCTCACTAAGCTCCATTATCAAATTTTTTCTCTGTGTGATTTTCCAGTTTGGGAAATCATAGATTTGTACTCAAGATTTACTACTACATAATATACAAACCCTCAACTGCTGCACCGGTTTTCCCACATTGGGTTTTTCCGGGGACTTAGTCCAAAAATAACTGAGTTATTTATGTGTATTTTTCTATCTAACCTGCGTTGTATTTAGTTTTGGATGTATTTATTTTGTGAAAGCTGCAACGTATTGATTTCGATATTTACCGTAGAACACGATAAATAATTTGTTCAATTTAATACCAAATAGAAGAAATCTAATTAGTTGTTGCAGTTGGATTCCAAGTTGTGGAATTTTCACATGGTATTAGAGCGCATGAGAAGCAGGAAGAGCTCAATTGTAGAAGGAAAGAGGGAGCTTCAAGGCACTGTGTAGGCAGCTGCTCAAAACCCCAGGTCAAAAGGGAAGAAGAGCACACACTGAGGGAATTATTTCCTCATGGAACTTCTAGCCAAGAAGTTCAAATTCTCCACGCAGAGCAATAGCAGCCATGAGTAAATTTGCCTACTTCAGCAGGGAGTGCGTAGAGCCAGTCAACAGTTGCACAGAGGAGAAGAGGTAGATTTTGATATTTTTGGCGAGATGAAATCATCTGGGTTGAGATATCAAGATCAGTTGGACGATTCATCCAAATATGTGATCTAGAAGGCCAAGATTTCCTGTCTTCTAGATGAACATGTTCTCAAGACATATATCAGTTTAGTGGTAGTTGTACCCACAAACCCAGATCAGCATAAGACCTGCAAAAAGGAGATGGCGAAAGCAAAGAGGTTGATCCTCGATGGAGTTTGAGATCACGTAGTATCACACATAGCTGACAAAGATACTACCAAGAAGATGTGAGATGCCCTTGCTACGCTATACCAAGGATCTTCCGAGTAATAGAAGATGTATTTGGAGGAGACGCTGAGGTGTACCAGGATGTAGAAAGGGGAGCATATAGACCCCTTCCTTACTAAGCTTCGGGAAGTCTGTGATCAACTATCTGCAGTTGGGTCAATGCCTCAACCCATAGAGTTGGTATGATTAGCCCTAAACAACGTATCCAAGGAGTGGAAAGTGTTCATCCAAAGTATTTTGGGAAGAGAAAACTTGCCAGATTGGGATAGGATGTGGGTTGATCTGTAGTAAGAGAAGATGAGGTGAGACTTGGTGAGGAGCACCATCAGTGGCAGCAACATAAGTGAGACGAAGGACTTAAAGGAGGAGAACACAACTCTTACATTAAAGGGGCAGTAGGAGCAACACAGAAGGAAGAAGGACATATCCAAACTCAAGTTCTTAAGATGTGGTGAACTTGGTCACTACAACACCTAGTGTCTGCTAAGGAAGAGGGACAAAGAGGAGAAGCAGGACCAACAAGCTACATATGCTGAGATAGATAGGTTGTCCTCCAGATTGGAGGAAGAGTTTTCCATGATCACCGACATACCTCCAGGGGTGAGGTAGGGTGATTTGGTTTTGTAGCCCCGGAGAGCTACATATGGGCAAGATCCTTGAGGATTCCACCTCTTGGATCAATACCTTGCTGCGAGAGCCCATAGCAGTAGTAGAAGGATGGACCAGTGGCAGTTGGTGCAATCGAGTTCTAGAGTGACAGATGCAGTAGCGAGTAGCAATCAGAGAGTAGGCAGTGTAGAGCAGAGTTGGCAGCAGTGCATGTTGCACAGTGCAAAGTCAGCAACAACATAGAGGCTTCAGTGATAGCGCAGAGACTAGCATCAGTCAGCACTTAGGTGACAAATGCATCATAATGAACACATTTGGTTCAGTATGATGGACATCTCTTAGTTGCAGCAGCAAGAGATGAGAGACAGTTGCATATGTTGCAGTAGCAGCAGCAACAAAGTTGCAGTGAAAATACAGTAATTGGAAATAGTATGCAGGGTCATCAAAAACACCGATGCAGTGTAGAATCAAAGTTGCACAGTATTTGGTTGGTAGTAAGGCCAAACATTAATGACGTGACAGGAGGTGGTACAAAATATGAGTATTGCTACCAGGAGGGAAGTAGTACTAGAGCACATTCCTCGCTAAGAGGGACTGTTGATTTTTGTAGCATGAATAAGCTCTAGCCTTGAGATTTTATAGAGAGGCTAAGACACATGTATTCTCCAAGACCTAGAAATCATTTGAAGAAATTCCACCTAGAGACGACTTAATTAAAATAATTAATCAATTTTTAATATTTCCTAAGTCTAAACTTAGGAAATATGATTAATTAAAAGGTATTAATTAAGTCAGGTGAAAATACTCTAGAAAGAGGCGTGGATTGAGTCCTAGTTAATCCTAGCCATAGATTATGTTTTAATCTTGGTCGTTTATGTCTCAACGAGAGATTATAAGAAGGAACTTGATGGGAACTTTGAGAACACAGTTGGAGAGATTGAATTCACTAGAAAATCGATTTCCTGAGTAGCAACGCTGAATTGATGGAGAGAGAACAAGTGAGATAATTGTAGTGAGAGAGGGGCAGGGATAGTAAGGTTGGAGGAAATTTTTCAAGATCCTGTGAGTGCATAGCAAAGAGGCAGTGAGTGCCATAGAGAGGCATCACAAATGCCACGCTAAGGTTGCACGGTGCTTCAGAGGAGATCTGCAATTTTGCTAGGAGGCAGAGGTGATTTAGTGCCAGAAGCCGGAGAGAGTTATTGGAGGCCAGGAGGGTTCAATTTCCAGACAACAGAAGATTAGTTGGCGAGGAGAATGTTGTTTCCAGCTGTGTGACACAGTGACTGTGTAGAGGCAGTGCAGAGCATCTCATCCTAAGCTAAGGTCAATGTCAGATCACCAATGGCAGTGAAATTTTTCTCACTATGCTCTATTGTCAATTTTTTTCTCTGTATGATTTTCCAGTTTGGGCAATCATAGATTTGCACTCAAGATTTACTACTGCATCATATAAAAACCCTTAGTTGCTGCACCAGTTTTTCTGCATTGGGTTTTTCTAGGGACTTAGTCCCAAAATAACCGAGTTATTTGTGTGTGTGTTTCTATCTTTCCTGCATTGCATTTATTTTGTAAAGGCTGCAGTGCATTGATTTCGATATTTACCGTAGAACATGATAAATAATTTGTTCAGTTTAATAACAAATAGAAGAAATCTAATTAGTTGCTGTAGTAGGATTCCAAGTTGTGGAATTTTCACAAAAGGTGGGTGTTTCAGAGTTAGAGGCTATTGACCCCACATTATATCGTTAGTTGATTGGCTCACTTATGTATTTGGTCAATAGTGAACACTAGGTTAGATAGTTGTTTCGTAGTAAACACTCTCAACTAGTTTATGGTGGACCCAAGGAGAGTGCACTAGATTGTTGTGAAACATGTACTCATATATTTAAGAGGCATTGTGGAGTTTGGGTTGCAGTATGAGTGAGGAGATGGAGTGAGGCTTACAAGTTATACAGATGTTGATTGGGTGGGATGCTTAGTGGACAGAAATAATACTTCAAGTTGTTTCTTTAGCTTGGGTTCAAGAGCTATTTACTGGTTCAAGAGAAAGTAGAGATTGGTTTCATTGAGTTCTGCAAAGGAAGAATACATGGCAATGAGTATGGATGCATGTGAAGCAAGCTAGCTACAAAATTTACTCTTGGGTTTTGTTTAGACAAGATATGTATGCAACCATCATCCCATTGTGATAATCAAAGTTGCATAAACCTCTATGAGAATCCAGTGTTCCATGATAGATCTAAGCACATTGACATCAGTATCACTTCATCTAGGATTATGTGCAGAGAGGGGTCGTGACACTTCAGTATGTGTTGACTGATGAATAGGTTGATGACATTCTCACTAAAGCATTGTTGAAAGGAAAATTCATCCACTTCAAAGTTCAAAGATAAGTTGGGGATAGTTCAAACTTCAGAATCCCTTCCTCACTAAGAGAGAGTGTTTAGTTATGGTAGCTTGGGAGGTATTTGTTGGAAAGTGTAACTAGGTTCGGTCTTCATACTGACATGTAATTGTGATTTTTGTAAATGATGAAAATAAGAGAATAAAATTATTTTTGTTATGCCTTGCTTCATGGGTTTCATGAGAAAGAGTTTTTGAGTTAGATGGCTCCCATTGAGAGCCTTATGATTTATCATTACTATCAAAAGAATTAATGTCATGTATGAAGAGCTCTTCTTGAGCATGTGTCAAATGTATAGAAGTCTATAAAGCCCTCCAACGACAAGAATACGTCCCTCTCTTCATGATGTCCTAAATATGAAGTAATGGCTCGTGTCGGCTCACTCAATTAAGAAGACAGCCATTAAGATGCTCATGTAGAATTATTATATAGGACAAATTACTATATATATATGTGGCTTGGCTCTTCGCATTAGTACAGACATAATTCAAATATCTCTAAGATTTCACAGAGTAATTACAGATTTTGGATAACAAAAAATGAGGAGCTCAGATTAAGGTACACAAATAAGATTGGATACTATGAAGGGGATTAAGATCCATCTTAGGTTCAGATTACAATGACAAGGAAGAAGAGAATTTTCTTTGTATAGACCATAGTTTGGTATTTGAAATAGACACAGTTCCGTAAAGGACCTATAGTTTAGTATTAAATCACAATGATTCAGTATATCTCAAAACAAAGAAGAATTTGGTGCCTCGCAAGAAGAAGATCTCGGCACTATGTCAGACATAAGGATTCGGTTCTACTGTTGAAGGAAAGGTTCATTAGAGTAACCTCAGTTTAATATAACTACATGACTACAATGATCTCATATAATGTAAGATCTGAAGAGGAATTGATAAGGTGGAAGAGGACTTGTGTCTTGGCCTTGGAGTGGCTAATAGGTCAAGGGTCGTGGTCTTGGTATTCCTCAATTGGAATCTCTATAAGAATAATTTGTGTGGGTTTTCCTCTCAAAAAGTGAGAGGTTTTGGACTTGGCTCATAGCCTACATTTTGTATCTCTCGTCTATCTATGTTTATGCATTGGTAGTTATTTGATGAAAAAGAACACTGATAACTTAAGTAAAGAGAAGATCCTAATCTAATTAAAAAAGGATACTCACAAGAATTTACTTATCAAGAGAAATCACCTAATTCATGATGCCCTAGATTTATCAACATGGAATCAGAGCTAAGGTGACTAAGTCAAGGAAGGTCATCTAATCAAGAGACACTCAAGGATCAAGTTTCAAGGAAGGAATCAAATCAAAGATCATTGTGAAGACAAGATCTTCAAAGAAAGCTTCATAACCCTAGATCAAAGAAGAAGTCTAAAAAGAAGTTGGTGGAACCCTCAAGCCATCTCAAGAGACTGCAAAGACCCTACTGGAGTTGAAGGACTTATACATCAAGTTCCTTCCTAGAAAAGCAAGATCAAAGGTGTGATCATTATCTTCAAAAAGTTCTAAGGCGATCTCCCTCTCTTTGAAGCAAGGCCATCATCATTGAAGACATCATCAAGCCATCATTGATCATCATCATCAAGAACATTTATCATCAAAGGTCTAAGGTGATCTATCTCCTTATATCACTCTTCAAGAAAACTATCTTCATCAAGAAGGTGTTTTTTCTATTATCTATATCATCATAAAATTCAAGGAGGAAGCAAGTGGAGAAAGAAGCATCTACACAAGTAAGTATATTTATGACTTCATCTGAATTTGTTAAAATGTCTTTTTTCAAGGAAAACAACAAACTGGTTGGGGCTTCAAATTTTCTTGCATGGAAGAAAAGGACAGATCTGGATCTTATTGAGAATGAGGTCATGGAATATCTTAAGGGATCAATCACCAAACCTCCAAAATAAGATGCTTAAGCACTTGCTAGATTCATGAAAGGGGAAGTAAGGGATCAAAGGATTCTCATAGAATCCATCAAGGATCCCCTCATCCCATATGTATCTAAACTTGAAACTTCAAAAGAAACTGATGAAAAACTGGTAGAGTTATATTCCATAAGCACTGCTAGAGATGTCATCTCATTAGGACAAGAACTCTACAAGTTGAATATGTATAGGGAAGATGGAATAGCCTCATAATTTATGAGGATATATAAGATCTGGGATCAACTATAAGAATTGGAGAAGTCATGTCTGATAGTGAAATAACTACAATAGTATTAAATGTGCTATCAAAAGAGTGGGGTAACTTTACTTCGAGTATTTATCAGAAGAAATAAGCCACTCCATTCCATGATCTATGGTCACTATGCAAGATTGAATAATCTAGACTAAAGGAAAAATATGATATGGGAGCAGGTGAGAAAAATCAAGCTTATGCTGCAATGACAAGTAGAAAGGGACGATTTGGAAAGTTTGGTCGTCGGAAAAAGAAAAAGAACATGACTAAAATTTAATGCTATGGATTTCAAGAATATGGACACTATAAAAGATATTGTCCTAAGATCAGGAAGGACAATAAAAAAAGAAGAAGAGAAGAATCTCATATCACCAAAGAAGTAGAGGAATTTGAAAAGAAGAAGTCCAATAAAGAGGAAGTAAGAGATCTCTATTACTGAGATAATCTTCCTCACCTAAAGGTCTTTTCAAATTCCTAGGTCTTTTATTGTAAGATATGGCTATCACGATTCACTAAATAGGATGCATCAAGGCATCATAAAAGCATTGAAAGAAAGAGATCGAGACATCATCATAGAAAAACATGAAATATGGTTAGAATCTATGGAATTCAAGGATATAGCTCTTGGGAATCTCATTGGGAACTTAAGTGGCAAGGTAATCTAGTACAAGGTCCATCATACATCTGTTAAAAGGTAACATCTACTGATAGGGATACTTTAGATTCTCAAGATTCTATAATGGGATATTCATTGAAAGGTTCATTTATCATGAGGAAAAACAAGTGTTTCATCAAAATTCCAAACTTTTGGAATTCATGGATGATGGTATGATGACATAAAGGTGAAGTAGATCAAGGAATTGAAGTTATTTCAATCAAGGAAGTTGTTGCATGAAGTCTGAATGACCCAAAGGAAAAATGAGATATGTATGCTTACATTTTTTTGTGTGGAAGTCATGTCATATGGTTGCAGGTAACATGGATCAATGCTCTATCCTTAGAGCATAATAAAAAATAAAGGATCTACTCCCTCAAAGGAATGTAGGAATGCATGGGTCACACATTCACTAGATGAAATCAACATAAAATATCTGCATATGTAGTATGAGGTGGTTGAATACAATAGAGGAAATCTGATTGGAAGCTCCTGGAAATGTAATGCGCAAAGAAAGGAAAGAAAATATCATAGAATATGCAACCATGGTAAAGGAAATCAACATTCAAAAGACTAGGAATATTTTACTAGGATACCTCCATGGAAGATATGAAGACTCTGATGAAGTCTAAAAAGGAAAGATACCCTTGAAAATATATATCTTTGGGAGATGTGTCGATATGTATGCAGGATGTTGATGCAAACTAGAAGATGTCATGATGAAACACCATCACAAAGGTAATGTTGATTTTAATATTTTTTTATATATTTGGATGGGTTTATGCAGAATTTCCAAGGGAAGAATTATGGATGTATTCCACCACCGATGCATATGTAGTAGGATGTAAATATCCTTAAGTAAACATGGCAGGAAGAAAGCAGCATGGCATGAAGGAAGGCCAGATATGGACTAATAGATCACTTTCCGATGATGACATGGCTGAATCATAGATGAAAGTGATGGATGGTTGGTGCCATATGTAGAAGTCCCTAACGTGAAGACTCCTAGATTAAAATAATTTCATGACATCGTGAGGAGTTCTTCAAGCACTTAGTTGTCCCATCATCTCCACCTGAGGAGCTGTTGTAGGTCCCTAATTAATAGGGAGCCTAGAAACAAGTTTCTTACTTGGAAGAAACTTGGAAATTCCTAAGCCAAGAGGGAGCTTAGGTACATTCCTTCTGTAGGAATGAGTACTGTTATCACTCAAAAATTCTCAAAACATCATTGTGTCTACACTGTTTTTGGTCATGTTTTCAAGTAGGTCTAAAGGTCATTTTAAGCCTTGGTAAAGGGTAGGTCATAGTTTTATAAGTTTTAAAGGTCATCTTTAAAGTTCAAATAAAGTCCTTTAGGTTCATTTCATGATAAAAAAAATTCATATTTTTCATTTAGGGGTCATGCCATGAAGTTTCGAGTTGAATTCTACATTTAGCCAGGGATCCACAGTTTCGTAGCACATCCAATTCAAAAATCAGGAAATGCGCTACGAAAGCGCTGCTACTTTCGTAGCGCAAAATGCAAATTTTACACTAAGTGCGCTACAAAAGCACAATTTCTTAGCTATCATGTCAAATAAGCCAAAAAACTGTCAGATTCGTTTGGGAATGATAGGATAGGAGTATGGTGAGTGAATTAGTCATCAAATCCATTGTACCCACTTGTCCTACACTCATCATAATCATGATAGGAATTCAAGAAAGCATCATTTGGTTATGAAGGAATATCTCAAATTCAAATTCTTTGCCTAATTGAGCCATCCTCGGTTCATTTATCTCCAAAGCAACTGCATGAGCTCTGAAACAGTAACAATTAGTCGTTGGTTGCTATGTACATAGACAATTTTCACTATAATCAATCGAGGCTGCTATATTAAATTAAGCAAGGCTATAATCAAGAGAGTTTGTTTGCAAGCGAGGCTGTTTTACAGATTTCTAAAGAAACTAACAGGGTTTTTTCTGAAAGAAACATGGCTGAGGAGAAAAAGATCCATAGAGGGGTCATTGTCTGAGATATGAACCTGAAAACAGAAGGTTAAAAAGACAAGTGGAAGATCTGGAGATAGAGTTGACAAAATCTCAAGAAAGGTTAAAAGAGGCAGTGAAACAGAATTATAAATCCACAAGACAATCTTTGATCAAAATCAAGGTAAAATTTGATGAAGATTGTATTTTCAGGGTCATATTGTTGTGTTTTTGGAATGGTAATAATACCCTTAAAGTTTAAGTGTCTCCAAATTACAAATTTTAAGAAATTTTCAACAAAAATTCCCACACATTAGTTTTGTAGCGCAGCTAGTGCAAATTTGATCAAATGCGCTACGAAACTGCTGAAGTAGCTTTTTCACCATGAAGAGAAAAACTCTGTTTTCTGGTTTAAGTAGTCAACTTCCAAGGGGTTTTCTGGGAAACTGAAAACGAATTTGTGAAAACTGAAAGATTTTTGTCTTCCTAACATAACTAAATAGAAAAACCTCTCTCAGTTTCTTCAAATGTGTTATCAGTTGGGAGATACGAGGCTTTCTTTGAAGCCCTATTTTCAAAAAATAGAGTTTTCCTGTTTTACAAATGTTCTTCAAAGACAGGTTCTGGATAGCAGGAGAGGTATTTCAAAAAAAAAATAGAGGTTTTTATTCAAGACGGAATGGAATACAAAAACCTGCTTCAGTTTCTAAAAATAAATCATGGATGAGAAGATATAGTTTCTGTTCCAAGACCTAATTTTCATGAAAGAAACAAGAATAATTTGTTGAAGCAATCTTTTCATCATTTTTCACAGCAAATTTTGAAGGAATTTTTGGGAGTTTGGTTTTGAAAATTCTTGTGGGAGTGTGTCAAGTGAAGATAAAGGCTATCATGAAATAAAAATATTGAAATATGTTGAATAAAGGAGTGAAAACACTGCGCTACGAAACTGTGCTACTTTCATAGCGCAGATCTGTTTTCACTGTTTGAGAAGTTCAAAGTGGATTTTGCACAACTAGCATGAAGGGATGACTTGGGACTTATGCTAATAATATTCCTAACATCAATTAGCCTCAAAGTTATCAGTTAGAAGTGGTCATAATATCTCAAGAAACTAAAAGGATCCTAAGCCTAAAAACAAGAAAACATGTTTCCTAGATTCTAGGAGAACATTATCATCAACAGCATGGTTACATCAAGTTAAAGATCATCATCCAAATTTGACTTCATGGGATTTCAGGTGGAAAAATATGTAATGAAGACTAGATACGGTTGTTAGGAATGAAATTAAAGATTTTTAGTACTATTTGAAATAGGACTGCTCATTAGGGTTCTAGCTGTCAATTTGTAATAAATATCATGTTTCATGATTAGCAAAGGTGTCAAACACTATGAATTCGAATTATTAGTGGAGGATAAGGGAATCCTATCTTGTAAATGTTCTATAAAGAGCATGAGCTCAAAATCTACAAGGGTTGGACTTTTCATTAGCAAAAGACTGTGTTTTGCGTGTCACTGTTTTACAGCTTAATACAGAGTTTCTTCTTAGACAAATCAAGATTCATGAGGAATTCCTATGTGTTATTGTTTTGATGGCATCCTTTAAATTCTTCTATTGCAGTGGTGTTTGATTATGATACTCAGAATTTATCAATGATGCTATGATTTCTTTCATAATTGAGCTCACTGTGTGTTTCACTGTTTTACATGTTTTATTCCATTAACTTGAACTCTAAATGCCTTGAATTCCATGCTAGGTAGACTGTGTTGATTTTGTTGAAGATTACCGTGACTCCATAATGCCCAATGTATACATGATGATGTTATTTTAAACCTACAGGTTGGAAAATGTTTTATGAACAATCTACTTTTGTAAATGCTTTGGATGGACTGATATATACAGAAGCAAATTAACTTTTCTGGACCTGAGATTCTTACTGTATTTCAATGAGTTTATATCCTATCTTTGAAATGTTTCCCTTTCATAGTTTCAATGCTTATTGCTCAAAATTCATGGTTAGTCATGCTCTGACTTCCTTTAAGTATTGAACTATAGTCTTATGAGTTTTTTGGGTTCTATCTATGGATGGTATTCTTCAATGTTTTAATACTTATTACTCAGAATTCATGGTTATTCATGCTCTGACTTCCTTTAAGTGTTAAGCTTTGGTAAATATCTTTTAATACTTTCCTTTTCAATACCTTGATGTATCATTACTCAGAATTCATGTATCACATGCTCTGACTTCCTTTGAACCTTGAGCTATTGAGATTTTCCTAAATGTGTCACTCTTTCATTGAAGTATATACAAGCCTCGGTTTCTACATGAAGAGTTATTATTATCTTTATCCCTGTCACTGACTCCATAGCCCAATGGTAGCAAGTCTTCATATTTCAACCTTTAAACATCAAAATCACAAACCATAGAGCTAGCCATCTATCTATATCATTATTCCATATCATTAACCCTTGAGAGAGCCCTCTCAGGCTGAGGAGGCTAAGCCTCAACCAAAATACTGGTTTGAAATAGTTACACAAGGTTTACCTAATGAGCAACATATCAGGTCTGATTTTGTGATAACATTTTGGTGCATCTGCCGGGAGCCTGAATATTACTCATTCCCTAAATCAAGAAGTTGAACTTTTGAAGGTAGTAGGAGCTTAGGAAGATTTTCGAGGCTGTATCTACCTTGGCGACTCCACACATCAAATAATCAAATTGGAACATGACTCCACTGCTTAAAGACCATTAGCTTGATGAAGTTTCAAGATGAGTTCCATTGCAAGAATAAATGCCAGGTATGCCCCTATGAATCGGTCTCATATCCCTGGTTTTCCAAATCCCATGCCAAAGGTTGAATGGTTAGATGATCTTCCAATATTTAAAGATGAAAAGAGAGACAATGCTGCTCTTCATTTGGTTAGGTTCCATATGCATGTACACAGTCTTAAGGTTCAGTTCCCTGAATATTGTCTCATGAAGATGTTTATGGCCACTTTAGAAGGAAATTCATGGTCTTGGTATGAAAGCTTTCCAAATGGTTCATTATATTCTCTTGCTGATTTCCATAATGTATTTTATGAGATGTATAAAGAGTGTCATCCCTCTTTATTGATGGTCAAAGACTGTTGTAAAGACTCTGAGAGTTTTATTGAATATTTGGTGAATTGTTATGAAGATGATGAGTTTATGGATGAGGAAATTTTAGAAGCCCTTCATGACAATACCTTTCATCAACAAGAAGAACACCAAGAAGAAAGGATAATATCTCCCTTATATGAAAATGAAAATCAATGGGAGTTTACTTATGAAAGTCATGTCACATCCTCTGAGTTTGAGGAAAATTTGGAGCAGGTTTTTCAATCCTTTGATCATCAGGAGTATGAGAATCATTTCAAACAGAAAGATGAAATATTGGAAAATTCTTGCTACAATCCTAAGGTACAAGAAAAAGTTGATTTTTTATGTCATTCCTTGCAGCAGCTTACATCAAATAATGATCATATTAATGAGCAAGAATACATTATTTGTGGGAATCATTTTGAACAGTAGTTGGATAGCATACAAAAGAAATATTGTGTGGCTGAGAATCAGTTGTCTAAAGTTACATAAAGTTACGAGGATCATCAAACTGATCATGTCTTCTTTGACCCTTTAGCTGAATACATGGAAGAGTTTTACTCTCCAGTGTTTCAGTTTCATTTTTATTATGAAGATCAGATACATTTTCAGTGGCATTGGTCATCTCAATATCATGTTTACTTTGGGTTCGAGTGCAGTCAAGAGCTTCAAATATCAGATAAGACAAATGATTGGCTTCATTGGAAATTTCATGTTGTTTGAGTTAAAATGGAGATTGCAGCTGCTAGGGTAGGTAGGAGTGTATGAATAAGCTCAAGGTTATCTAAGCAATTTTTTTTAGTAGGTGCAGTTTGGGTGCTTCTTGCAGAAATCATCAAGCTTGAGCACGAGGTGAGGGCCATAAAAGTTTGAAGCAGCCTTGGTAAAATTTCAAAGTTTTTATTTCCAAGAAGATTGATGGCACTGGAACTACTGGTTCCTAGTGTACCACAGGGGCACACTATCCCAAGTGGAGCCACTGTTATCACTCAAAAATTCTCAAAACATCATTGTGTCTACACTGTTTTTGTTCATGTTTTCAAGTAGGTCTAAAGGTCATTTTAAGTCTTAGTAAAGGGTAGGTCATATTTTTATAAGTTTTAAAGGTCATCTTTCAAGTTCAAATAACGTCCTTTAGGTTCATTTCATGATAAAAAAGTCATATTTTTCATTTAGGAGTCATGCCATGAAGTTTCGAGTTGAATTCTACATCTAGCTAGGAATCCGCAGTTTTGTAGCGTAGCCAGTTCAAAAATCAGGAAATGCGCTACGAAAGCACTGCTGCTTTTATAGTGCAAAATGCAAATTTTACACTAAGTGCGCTACGAAAGCGCGGTTTCTTAGCTGTCATGTCAAATAAGCCAAAAAACTGTCAGATTCATTTGGGAATGATAGGATAGGAGTATGGTGAGTCAGTTAGTCATCAAATCCATTGTACCCACTTGTCCTAAACTCATCATAATCATGATAGGAATTCAAGAAAACATCATTTGGTTATGAAGGAATATCTCAAATTCAAATTCTTTAACTAATTTAGCCATCCTCGGTTAATTTATCTCCAAAGCAACTGCATGAGCTCTGAAACAGTGAAAATTAGTCGTTGGTTGCTATATACATAGACAACTTTCACTATAATCAAGCGAGGCTACTATATTAAATTAAGCAAGGATGTAATCATGAGAGGTTGTTTGCAAGCGAGGGTGTTTTGCAGATTTCTAAAGAAACTAATAGGGTTTTTTTTCTGAAAGAAACATGGCCGAGGAGAAAAAGATCCATAGAGGGGGTCATTGAATGAGAAATGAACCTGAAAACAGAAGGTTAAAAAGACAGGTGGAAGATCTAGAGATACAGTTGACAAAATCTCAAGAAAGGTTAAAAGAGGTAGTGAAATAGAATGATAAATCCACAAGACAATCTTTGATAAAAATCAAGGTAAAATTTGATGAAGATTGTATTTTCAGGGTCATATTGTTGTGTTTTTGAAATGGTAATAATACCCTTAAGGTTTAAGTATCTCCAAATTACAAATTTTGAAGAAATTTTCATCAAATTCGCTACGAAACTGTTGAAGCAACTTTTTTACCATGAAGAGAAAAACTCTGTTTTCTGGTTTTAGTAGTCAACTTCCAAGGGGGTTTCTGGGCAACTTAAAACGAATTTGTGAAAACTGAAATATTTTTGTCTTCCTAACATACCTAACTAGAAAAAAATCTCTTAGTTTCTTCACAAGTGTTATCAGTTGGGAGATACAAGGCTTTCTTTGAAGCCCTATTTTTAGAAAACAAAGTTTTCCTGTTTTACACATGTTCTTAAAAGACCGGTTCTGGATAGCAGGAGAGGTATTTAAAAAAACCAAGAGAGGCTTTTATTCAAGACAGAATTTAATACAAAAACCTCCTTTATTTTCTCAAAATACAGCATGGATGATAAGATATAGTGTCTGTTCCAAGACCTAATTTTAGGAGAGAAACAAGAATAATTTGCTGAAGCAGTATTTTCATCATTTTTCACAGCAAATTTTGAAGGAATTTTTGTGAGTTTGGTTTTGAAACTTATTATGGGAGTGTGTAAAGTGAAGATAAAGGCTATAATGAAATAAAAATATTGAAATATGTTGAAGAAAGGAGTGAAAACACTGCGCTACAAAAATTTCTATGAAACTGTGCTACTTTCATAGCACAGATCTGTTTTCACTATTTTGAGAAGTTCAAAATGGATTTTGCACAGCTAGCATGAAGGGATGACTTGGGAATTATGCTAATCATGTTCCTAACATCAATCAGCCTCGAATTTATCAGTTAGAAGTGGTCAGAATATCTCAAGAAACTAAAGGTTCCTAAGCCTAAAAACAGGAAAACATGTTTCCTAGATTCTAGGAGAACATTATCATCAACAACATGGTTACATCTAGTTAAATATCATCATCAAAATTTTACTTCATGGGATTTCAGGTGGAAAAATATGTAATGAAGACTAGATAAGGTTGTTAGGAAGGAAATTAAATAGTTTTAGTCCTATTTGAAATGGGACTGCTCATTAGGGTTCTAGCTGTCAATTTGTAATAAATATCATGTTTCATGATTAGGAAAGGTGTCAAACACTATGAATTCAAATTATCTAGTGGAGGATAAGGGAATCCTATCTTGTAAATGTTCTATAAAGAGCATGAGGTCAAAATCTACAAGGGTTGGACATTTCATTAGCAAAATACTGTGTTTTGTGTGTCACTGTTTTACAGCTTAATACAAAGTTTCTTCTTAGACAACTCAAGATTCATGAGGAGTTCCTGTGTGTTACTGTTTTGATGGCATCCTTTCAATTCTTCTTTTGCAGTGGTTTTATTATGATACTTAGAATTCATCAATGATGCTCTGACTTCCTTCATAATTGAGCTGACTGTGTGTTTCATTGTTTTACATGTTTTATTCCATTAACTTGAACTCTAAATGCCTTGACTTCCATGCTAGGTAGATTGTGTTGATTTTTCTGAAGATTACCATGACTCCATAATGCTCAATGTATACATGTTGATGTTAGTTTCAACCTACAGGTTGGAATTTTTTTTTATGAACAATCTAATTTTGGAAATGCTTTGGATGGACTAATATATACAGAAGCAAATTAACTTTTCTGGACTTGAGATTCTTACTGTATTTCAATGAGTTTATATCATATCTTTGAAATGTTTCCCTTTCATAGTTGCAATGCTTATTACTCAGAATTCATGGTTAGTCATGCTCTGACTTCCTTTAAGTATTGAACTATGGTCTTATGAGTTATTTGGGTTCTATATGTGGATGGTTTTCTTCAATGTTTTAATACTTATTACTCAGAATTCATGGTTATTCATGCTTTGACTTCCTTTAAGTGTTAAGCTTTAATAATCTCTTTTAATACTTTCCTTTTCAATACCTTGATGTATCATTACTCAGAATTCATGTATCAAATGCTCTGACTTCCTTTGCACCTTGAGTTATTGAGATTTTCCTAAATGTGTCACTCTTTCATTGAAGTATATACAAGCCTCAGTTTCTACATGAAGAGTTATTGTTATCTTTATCCCTGTCACTGACTCCATAGCTCAATGGTAGAAAGTCTTCATCTTTCAACCTGTAAACATACAAAATCACAAACCATAGAATTAGCCATCTATATATATCATTATTCCATATCATTAACCCTTGAGAGAGGCCTCTCAGGCTGAGGAGGCTAAGCCTCAGCCAAAAGATTGGTTTGAAATAGTTACACAAGGTTTACCTGATGAGCAGCATTTCAGGTCAAATTTTGTGATAACATTTTGGTGCGTCTGCCGGGAGCCTGAATATTACTCATTCCCTAAATCAAGAAGCTAAACTTCTGAAGGTAGTAGGAGCTCAGGAAGCTTTTCGAGGCTGCATCTACCTTGGTGACTCCACACATCAAATAATCAAATTGGAAGGTGAATCCAATGCTTAAAGATCAATAGATTGATGAATTTTCAAGATGAGTTCCATTGCAAGAATAAATGCCAGGTATGCCCCTATGAATCGGTCTCATATCCCTGGTTTTCCAAATCCCATGCCAAAGGTTGAATGGTTGGATGATCTTCCAATATTTAAAGATGAAAAGAAAGACAATGTTTCTCTTCATTTGGTTAGGTTCCATATGCATGTACACAATCTTAAGGTTCAGTTCCCTGAAGATTGTCTCATGAAGATGTTTATGGCCACTTTAGAAGGAAAAGCATGGTCTTGGTATGAAATCTTTCCAGATGGTTCATTATATTCTCTTTCTGATTTCCATGATGTATTTTATGAGATGTATAAAGAGTGTCATCCCTCTTTATTGATGGTCAAATACTGCTGTAAACACTTTGAGAGTTTTATTGAATATTTGGAGAATTGTTATGAAGATGATGAGTTTATGGATGAGGAAATTTTAGAAGCCCTTCATGACAATACCTTTCATCAACAGGAAGAACACTAAGAAGAAAGGATAATATCTCCCTTATATGAAAATGAAAGTCAGCGGGAGTTTACTTATGAAAGTCATGTCACATCCTCTGAGTTTGAGGAAAATTTGGAGCAGGTTTGTCAATCCTTTGATCATAAGGAGTATGAGAATCATTTCAAACAACAAGAGGAAATATTGGAAAATGCTTGCTACAATCCTAAGGTACAGGAAAAAGTTGATTTTTTATGTCATTCATTGCAGCAGCTTACATCAAATAATGATCATATTAATGAGCAAGAATACATTATTTGTGGGAATCATTTTGAACAACAGTTGGATATCATACAAAATAAATCTTGTGTGGCTGAGAATCAGTTGTTTGAAGTTACAGAAATTTATGAGGATCATCAAATTGATCATGTCTTCTTTATCCCTATCGCTGAATACATGGAAGAGTTTTACTCTCCAGTGTTTCAGTTTCATTTTTATTATGAAGATCAGATACATTTTCAGTGGCATTGGTCATCTCAATATCATGTTTACTTTGGGTTCGAGTGCAGTCAAGAGCTTCAAATATCAGATAAGACAAATGATTGGCTTTATTGGAAATTTCATGTTGTTTGAGTTAAAATGGAGATTGCAGCTGCTAGGGTAGGGAGGAGTGTATGAATACGCTCAAGGTTCACTGAGCAAATTTTTTTAGTAGGTGCAGTTTGGGTGCTTCTTGAAAAAATCATCAAGCTTGAGAACGAGGTGAGGGCCATAAAAGTTTGAAGTAGCCTTGGTAAAATTTCAAAGTTTTTGTTTCCAAGAAGATTGATGGAACTGGAACTACTGGTTCTAAGTGTACCACAGGGGCACACTGTCCCAATTGGAGCCACTGTTATCACTCAAAAATTCTCAAAACATCATTCTGTCTAAACTGTTTTTGTTCATGTTTTCAAGTAGGTCTAAAGGTCATTTTAAGTCTTAGTAAAGGGTAGGTCATAGTTTTATAAGTTTTAAAGGTCATATTTCAAGTTCAAATAAAGTCCTTTAGGTTCATTTCATGATAAAAAAGTCATATTTTTCATTTAGGGGTCATGCCATGAAGTTTCGAGTTGAATTCTGCATTTAGCTAGGAATCCGTAGTTTCGTAGCGTAGCCAGTTCAAAAATCAATAAATGTGCTACGAAAGCGCTGCTACTTTCATAGCGCAAAATGCAAATTTTACACTAAGTGCGCTACGAAAGTGCGGTTTCTTAGCTGTCATGTCAAATAAGACAAAAAACTGTGAGATTCGTTTGGGAATGATAGGATAGGAGTATGGTGAGTGAGTTAGTCATCAAATCCATTGTACCCACTTGTCCTACACTCATAATAATCATGATAGGAATTCAAGAAAGCATCATTTGGTTATGAAGGAATATCTCAAATTCAAATTCTTTGCCTAATTGAGCCATCCTCGGTTCATTTATCTCCAAAGCAACTGCATGAGCTCTGAAACAATGACAATTAGTCATTGGTTGCTATATACATAGACAAATTTCACTATAATCAAGTGAGGCTGCTATATTAAATTAAGCAAGGCTATAATCAAGAGAGGTTGTTTGCAAGCGAGGCTGTTTTGGCAGATTTCTAAAGAAACTAACAAGGTTTTTTCTGAAAGAAACATGGCTGAGGAAAAAAATATCCATAGAGGGGGTCATTGTCTGAGATATGAACTTGAAAACGGAAGGTTAAAAAGACAGGTGGAAGATCTGGAGATACATTTGACAAACTCTCAAGAAAGGTTAAAAGAGGCAGTGAAACAGAATGATAAATCCACAAGACAACCTCTGATCAAAATCAAGGTAAAATTTGATGAAGATTGTATTTTCAGGGTCATATTGTTGTGTTTTTGAAATGGTACTAATACCCTTAAAGTTTAAGTATCTCCAAATTACAAATTTTGAAGAAATTTTCAACAAAACTACCCACACAACAGTTTCATGGTGTAGCTAGTGAAAATTTGATCAAATGCACTACGAAACTGTTGAAGCAGCTTTTTCACCATGAAGAGAAAAACTCTGTTTTCTGGTTTTAGTAGTCAACTTACAAGGGGGTTTCTGGGCAATTGAAAATGAATTTGTGAAAACTGAAAGAGTTTTGTCTTCCTAACATAACTAAATAGAAAAAATTCTCTCGGTTTCTTCATAAGTGTTATCAGTTTGGAGATACAAGGCTTTCTTTGAAGCCCTATTTTTAGAAAACAGAGTTTTCCTGTTTTACACATGTTCTTCAAAGACAAGTTCTGGACAACAGGAGAGGTATTTCAAAAAACCAAGAGAGGATTTTATTCAAGACAGAATGGAATACAAAAACCTCTTTCAGTTTCTCAAAATACATCATGGATGAGAAGATATAGTCTCTGTTCCAAGACCTAATTTCAGGAAAGAAACAAGAATAATTTGCTGAAGCAGTCTTTTCATCATTTTTCACAGCAAATTTTGAAGGAATTTTTGTGAGTATGGTTTTGAAAATTCTTTTGGAAGTGTGTAAAGTGAATATAAAGGCTATCATGAAAGAAAAATATTGAAATATGTTGAAGAAAGGAGTGAAAACACTGCGCTACGAAAAGCGCTACGAAACTGTGCTACTTTCGTAGCGCATATATGTTTTCACTGTTTTGAGAAGTTCAAATTGGATTTTGCACAACTAGCATGAAGGGATGACTTGGAACTTATGCTAATCATGTTCCTAACATCAACCAGCCTCGAAGTTATCAGTTAGAAGTGGTCAGAATATCTCAAGAAACTAAAAGGTTCCTGAGCCTAAAAACAAGAAAACATGTTTCCTAGATTCTAGGAGAACATTATCATCAACAACATGATTACATCTAGTTAAATATCATCATCCAAATTCGACTTCATGGGATTTCAGGTGGAAAAATATGTAATGAAGACTAGATAAGGTTGTTAGGAAGGAAATTAAAGAGTTTTATTCCTATTTAAAATAGCACTGCTCATTAGGGTTCTAGCTGTCCATTTGTAATAAATATTATGTTTCATGATTAGGAAAGGTGTCAAACACTATGAATTCGAATTCTCTAGTGGAGGATAAGGGAATCCTATCTTGTAAATTTTCTATAAAGAGCATGAGGTCGAAATCTACAAGGGTTGGACATTTCATTAGCAAAAGACTGTGTTTTGTGTGTCACTGTTTTATAGCTTAATACCGAGTTTCTTCTTAGACAACTCAAGATTCACGAGGAGTTCCTGTGTGTTATTGTTTTGATGTCATCCTTTCAATTCTTCTATTGCAGTCGTGTTTTATTATGATACTCAGAATTCATCAATGATGCCCTGACTTCCTTTACAATTGAGCTGACTGTGTGTTTCACTGTTTTACATGTTTTATTCCATTAACTTGAACTCTAAATGCCTTGACTTCCATGCTAGGTAGACTGTGTTGATTTTGCTGAAGATTACCATGACTCCATAATGCCCAATGTATACATGCTGATGTTAGTTTCAACCTACAGGTTGGAAAATGTTTTATGAACAGTCTACTTTTGTAAATGCTTTGGATGGACTGATATATACATAAGCAAATTAACTTTTCTGGACCTGCGATTCTTACTATATTTCAATGAGTTTATATCCTATCTTTGAAATGTTTCCCTTTCATAGTTGCAATGCTTATTACTCAAAATTCATGGTTAGTCATGCTCTGACTTCCTTTAAGTATTGAACTATGGTCTTGTGAGTTTTTTGGGTTCTATCTGTGGATGGTTTTCTTCAATGTTTTAATACTTATTACTCAGAATTCATGGTTATTCATGCTCTGATTTCCTTTAAGTGTTAAGATTTGATAAATCTTTTTTAATACTTTCCTTTTCAATACCTTGATGTATCATTACTCAGAATTCATGTATCACATGCTCTGACTTCCTTTGAACCTTGAGTTATTGAGATTTTCCTGAATGTGTCAATATTTCATTGAAGTATATACAAGCCTCAGTTTCTACATGAAGAGTTATTGTTATCTTTATCCGTGTCACTGACTCCATAGCCCAATGGTAGAAAGTCTTCATCTTTCAACCTGTAAACATACAAGATCACAAGCCATAGAATTAGACATCTATCTATATCATTATTCCATATCATTAACCCTTGAGAGAGCCCTCTCAGGTTGATGAGGCTAAGCCTCAGCCAAAATATTGGTTTGAAATAGTTACACAAGGTTTACCTGATGAGCAACATATTAGGTCAGATTTTGTGATAGAAAGTACATTCCTTTATTGGAATATATATGCCCTCCCTAATTAAGAGGGACAGATAGATACATCATTCTTTTCTTCACTTGGGAAGACATAATGGAGGGTTGGGTAAACATCTGGCATCCGATGCACTTTGAGGATGTATTAGGGCATCCAAGATGAGAGCAGTCGTAGAGGACCTATATTTTTTGAGGATTGGGAATACAAGATAAGAATAGTCCTCGTGGAACACACCCTAAGAACTCGGTGGGGTATCTATACATCATTGGTCTCGCTAGCATTGTGCTCAGATCTCGTGGAGAGGTAGAGTTGTTAGTCAAGGCCTTGCTATGTGACAATGCTGGTTGATATGATGCTATACAGATGGGTTACCAATCTTATTCTTCTTATGAAAAAATCTTCAGATTGAGAATGACCAAGTGCCATTATAAATACATCCCTAGTTAAGAGGGAGTGTTGGAAAGTGTAACTAGGTTCGGTCTTCATAATGACATGTAATTGTGATTTTTGTAAATGATGAAAAGAAGAGAATAAAATTGTTTTTGTTATGCCTTGCTTCATGGGTTTCATGAGCAAGATTTTTTCAGTTAGATGGCTCCCATTGAGAGCCTTAGGATTTATCAGTACTGTCAAAAGAATTAATTTCATGTATGAAGAGCTCTTCTTGAGCATGTGTCAAATGTATATAGACCAAAGTTTGGTATTTGAAATAGTCACAATTCCGTAAAGGACCTACAGTTCGGTATTATACCATAGTGATTCAGTATATCTCACAACAAATAAGAATTTGATGCCTCTCAGGAAGAATATCTCAACACTATCTCAGACATAAGGATTTGGTTCTACTGTTGAAGGAGGGGTTCATTACAGTAACCTCAGTTTGATATAACTGCATGACTACAGTGATCTCATATAATGCAAGATGTGAAGAGTAATTGATAGGGTGGAAGAGGACTTGTGTCTTGGTCTTGGAGTGGCTAATAGGTCAAAGGTCATGGTCTTGGTATTCATCAATTGGAATCTCTATAAGAAGAATTTTTGCGGGTTTTCCTCTCAAAGAGTGAGAGGTTTTGGCCCTGGCTCATAGAATACATTCTATGTCTCTCGTCTATCTATGTTTATGCATTGGTAGTTGTTTGATGAAAAATGACAATAATAACTTAAGGAAAGAAAATATCCTAATCTAATAAAGAAAATATACTCACTAAAAATTACTAATCAAGAAAAATCACCTAATTCACGATGCCCTAGATTTCTCAATTGTATTCTTCACTAGCTTGGTGTCTTAGCTTGTGGAGAAAATTAATCAACCTTGTGGATGCTTACTTAACTGGAGTAGTGATTATTAAACTCCTTCCTAATTTTCAACTTAGAAAAATTACATTTGATGTGATATATTATTTTGATGAC
>JAXQQM020076328.1:0-13064 GCA_034641835.2 Pinus albicaulis
TTTCTATTTTATTGCATCATCACTTCATGCTTTAACATGTTCTAAAGTCTCCTTTCAGTGGGGAGGAAAACAACAAAAACCATTTGATAATTTAAGGCCTAAAATTTTTGCAGCTCCAATCTTAGCTTTTCCAGACCTTCAATATCCATGTGAAATAGAAACTGATGCTAGTGGGTATGAAATGGGTGTAGTGTTATTGAAAAAAGGAAAGCCTATTTGTTTTAATTCAGAAACATTTTCTAAAACAGTTGCTAACTATCCAACATATGATAAAGAATTATATGCATTAGTGAAAAGTGTTAAAAAATGGAAACATTATTTAATGGGCAAAGAAACAGTGATTCATATATATCATCAACCACTTTAGTACCTTAAATCTCAAACTAAATTGCAACAGTCTTGACATTATAGATGGATGGGGATTTTTCATAAATTTCATTTAGAAATCAAATATAAGAAAGGTACCATCAGTAAAGTAGTTGATATGTTATGAAGACCTTCCTTGAATTCTTTAGTTATTCTGCAAAACAGTTCTTTAGCACATGAAATTTATATAGAAAAATATGTTGCAGATACTGATTTCAAGGATGTTTATGAATTACTAACTCATGATGCTCAGGTGAAAGAAGTGTGTTGGCGAGAAGTCAGGTCTCGCGGACAAGACCCAGGTTCAGGAGTTGTGGCCAACAAAAGGGGAGTGCACGATGTGTGGTCTGGGATCAGTGGCATTTTCACCCTGCTCCGGAGAGCAGTGAGTCTCACCCGAGGCATGCCGCAACCACATGCAGAAGGGGATGAGATCAATGGCAAGGAACAAAGTCGCAACTCATGATGGACAGTGCATAGATTATATAGACAGAGTTATATACGCAAGAGCACTTAATAAGCATTTAGACATTTGCAAAATAAAATTTTAAACCAGCATAAACACATTACATACATGTAAACCTCTTATTGAGACAACAACCTTTCATTATATTAATCTCTTAGCCAAGCTCATGATTACATAGCATCTTCAGCGATAGCTTACAACCCTGATACAGATGTCTTACGGAACAGAAATAGAGAAGATTAGGAATCACAGAGATGTCATGCATGATTTCCCGTAGTCACTCTGTGCTTCTTCTCCTATCACGAGCCTCGCAACCTCTGGTGCATCCCTTTCTTTCAGCCGGGTGACTGTTATTTATTCACCCACTATCGCGACTATCAGTTCCCCCCTGTGTCTTTTCTTCAGCTGCTTCTAGCTTCTCTCCTGTTATCTGTGTGTTTCGTTTTCTATCTTCTGCTGTGTGTTTTCTTCATCTGTACTTGTGCGTGTTCTTTCTTCAACTATCTCATGCTTCCGCGCCACCTTGATAGCTCCGTGACTCCTGGTAGTTGCGACGCGGTCGCGATTTCCATGTGTCTTCATGTTGCAACTCAAAAGGTCATCCTTTATTCAAAATTCAAAATGTTCTAACCAAGATTTCAAAAACAAGGGCCCTAACAGGCCTCGACCACAGTTCCTTGACTCGTCCCCGAGTCAATCACAAATGACAGTTTCCACCTCCATTGCCCCTCTGGATCCCATGCCCTGTTCGGCCTGTGTGCCTTCGTCTCGTGCCCATTCCTGCTGTGCGCCTCCAAGCGGCTGTTCAAACTAGGGCCCCAACTCCGGGACCCTGCGGAGCGCTATATCTTTGAGCCCGGTGAAGTCCTACACAACTTGCTGCCATCCCTGCATTAGCGAGTCTGCGTCCTCAGTGATCCTGGTGGCAGCGTCCTCCTCTATATTCGCCGGGACAACCCCGAACATCGTGGTAAGCTGGGTCTCGGCCTTTGCAGCTAGCTGTTGTATTGATTTGGCACTGGCTTGAATGGGCGGACGGATTTCCCGAAGTATCTGCTTGGCCGTTGCTGAGTTGGCCTCGGTCTGGTGCATTTGAACCTCAAGCTCGTCCGCCTGGGCATATAGTTGATATAATCGCGCGGGATCTGCGGTCTCCTGAATTTCCCTGGAAATCTGTTGCAGCTGGGCGGAGATGGGCTGCGTTTTGACCGTGAGGGCGAGTGAACACTCCTGCAGACTTCGCAGGAGGTCGTAGGCCTCGCGCGCCGTGGAGTGAAGGGTCGCCTGCATGTGAGCTGCCTGGGTTTTCTTGGCGGCCACCTGTTCTGAGTATACAATCTGTGGGTCGGGGAGCGCGGGCTGTGCGGCTAACGCCGCTTGAAGTTCCTGATTCTCCCTGCGTAGACCAGTGAAGGCAGACCAAATGTGATAAGCCTGGACGACCACATTGCTCTTCACTATATCGTCAGGAAGTGGGGCATGGTGAGCCCTTACAGCGGGCCATAGGTCTGAGAACGCCTGAGTGACAATGGTGACCTGCTCCTGCAGGTAGGCCTTCTCCTTGGTCAGCTGGTTGCGCTGTTCAGTAAGCGCTATGATCTGGTGGTGCTGCTCATTGCACCGCTGTTGCAGCTCCGAATGAAGCTGTTTGGCCTGCAGGGCCGCCCTCTGAATGAATAGGTACAACTGGGTTGTACCCCATGTTTCTATGTTGGCAGTGCCAGAAGCACCCTGCTCTGGCATTCGCTCCTGCAAAGGTTGCCCACTGGCCACTGATCTGTTGGAATTCTCAGGAGGGGACACCGGTGTCTGTTGCTGCGTTGAGGTGCCCATGTCGGAATCTGGCCGTTCTTGCTGAGTGGTCTGGCCTGTGGGGGGAGGGTCAGAATTCTCAGGCGGAGCCTCGACCGAGTCAGCCCGAACGTTGGCCAGTCGGGTAAATATAGTAGAGAAAGAACCCTGGGGTGTGGCCACGGGGTCGACTGGTGGTACTACGGCCGCAGTACTGGAGGTGACTTCAGCCCCGTGGTCTCCTCCAAAGAGTTCCCGGATAAGGGGGTCAGATATAGTGGCAGATGAGTTTGATGGAGCGGATGAAGTGGCAGGTGGATGGACGGTGGAGGGAGCAGAGGACGGTGTGGTGGAGGTATGGGGGAGGCGAATATTGATGAATTCTGATGGGTTGATAAGGGGTTCCTCCGGAATTAATGTCCCTGTGAGTGGAGTGGGTGGCAGATCATCATATGTAAGGTCCACCACTGGATCAGTGACGGTGGTGCGGGCCCGCTTGGATGGAGGGGGGTCTAATTGATCAGGTCCCGGGCCCGTTTTGCCCATTGGGGTGATGATGGGGCTGGTAGAAGTGAATAAGTTGGTAGGGATGGGAGAAGTGAGAGGGGTAGTATGGGACAGATAAAGAGAACGACTGAGCTGGAATTCAGAAAATAAGGGAAACAAAGGGGCACCGCTTGAAATAACTTGGGTCGCCACGTTGAGACTTCGTACCCGAGTATTGAAGTGTTGGACGACGGGGAACAGTGATTCAGGGAGTTCCTGTGAGGTCCCGACTGCATCCTGAGAAGGTCCCGCCGCGGCCTGTGAGGGCCCTGCCGCGCCTGTCTCGGCAGGCCGTTGCGTTGGCAGCATCCGCTCAAAGTTGTACCTGGGGATCCCGTCGCAGATGTGCTTTGTGACCCCCGGCCACGCAGAGACCTCGCGGTGAAAGGTAGCATCGTCCAGCTGGAATTTGAGCGGCGCCATGTGGAAGGTGGCTTCCAGCACGCAAGTGGGGCAGAGGTAAGTGTGCCTGTGGCTTACCCCGAACCATACCTACTCACTATAGTCGTCCAACAGGTTCCTGGGCACCCATTGCTGGTTAGCCACCACATCTATCATTAGCCCGTACCAAGCCCGAAACGCTTCCGCATTCACCTGTTTAGTGCTGGGGTCAGAGGACACCTGCCATGGGGTGAATTTCATCGCGAGGGGCTGGCTCACGGTAGTTTATGTCGGCAGCCGGACAAGAGGAATGTGCCATTTCCACATGGCAAAAGCTACAATCAGGTAACCATAGATGAAACTAGTGGTGCGCTTATAATTCTCTTCGCATGCCGCGAACAGTTCTTTGAGCACGAAAGAACACCAATTCAGCCTGGTGCCTTGGATACAGTGCTCCACAATGGAGATGGTATCCAAGGTGCACTCTCCTTTGGTATAATGTCACATCGTCTTGCTAGCAATGAGATAGCAAGCGAACCGAATCTCCGGCTTGCTGATCAGATCAATTTTGGCGCCTTCCCCCCCCGACGAGTGCCATATTTGGCATAAAGGTCTGTATCACCCGACTTTCGCGCGTGCTTGGAAGATGTCTGACCGGCAGCGGAGATGTCTGCGCCATTCTGGGACAGCCTGGTGAGGCGATGAATGTCTTCAGCGTGAATGGGGATCTCCTCGTTTAGCCACAAGGACCCATTCTGAATTCGGCTGAGGAGGAACCGGGTGCATTGCAGGGTCGGTTCGGTAGTCCCAAAGACAGGAAGAGTTCTTAAATTCATCAGGGACGATTGCTGGAGGCCCCTGTACTCTGGTCGCATTTGGTTGGTTAAGCTACTGCCTGGTGTGTAGTGATGCTCCATGTATGTAGGGGAATTCGACTGGGTCGGACAGGTTGGCGTCTATCAATGCTGCACTGTCATATTTTCCAACCAGCGACTCTGTTCTGTGGATCCGACTGTCCAGCGCCGGTTCAAAAACGGATAGGAGAGCCTTTGGCATTTTGGCACGGCGCTGGTAAACCTGGAGAATTCTCCTGGAGCTTCTGTCTTGGTGTGGTGCGTTTTGAGACTTCAACCGCTCTAGTGTTGCTACAATTGCCAAATTGAACTGGTCCGGCATTCTCGAGCTGTTGGTCTCCATGCAAGTTATGTCATCACCTGGCACGAGCGGAGTTGATGAGACCCCATAATGATAATTAATTCCTGCTTGCCTTCTTGCCTGTGATAATCGTGCGATCGATCGCATGCCTGTGTGTAATCTGACAGTTGCTGACGGCGGCATGGGGAAATGGGCGGACGCGACGGCTGAGGGAACTGCGGATGATGGCAAATGATTATGGTACGGTTACTGCCTACTTATGGTAATTTATGATGCAAATCTGAGCGATCCTACGGACTGACAAAAAGGACTGACGGAAATGTCTTGGACTGATACTGGCACGTGGATGGATCCTACAAGGATGACACGCTGGACGGGCGCCGCCCCGACCACAGTCGGTTACGGTGCTTCCCCCGCAACTGAGCGGTTATTGACAGACTACCTACGAACGAAAAAGACTCCCTACACTCATCCCGGTTGCGGGAGAGTTATTCGACTACGCTACGCTACGAGTGCTCTCGGGTGCGAGAGTTATTGATGAGAAGTGAAAGGTACCTACTCTTGGTAGGGTTTCAGGTGTGCGCCATTCACCCACCTAGGGAGAACTGTACCGTCTAGCTGTGCCAACCGAACGGCTTCTGAGTCGCGGATCTCGATGACAAAGTAGGGTCCCAACCAGTGCATCTGGAGCTTGCCTGGAAACTTCTAGAACCAGCTATCATATAAGAGAACTTTGCCGCCAACTTGGAAGGCTTTGTTCTTGAGGTGGCGGTCGTGCCATGCTTTCTGCCTGGCCTTCTGAACCTTCTGGTGGAATTCCGCCAGGAATCGGGCCTCATCCAGCTCCTGTAGCTCCTGGAGGCATTCCCGAAGTGACTCCTCTTCTGAGAACTGAAGAGACGTAGCGATTAAAAGACTGGGTACAGTGAACTCGGTGGGAATCACAGCTTCCCGGCCATACACCAACTGGAATGGTGTCTGATTGGTCAAGCGTTTCACCGTGGTCCGGTAGGCCCACAATGCCGCTGGGAGACGCTCATCCCAATCATCGCGCTGAGCATTGCAAATCTTAGTCAAGCCTTTTTCAAGAATTTTGTTAAATGCTTCCACAGTACCATTGGCCTGCGGGTGGTATGGGCTGCTTTTATGATGTTGAATCATAAATGTGTCCAGTAGTGACTTGACCATGGCATTAATGAAATGCGTACCCTGATCGCTGGTTAAGCTTCGTGGGCAGCCAAACCGGCTGATGATGTGTTCAAAAATGAATCGGGCAGCTGTCTCCGCCGAGTAGTCGCGCACCACCGCTGCCTCAGCCCACCGGGTGAGGTAATCCGTGGCGGTAATGATGTACTGGGACTTAGAGTGTCTGGCGACCGGGCGATGGGACCTACAAAATCGACAGCCCACTTTTCAAACGGCCGCAAAACATGCACTGGGTGTAGCGGAAGCTCGTCCGCTGGAAAACATCGCATCGCTTCACGTAGGCCTTACAGTCAGCATGTATTGTCGGCCACCACAGGCCAACTTGGAGCACCTTTCTTGCGGTGGGTTTCGCACCCACATGCCCTCCCGCAACCCCGCTGTGACATTCCCACATTACCGCTTCCCGTTCATGGTCAAGGACGCATCTGCGCAACACCTCATCGAGGCCCAATTTGTATAGCTGCCCCGCGATCAATTGGTAGTCGGCCGCCCGGACAACCAGGTGGCATTTCTGGAGCGGGGTGTAATCCTAAGGGCATTGTCCCGTGGTCAGATAAGTGGCAATGTCAGCCAAGTAATCCGGTACTGCTTCGACTCGGAAGAGGTCGGCATCCGGCAGCTGATCGTCCAATGAGCCTTCATTCTCTCCCGTCTCCAACCTGGATAAATGATCGGGACCGACATTCAACCTGTCGGGCTTGAAAATCACCCCAAACGTGAATTCCTGGAAAAGTAGAAGCCAGCGACAGATCCGTCCTTCCAAAACAGGCTTATTCACCAGATACTTCAATGCAGAGTGGTCCGTAAAGAATTTGAATTTTCCGCCCAGGAGATAGTGGCGGAACTTCTGGAGGGAGTACACCATCGCCAACGCCTCCTGCTCGGTCGTGGTGTAATTCTTCTCCGCATTCGATAACCTGCGGCTGGCGAAGTAGACGGGGTGGTCAACTGTCGTCTCCCCGGGTTGCGCCAAGACAGCCCCAAGTGCAATACCGGACGCATCGATATGCACATGGAACTGCTTATCCCAGTCGGGATGAACAAGTATGGGCGCCGTCGCCAACTTCTCCTTCAAGGTGTCAAGGGCCTTCCTACACTCCTCCGTCCACTGGAATACTTCTGACTTCCGCAACAGTTTCTCCAAAGGGGCCGTAATCTTTGCGTAGTTGCGGATAAACCGCCTATAATATCCTGTGTGCCCGAGCAGTGCACACAGCTGCTTCACGATTTCGGGGGCTTCCATGTGAACTATGACCGCGACCTTGGCGGGATCGACACAGACCCCTTGCTTGCACACCACGTGGCCTAAGAGTGTGCCGAATGGAACTGCAAAAATACATTTCTTCAAGTTCAAGGAAATCTGCAGCTGACGACACCGGTCAAACATAATACGCAAAAGGGTGGCGTGTTTCTTCAACAGGCTGTAGACGGTCCAGTCGTCCATGTAGACCTCCAGGAACTTGTGAATGTACTCCCGGAAAGCAGTAATTATAATCCGGGAAAACACAGCCGGTGCGTTCTTCAGACCAAACGACATAACATGGTATGCGAATGATCCCCACTCAGTGGTGAATGTCGTCTTTGCTTTGTCTTCTTCGGCAATGCGCACCTGATGGTAGCCCGAAAACCCATCAGTGAAGGAATAGGCTTCGTTTCTCGCAACATGATCTAGAACTTCATCACTGAAAGGAGTGGGAAACGGATCGTGGATGCAGGCATTGTTCAGACTCTGGTAGTCTATGCAGACACGTATCTCCGCTTTTTCCTTCTTGTTCTGAATGACAATGGGACTCACCCACTCTACTTCTTCTACTGGAAAGATAATACCTGCAGCCAGCATCTTGTCGATCTCCATCTTGACCTTTTCTTTGATACGTGGGTTCAGCCGGTAGGGTCGGTGCTTCACCGGCCTGGCCCCCGGTTTCAGCACGATGCGCATTTCACCAAGGTCCCCCTTGATCCCCTTCAGGTCTGCAACCGAGGACGGGAACAAGTCTTCGTATTCCCGGAGGAGGCTGAAAATTTATTTTGTCGTTTCCTCGTCCCAGTAATCTCCCACTGTTGCCAATTTGGGTTTCTCGTCTGTTCCAATGTTCAGCTTCTTTGTCTTTAGTGGCTGTAAATGGACTCCTTCAGTCGTTGGCTCTTCACTGATGTTTCGCTCGCCTTCCTTTTCTTCAAAATAGAGATGCCTGAGGTCCTCCAGAATATCATCATCCAGATCGCCGTCAATCCAGTGGCAAACCAACTCGTGCCTGGCCTCAGGGCGTGACACAACCGGGCCGATGTCGGGCTCAGGATGGCGGAAAAACAAGACCTCCTTGATTGCCTGTAGGGCCTAAGACTCCTACGCCATCTCCCCTTCGAACAAGAAGCACCGAACGAACTTGTCCATGACTTCCTGCCAAGAGCGGGTTCCCCGTTTCCGCTCTTCCTCCAGGTACCAGGCCTGGGGAATTGTATCCAGGGAGTGGATAAACCTATGTACCCACATCTCTTCAGGGTACCTGGTGTTGCGCCACTGCTCCTCACAGGCCCGCTAATGGTGTCGCGGGTCGGAAGTTCCGTGATACTTAAGCATACTGCGAGGTCCTTCATCCTCTTTAAAGCGTGCCCAAAGAGCATCCGCCACGCAATCCCATCGCAACAGAGTGTCGCGGTGATTTTTCCACCATCGGGCTGACGTGGATTGCAAGGCCACATCCAAAAGTGGCATCCGGCTTTCGTCTGGGACCATGTCTTCCACCTTGGTAATAAAAGTATTGACAGCTTGCATGTTTGACAAGGTGGGATATCCGCAGATCTCAGTCCCCACCCACCAGACTTGGGCAATGGTAGCACATCTCCGCGTGGTGGTCTCATACCCCCCTTGCTACTAGTCTTCCCACGTGAGTTCGGATCTGAGCTCCGAGCTCTGCACACTCCGCCAACTGACAGAGCCAGTCGCGTTCGGGTTAATGTAGTTGTCCCGCTTTCCTGCGGTCATTTGATAAAGGTGGTCCATCATCTAAGCATCCTCCCGATTGTCCACTATTTTCGTATATCGCGGGCCTTGATACGGGTCAAGGGGCTGGGTGACCCGTACCTCCCCATCCTCGAAGATCATCAGCTCCTTTTTAAGGTCGATGATGGCGTAATTCTCAAAAGCCCAGTCGATGCCGAGTAAGGCAGGATAAGGATCCTTGTCACCCATGATATCAATAACCTCAAAATCGGTGTATGTCTTCACCCCCGCAATGTCGACCTCGACACCCTCGAGCCGGCCGATTGGCAGAATGCAGTACTGGTTCGCCATCCTGAGTTGGATTGGCAAGTAGGCCAGTCGTGGCCTTCCAAGGGCCTCCCACGTCTTTCGTGGTAGGATGTTGACGTCGGACCCCAAGTCCAGCATGGTATCGCTGATTTGGAATCCCGCAACCTGCGTGTTAAGCCGGAATTCTTTGCCTGTTCATTGCTTGTTCCGCTTGATGCGCTGCACGTATTGAGGGGCAGCGTCCGCCGGATCCCTAAGTCTTGTACGCCCCTGTAATTCTCCTTCCAAAGCATGCTTAAGCTGCTGCCGCAGCGCAGCATTGTCAACAATCTTGAGGAATAACTAGAGCCAGTCCTCGATCACAGTGCTTGTGGCGTTCTGCGCCCCAAATTCTGGCAGCAAGGGCTCCTCCAAACCCCCCACGTCCCGCAGCTGAGCGAACGTCTCAACTGCCTCCTGTAAATACTTCTTCTGGGCTTCGGGCCTGATTAACATCTTCGGGGATGCCGACCGAACCACTCGTGCTGGCTCCTTCCCATGGGCATCCTCCCCATTTTTCTTCTCACCCCTCGTCACGATCCCGACATTTTGCATGTCTGGGGTCGTGATCCCTCATGGCTCTGAATTTATCAGATTCGCTCCCCTCTGCCTCGCCCGTTCTTCCCACTTCTTGGTGAGCTCCGAACAGTCCTCTGTGGCGTGGGCGTTTACCCGGCACTGGGAACACCAGGGTCATCGCGGAAGGGGACATTCTCGAGCCACGTGAACCTCCTGGTCACAGTTGTAACATTTCACCGGACAGCGTCCTCCTGTGTGGCCTCCCCGCATGCTGCCACCTCTTCCCCTTGGGGCCTCGTTCACCCTGTAGGAGGGACGATCCAATCGATCCGCAAGTGCGTCGAGCACCCTGCACTGCTCAGTGTTGTGAGTCGTGGAAACACAAAATTCACAGTACACATTGTTTGGGACCGTGGAGTACTTCTGTAGTATCGGGCACATCCGAGGAGGATGCCCCAACGTCCGGAAAATCTCGCAGTACTCTGTGGTGGAGGAACCCGGTTGAGGTGGGAACCCCGCGTAAGGCTGTTGCAGCTGGTAGACCCCCTGCGGATTCATCGTCGCGCCACCACCAGGTGGTGGACCCCCCTGGATTTCCGCGACCGAGGGTCCTACCCCTACGCCACGCAACCGGGGACACTCGGTTGCGACGTGGCCCTCGACCAGGCAATGAGTGCACCAAACATTCGGCCGCGCTGGTCTCACCGGCTGGAGCTCCTTGAGCTTTTCAGTCAAGTTGGCGATCTGGTGTTGCAACCCTATCAAAGAAGGATCTTGCGGGGCCGGCCCCCCCCGGTATTCCTAGGGGTAGCCGGCCATGGCTTCAATCTTCATGGCCTGCTCCAAAGCGTCCTGCAGATTATCAATCTTCTGCTGAGTGAGAGGGGTTCGTGTTGAGGGGAGTAGAGCCTTGATGAACCAGTCCCTCTGGTGGTTTGGATCGATCGGGTAACTGAGTTTCCCGATCGCGTCCTTGATTCTCCGCATCAACTCCCACGCGGTCTCACCTTCCTTCTGCTTAATTTCCCATAGCTCGGACAGGCCCTGCTGGTCTGTTTGGGGAAGCTTGAATTCGTGGACAAAATCCCGCTTTACGTCCGCAATTACGGGGTTAGGATGAGCCTTGGACCACTTGATAAACCATCGCAGAGCCCTCTCTCTGAGCGTGGTTTGGAACTCTATTAACTTCCCTGCATCTGGCGTCTGCCGAGCCCTCCAGATGGCTTCGCACAGATACCAGTGTTGCTCTACATCATCATTGCCCTGGCCAGAGAACTCTGGATACCAGGTGAAAGACCCAGCCATGTGTACTTGTGGAGTATTGACCAGGATAAATCCTCCAGGTCCTGGTTGCGTAACGGTTCCACTAGGGAATACAACACTACTAGTAACGCTGCTATTACCGGACGTTACTGACGCTGATGAACTACTGTATGACTGACTCAATGCTTGTAACTGAATGAAAATATTACTTAAAGGTTGATACAGTACCAGGGGAAGGTAGGGATCCTGGCCATGCAGAACGTGGGAAGTAGGGTTTCCTGGAGGGGTGAGTGCTGTCTGCTCTTGAAACATCCGCTGCATCACGCCGTGCCATTCGTCATCGGAACTCTCTTCGGGCTGCATCTTTTCATCGTCTTCGTTAGTCACCATCTCTCTTCCTCGCGTCGCTGGGCTCCCATGCACCCGCCGCACTTCCACTGCTGTCCCGTCTTCTTCCTGGGTATCCAAATCCATAATTCCTATCCTCTGAGGTGCCTCCTTCTGATTTTTCCCCTCGATCTCCCGTCTCTTCAAATCTCGCATCACCCTTCTTCGCCACCTATCGGCGATCTGTGCTCGCCGATGCGCACGTCGCTCCCTCAACTTGCGTGTGGCCTCAACATCCATTCCCCGCTTCCCGCTTTCACATTCTACGTAGCATCGGTCCCCTCAACCATTCCCCCAGCACGGGTGGTTTACGCTTCCATACTCGTTTTGTGGAATTCAATCAACCCTTCATCCACCATCAGAGCTTTAATCCACAACGGAATCTCCTTAAGCAGCTTCCCTCTTAGCCCTGAGTGGAAGACAACCTCGGCTTTCCAGAAATATTGATAGCACTCAGCAGCAAACTCCACCGTGTATCCTTCCAACGTGGTCCTTACCCAAAAATCCACCACGCGGGTTAGTTCAGTGTCCACCCGTTGCAACGCCACCAGATCTTCATGCGCCCACCTGCGGTTTATCTTCCGCAAGCCCTCTTGAGGCACCGTCGCTCGTAATCTCCACAACCAATTGTAAAGGTCAGTAGGGAACCTTCCCCAGAAAATTTCGTACGTATCACTGGCTGAGTCAGAGAAAAGGACGAGCTCCTTGATTGCCGCCTCCTTTTGCTTGGTCAGCTCTGCTTACTGAGCAATGAATTGGTCGAGATGATTATCCCACCATCGTCGTATCTCTCCTTCAAAAATCCTCGATACCATGATCTAGTTCCCCTCAGAACATGCAGGTCCCGACAACGGAACCATTTGTTGGTGAGAAGTCAGGTCTCGCGGACAAGACCCAGGTTCAGGAGTTGTGGCCAACAAAGGAGTCCGATGTAGTCTAGGATCATGCCGGCATTTTCACCCTACTCCGGAGAGCAGTGAGTCTCACCCGAGGCGTGCCGCAACCACATGCAGAAGGGGATTAGACCAATGGTAAGGTCGTAGCCGCAACTCATGATGATATTGCATCGATTATATAATAAAGCTGCACATACCCACTTAAGAAGCACATATTATAAAAATAAAATTTTAAAACTGTGATAACACATTACATACAAACCTCTTATCGAGACGGCAACTTTTCATTATGTTAATCTCTTTGGCCAAGCCTTTGATTACATAAAGCATCTTTAACATAGCTATCTAAGCCTGGAGCAGATGTACAAATAGTCTTACTGAATAATGGAGAAGATTAGGAATCACGAGATGTCATGCATAGATTTCAGCTTTGTGTGGTTTTCTCCATTAATGAGCTCTCAGAATCTTCTTACATCCTCCTTTCACGGTGACTTATTATTCACTATCGCGACTATCAGTTCCTCCCTGTGTCTTTTCTTCAGCTGCTTCCAGCTTCTCTCCCGTTATCTGTGTGTTCCGCTTTCTGTCTTCTGTTGTGTGTTTTCTTCATCTGTACTTGTGTGTGTTCTTTCTTCAGCTATCTCATGCTTCCGCGCCACCTTGATAGCTCCGCAACTCCTGGTAGTTGCGACGCGGTCGCGATTGCCATGTGTCTTCATGCCGCAACTCAAAAGGTCATCTTTTATTCAAAATTCAAAATGTTCTAACCAAGATTTCAAACAAGGGCCCCAACAAG
>JAXQQM020085275.1:0-26840 GCA_034641835.2 Pinus albicaulis
AGCGCCTGATGTATCATATTGTATATTAGCTTCTGCTTTTACCTTTATTTGACAATGTGGGTGTTGTGATGAATTATTAAGTGAAAAGAAGGCGTGCTAAAAAGTAGAGTTGGCATAAAAGATGATCAGGAAGGTCTGTGAAGTTCTCGACACGTCCAAGGATGAACGTGTCGTCCCCAGGTGGAGCCAATGTTGATCATGTTAGCATTCTATTAGAAATATGGATAGGTAGCCTCGCCTAAACCCCTCAAGCTCCCTCGTTTTGTCCCAAAAGATCCCTTTTTCGCCTATCGTTGCCATTCATTAATCTCAAAACTGCATAAAAAGGCCCAAAAAACCCGCATTTGATAATATATACAGCCTGGCACCTTTCGGCCCTAGCCCCTCAGTCTTTCTCTTCATATGGTCTGAGCACTAGACCAAGCGCTCGCCCGAAGGGTGCCTATCACAGAGATATATCGGGCTCGTTCATAACCGTCGATCTGTACAGATCTGACGGTGTTCACAAGGCTTCTTCGTGCCCGTGGCCCCCCCGTTTACCACTCCAATCATCTGTCAGCCGTCCGATCAGATCGAAAATCAACGGTTCGCGATGCATCTGCTCCGGTGGTCCCCACGCCATGCTCTGTGGAGAAACCACCCGGTTTCTATCGCACCGCCTTTGGGTTGCAGGCGATATTTTTATTTTCGCAGTGATTCCATACGACGCGCGATGCGTGGCAGCGACACTGTTTGAAAACCGCTAGCTCATCGCGTGTTATTGTTTGGAACAGGACGCCCAGTGATATCGCTGTCAGCCGTCCGATCTGAAGCTCTTCATCCAACGACAATCGCGCTCTGAAGTTGCATGGGATTTAACACAAGGAAATCGTACCCCTGGCCCACTGGCAATTGTCCCCAACGCCATTTCAACCGTCGATCTCGTCTTGATATCGGACGGTCTAGATCATTTTCATGCCCCACTATTGACCCGGTCTTCCTCCACGTCACCCGTTCCACGTGTGTGTCGCATTTTTCCTCCGTCCCTTATATGCCCCATTCATAAGTTAAATTTTGATGTTTTTCGTTCAAATTATTCGCCCAGTTTGTTTACCATCATCCCACTGTATTTTTTGTCGCCACCTCTCATACCTCCACCATTCCATCATGCCATGTTGCTACACAGTCATCCCCACTGCATCGCCATCCCCATGCATTTGTTTTCCTGACATGTTTTTGGGTTTTGCAGGGTTGCAGCGATGGAAAATTGCTATTATTCTCAGCCTCTATTACAGAAGCAGAGATTGCAGAAAGGACCATGTTTCAAAGGAAAAATTTATGGAGCAAGGCTTGGGAATATTTTACGACATGGCTTTCATTAAAGCAGTAGGGGTAAAATCTATCAAACCCTCCAGGGTAATTCGAAGCATAGATTTCACAGTCGGAGATATTAATGTTGCGGCAGAAAGTATCAACGGGAGATTAGAAGAATTCAATGATCAACATTGAATGTTTCAAGCCTTAATTCAAAGCTAGAAGGCAGAGGGTACCAGGCACAAGAAAAAATACCTCAAGGCTTTCTTTTCAGCACCATTTTCTTTCAGGAAAGGACGAAATGTTTATATGATTTTATTCCTTTACCGTGTTCCTGAAGAGATCTTCATCCAGTGCATTTATTTTAGGACGCTGGCCTCAGAATACATGCAGCACTTCAGAACCATTCAGCAGTATGGGCGTGCACGTCTCCGCCATTTTGTTTTAATGATACAATTAAATGGTCATCACCCACTTTCTTTATTAGTCTTCTTTGTTTCCTATAAAAACCCTAACGAACAGATTATGAGGGTTCCAGATTTTATCAGAAAACTATGCAGTGAAAGGCTTTTTGTATACATTTTTTAAAGCTCTTGTATGAAGGCTCAGAGCCCATAGGGTCTCAGTGAGGAGGAGTTCTATCTGTTAAAGAGGATTCTGGCATTTGGTATTTCACAGTGTGTAACCTTTTCTCTTATGTGTTATATTAATAGATCATTTCATTTCATCCATCTTTCTTGTATCATGTTTTGGAATGCGAGTGGCTCACTGATTTTTGGTATGGATTCATCCTAGTTGATGCCCATGCTCAGATCAATCAAGCACTTTAAATATGGCTCATGCATGATATTCTGTTCCATTACTCATCTAAACCGTATTTCTGCTATATTAGTTGCTTTGGGAGGGTGTTTTTAAAACGCTATTATCATGTATGGATTCTTAGATTGGTAAGCCCATGCATGGTGGTATTGTGTATCTGGATATCAGCTCAATGTTGACTAATATCTTCTCAACATTTCTTTCATTACATACACCTTCTGATAATTGATATCTGTGACATATTACTTGAATTGGCCCGCTTTGCAGTAAACTGTCTCTAAATTGTCTGTTGCTTTCATATTAGATTTATGCACTTTGCCTCTGCAGTATCCCTTTCTCTGTGTCAGTTTCTGAGGGTCTTGGTACCATTCTATTTTATTTCCCTGTTTACAGGAGATAGCATGTGATCTGAAGTTGACAACTTCATACATTATATTATACGCTCCTTACTATGCTAAGATGTCCTAGGCATTGGTCTATCACAACTCTAGGCTGTCTCTAGGAGCGACAACAGATACCATGTAGGAATTTACGTGGTAAGTTTCTTAGATCAAAAACTAAAGGTCACTGCTCAGAAACAGATCACAAATCAGTACACCAGTATTATCATGTGGTTAAAACCCTCGAAGAGGAAATAATTCACGACCCGACCCAAAACGGCCACTTCAGGAAATTTATTAATATAAAAGAAAGATTATATATGTTTCTCTCATAAATGGTTACCAGAAAAATGACCCTCCATGCTGTTTAAATAGAGATCATGGACCAATTGGGTGTTAATCCATGGATCAAGTGTCGTGAATACCGAGGAGAGAGTGAACCGTCGGATCACTACAAATCGTGACCGTCGGATTAGAAGTTACAAATGTACATAGTAAAGAAACACACTTTACCTAACTCTACACTAGACTAATTTATTCTTAAATATTTCCTATGTGTCAGAATATCCTAACAATTTTAAATGTGTTGAAAATATTAACGAGCTTTGATCTTCATAATTGTTTATGTACCATGAATTGATGTAATTTTCAAAGAAAAATAAAAAGGAAAATATATTTTTCAAAAGAAAAAATTATTTATTGAAGAATGAGTTTCTTTCCCATTGATTATTTTATTAGATTTGGCACCAATTTTGTGGCCTAAGGTTTTGACAAGGTCTAGGTCAAGGTCATGAAGTAAAGTCCCTTGGAGGGTTCTATTATCAATGTAAAATAAATTATTTTTGAATATAAAAAGGAAAAGAAACCACCGAGTGATGGATTGGCCAACCCACCAAGTTGTCCCCACAAGAAGGAAATTTCACCAAACCAAGATGATATATATATAGAAGATTAATTTGACCTCCAAATACACTAATCAAGTTTGTATCTCTTGAGAACTTTGAGATAAATCAAAGCGAAGAAGAGGAGAAAATAAACAAGGAAGAAGAGAAGGCTTCTTATTTTGTTTTGGGCATATTTTCTTATTTTAGCAAGCTCACACGTGTGAGAAGGGAAGCTTCTTTGGTTTAGATTTAGGCCTAGAAAAGAGGAGCAGTTCGAGTTAAAGAGAGGAGCACTATTATCTGGGTGGCTAGTCTATGACTTGGTGACTTGTTTATATCAAAGGTCTGGAAGTCTTCCATGAAAATCTATAAGAAGAGAAGTTTTTGGGTTTTCTCCTATGGAGGGGTTTTTCCTTGGAAAAGAGCCTATTGGTGCTTTTTGAACTCCTAATTATCTTCACATTAATTATCAATCTGGGCAAGTCCTTCTATTTCAAGAGTGTACACAGTATGTGGCTGCTATTTAAATCAAAGAGTAATGTTTCATAGATTGCAGTATAGATATTTTAATACAAGAGTAAACGGATGCAACAAGTAAATTCTAATTACAATTAAAAGAAAACTCAATCCTCTAATGGAATCAAATCCTATAGCATTTTAAGTAACAACAATATCAGTGGAGAGTACAGAAGTGATAACTCTTCTCTTCGAAACTGATTGAATTCAAATGAATTATTTAGTAAAACAAAAATGATATCAATCTAAGAGCCTAACAACAATAGTTAATACTTGCTACAGTTGATCACATTGAGCAGAATATTTATCTAAGAAACTCAATCCGGAAGCGGGAGTAAACTGAGTAGATAAAAATACTGTAAATTACATAAAATAGAACTATTCAGTTAACACAGGAAAATAATGAACAACAAAAGAAATAAAATCATAGAAAGCGATAATACTATCAAACCATCACACTTGCGATAATTGGAAATGTATGACACAAATGAAGCAGTGAATTCCACCGGAAACTGGGCCCTTAGCCACCAGCAAACACTGCTAGATTACTTCAGATGATGCGAATGAAAACATCAACTTCAATTAATCATCGAACTTGAGTAGCATTACAATATAATTTAATTCTCCAACTACACACTCTGTATTTAATCTTACAATTTCGGGAAACAATAGATCTCCCCTTCTTCCTACAATCATTTCCTTTTATAGTCAGAAAGGGTAAAAAGTAAATAGTAAATGCAATCCCTCAAGATCTCCCGATCCTGAGGGATTCACAACCAATTTATATCTTTAAGACATCTCCTTTATTCCGTGCTGATCTCACTGATTCATTCTTAGCCTTGTTCGCAACCGACTCATTCCTTTCTTTACTTGTCGGATTTGGCTGTGCCAACAGCAGGGAACAACAATCGTTTCTTGTCCATTTTCCTACATGAAGAAGGGTAAACGTTAGTTAAATCACAACTGCAATCATTCCTCATTTCTTACCATAATTCCTTAATAGATTAGTGCATTAAGACATGAAAAAGATAATAATTAAGGATAACGAGGATGAAATTACTAGAAAATACATACCCATTTCACAACCCAACATACTCCCCTACTTACTTTGTTTAATGTCCTCTTGAAAATAAGTAATTCCGATGGAGTGCAATTAAAGAGTAGGCTGGAGAAGGGGCATAAAAAATTGGTCCGAAACCATGATGTTGAGCTAACAGTGCAAATGCAGTCCTTTCCTCTCCTTCAAGAAATTCATAGGTGGCCCAATAACCTTCACGAGGATACCAAATGATAGGGCTACGAAATCGACAGCCTAACTAGTAAGGTCCCTCTCTTAAGATGAGGTTGCTATAGGTGATAAAACAGGGTGCAGCTGCTTTAAAATTTCTATAATGAAATGGCTCTCTATCTTGCACACTACCAGAATAGTCCGCCCACCTAAGCTTGGATGCAATCATAGAACTTTCTTGTATGGATTGTGTTAGTGTCGGTATCTTCATCCCTCCGTCAGAGATCAAACTCCTCTTGTTGCATTGCATATTAGGTGTCTCACTCAGTCAGCTGCATTCCATTAGGAGCATGGATCATTTGACGGTAGTGGCTTGTTGCTCATGTCCCTCATGTCCTTTACCTGCTGGCCTTTTTCTGTTCATTAAAATAATTTGCAGTCACTTTTGGTCTCATAGTTTGCAAAGAGTCATTTTTAGGGTTTTAGTGTCATTAGGTCTAGGGTTTCATTAATGAGGTCTTTAGAATGTCCAAAAATGGTCAGCAGGCACATGAGGAAGTTTGAAATAAGGTTTCGGTGCTAAAAATCTCATCATCATATGCTTAATAATGTATTTTTCTTCAAAACTCTGTTTTGAAGAAATGAGTTTTTCATCTTTATGTATAAATGTAATGTAATTTTAAGTTTTCTCAGTTGTAATAATACTATCACTGGCAACCCTGGTCGCCTTTGTCAAACTCCAGCCATCCATTCCCTGCAAGAACAAACAGAAGGACATCATTCAGTCAAAAAGCCAAAATGAAGCAAAACATAGTTTTTTTTTTAAAAAGTGTCAAAGTCTGAAACATTGCAAAGTGGGTTTTTTGAAAAGAAGAATCAAAATCCTTGGCATATAAAACATTTTCATCTTTCCAAAGTTCATTTGTATGCCAAAAAGACAGTAGTGAGCAAAGGAGAAATTGTGAAGAGCGAAGAAGTAGTTTGAAGGCGAAATTTTTGCAAGTTCAGTTGAGCGACGCATTGACTGGGTTGAGCGACGCATTGGGCGAGTGCGATGCATTGGGTCGGCTCCCACTGTGTAAAATTTCTCCTGCGCGACGCACTGGGTTTGTTGCGCGACGCATAGGGCCAGAAAGAAAATCTATTGCCATTCCTTTCAAACTCCAAATCTGCTCGGTCCCTCTTTGTTCAAGTAAGTCAAGCAACCTCTCCATTGCCAATGACAATGTGTTTGGTGATATTTATGAGGATTTAAATACAAAAAATCAAACCCTATTTGTTTGTGCAAGGATTGTTTCCTTAGGGTTTCAAAATTGGTTTTGTGTCTATCATTCCCACTTCCCCACCTTGTTATTCCCTCATCACTGTTAATCTTGTTACATCAATTCCATTTCCATATTCCCTCATATCCATAAGGCACTTATTCCCTATCCCAATTCCCATTATCCCACATCCCAATTATAAATTTCCCAAACCCCAATGTTATTCCAAAAAACCTAGTGATTGTCCCTAAACTATTTAAATGGAAAATTTTAATTGGAAATATCCTATCATTTCCCATACCCTCTCCCTCCATAGTACCTCCCATATTATTACATATTTGGCAACAAAACCAAAGACACCAAACTCCTCATATTCATCTAAGAAAACACGGAGTTTGGAAAACATGGAGACAGATTCCTCTTGTGACCGAGATGAAGGAAACACAGTGAATCTACAACCAAATTGCATGCACCAAGGAGACCAAAATTTATTGGAGAAAGCTAACAAAGAAAAGAACATGTTGAGGCACATGGCGAATCATTATTGGGCAAGAAATCATGTTTGCAAGGCACGAATCAAGATCCTGAAGGCTAAGTTGAAGAGGGCATTAAGGCATCGGAAAATGAAAGATAGACTTCAAATTTTGGCTGAGGCTTCCTTGGCCTAGCATAGTGCATGATGGAGGACACTCAGCCCAAATTTCAAGAAATTTGGGACACTTTTGCAAATTTTGTTTTTTTTTGGCCTAAACACATATTTTTCAGCTCAACACGTCGCGCCACTTGACGCGCGCTTATGATTGGGGGCTCCTCTTGGGTAAAAATTTATATTTTTGGATTTTTCATGAAAATTTATGCATGCCTACCCATGGCCAAGAGATTTTTACAGGTTTTGGGCTTCCAGAAGGGTCAAAAACACCCTAAAAATAACCTTTCTGCCCCTTTTTGGACACACAGGAAGTAGTGTTGGGAAAACCCATTTTTGGAGGGGAAAATGGCAACCAAATTCAGAAATTCCACTTGTGTTGGAATGTAGACAGATAGAGATTTCCAACAAGATATCCTGCGCTCAATTTGGACACCGGGAAGGCCTTAAAATCAGCTCCAAACTGGCGCGACACATAGAGAAATCAGGCGTGGCGCATTGGGGATTTTTGCTCAGTTTTGACTCAGTAACTCTGTTTTTCGCCTAGTTTTGGCCAGTTTGAGTTTCTGAATTCCAAATGTAAAAATATTGATGTAATTTTATGGGTCTTGATGTAATTTTGTCAAATTTTTACTCATGGAAGTAGATTCATTCATCAAAAGGTGAATTGCAACTGAATGAATCAGTTTCCTATCTTATAGAGGCAAGCTGTTCCATTGCCTATTTTCCAGTTCTTAGTTTAGATCTTGTTGAAAAAGCTCCTAGACTTGTGAGCTTGACCCCTAGAGGCTGGGATGAGTTTTTGGTTGCTTATATCTTGTAATTTTTCAATCATTAGCAAAGGTTGGACACTTGGGATTGCTTTGAGCTTCATTGTACATTTCATCTCTGCAGTTTGGAAAAGGAATAGAGAAGGGTTTGTAGCACTCCTTGGGATTCATGTGGCTCTTTGTTTTGATGATGTGTTTCTCTCTGTTAATGTAAGTTTACTGGTGTTTCATGTGTATCATTTTCCCTCTTATTTCTTCTTGAGTTAAACAAACAAGGATAAAGGTGGAATTCATTAAAATTTGCAGTGCTCTACCTAGAGTTTGTTTAATTTTCTATGTTTTCAAAATATTTGAAGAGGATTCATAAAATTATCTTGCCCTCTTCAACTCCTCATCGGTCTAAGCTCTCCATTTCCTTAAAATTGAAAGTGTCAAAACAATTGCCTACCTTGCCCCATTCAGATCCTTGCAAAACTGCTCATTTCCCAGACCCAAAATCTGCCCTTCCCTTTGATCCAAAAAACACCCTCTAAATCAAATAAAAATCTTTTACATATATACCTAGCCTAAAATCAGCCTTTATTCAAGTCATCTCAAGCCTCACTGATCATTTTTTGCTGAGATTGACCAAGAGAGAGCCCTCTCCCGATCTGGTATGGCTAGCTACCAGATTAAGCGTGGTTTAATGTTACCCTAGACTCTGCCTTCTTCAGCTTCATGTAGATTTAGGCCATAACATAGTGGTGACCATACTGGGGAATCTAATTTTTTTTTCTTGTTAGTGTTATTCGTTTTATAAGCTACATACGAAGCCTGAAGTTATGCCAGGTAGCCTTCGAAACACTCTTGCTTTGCATTAGTGAAAGTAGATAAATGCTGCTTCAGTCAATCTCCGGTCTAGTTTTATAAACATAACATCTGACTTGTAAATTGCCCCAGTATATCAGATGATTCTGGACTTTTGGGTGATGAGTCTAGAATTTGATAGGCTGAACAAGTTGATTTTGTCCGTTTGATTTTTGGGAATAATTCAACACACTGGCTTCCAGACAACATACCAGAGCTAATCCGGATCCCGATCCACCTCTTGTGTATAAAAATCCAAATATTATTTCGAGAATCCTTCGTCGAGAAAGTCCTATGATTCCTGTGTTCAAATCTCATTCATGTCCCATTGTCTTTGAGTATCTTGAAGATCTTGAGTTTGATGAACAATTTGAATTGTCATTGTTTGAGACTAAGTCTGAAGGTGCTATTGATTCTACTGTCCTAAATCCAGAGTTTGTCAAAGATCTTGAAATTGAAAAATCTAATAGATCCATTGACAATTACATCTTGAATATTCATAATTCCATTGTGGCAACGAACATTCCCGAATTCATAGTGTTTGCATCTGCAACCCTTGGGTCATCCGCAATTACATCTAGTTCACAAATCCCTACCGAGCCTCCTTTTATTCCCACCATTCCCGTGCAACCTTCTATCTCTGATCAACAATCTACAATAATATCACCTCCATCCACACCACATACACCTCATATATCAACTGCTCCGACTCCTCCTATATCCCCAAACCCGGTTGTAAATCCACCCAGAGCAATGGCTGCCCGATTTTCACCCCTCGCATTGCCTCAAAACTTGGATGACATGCCCGTTGATTATCAAAGAAAAATTCCATTATTTGATGGCACTCCTCAAAGTGTTACTGCTCAACAACATGTGTATATGATGGCATATTTCTTTGACCTTCATGAAATTGATGCGGAAAATGTGACAATGAGATTGTTTGTACAAACCTTCGGAGGTGAAGTAAGAAAGTGGTTCAGAGCTTTGTCGGCTAGAAGTATTGCTACATCTCCTAATCTTCAGAGACAATTATTGGATCAATGGGAAGTGAAGAAAGACCCTCTTTCAATCCTTTCCGAATATGACAATATCAAGTGGAATTTTGGTGAGTTAGTTCAAGATTATTGTATTAGATTCAATTCTGTTTACAATGCAATTCCTGCTGATATAAATCCACCTAGGGGGTCGGCTTTGATTAATTTTCCGGATGGCTTTGATCCTGACATGGCTTATCAATTAAGAGAAAGAGATCCGGGCACTTTAGAAGATATGCAGAAAATTGCAGTCAGCGTTGAAGCCAATTTGAATGCCAGGAGAGCTAGAATGAAAGCTGAAAAGAAAGTAGCAATAAAGGAAGAGGTTTCCACTTCAGATCAAGTACTCCGTAAGATGGAAAAGATGTTTGAAAGATTAACAATTGATAAGTATGAACCGCAGATCAGAAATCCTAACTTCCGTGGCCAGCAGCAACTGCAATTTAGAATCAAGCAAAGAAAGCAACAAGCACAAGAACCATCAGTACAGCAACAAGTGAAGATACCCTTACAACATAATTTTGTTCATGGTTCGCAATCAGATGATGAGGAGGATGTAGTCAGAGAAGAGAATCATTTCTTTACACCTGATGATATGCCAATTTTTATTACTGAATATGAGGAGTATTCTGAAAACTCAGCTGTACAAAAGGACGGGAATTTCATCTTGGAAAATGAGACAACTCTTGAAGAAGAGTCTTATGAATATCAGAGGGGGTACATGAATGCCTTGACCGCCCAGCAGCGACAATATTCACTTAGAAGTAGAGATGTGCCCATTAATCCAATTTAAAAGAGAAAGGAAGCTATAGCACCAAAGAATGATTCACTTGTTGTGCAGAAGAAGGGGAAAGAGACAGCTGATCCCACCACTAGAAAATCACCATCAGCAAATGAAAGATCCAATCAGCCAAACGTATCAAAGGAGAAACTTTAAAAGAAGGATGTTCCAGCTAAAGAGGTAGAGAAAAATTCAGCTTTTAACTTAGAAAATGAAATTGCTAAGTTAAAAGTATCCATTCCTTTGACTGAATTGATGAAGAATAGCAGCTATAAGGGTTAGGTGTCTAAGATTTTGAGTTTAGATCCATTGTCTGATATGGTAAACATGGAATATGATCAACCTGAGTTGATTTTTGGTCCAGCATTGGATGGTGAGTCTCCAGATAGTGATGTACCTCCTTTTTACATCAGCCTTAGATTGCACGACTATGTATTACACAATGCTATGTTTGATTCCGGAGCTTCTCATAATCTCATGCCTAGGGCAATCATGGAGAAATTGGGATTGGATATCACTAGAAAGTATCATGACCTTTATTCTTTCGATTCTAGTAGAGTAAGATGCATTGGGCTTATCGAAGATTTGGTGGTAAGTTTGGATCAGATTCCGACTAAAAATGTTTTGATGGACGTGGTTGTGGCGGATATTCCTCCGAGATTTGGCATGCTTCTTTCCAGATCTTGGGGAGTGAAACTTAAAGGGAAATTGTAGCTTGATTTCTCCTATGCTACTATTCCCGTGTTCGGTCAGATGAGGAAATTATACCAGGAGCAAAAGATGAAGTATATGATCACTAGCAAGGAGAAACCGGTAAATCATCCAATCAATTATGTACATACTGATTTAGAATCATTTATTTTGTATTCAGATAGCTTTAATGAAGACAATTAGATGAAGTAGAAGACATTCCGAAAATCACTGAAATTTTCAGAGAGGTCTTAAAGAAAGAGAGACAAAGACTTGATAATACTGATGAGCAATCAGCCTCCCGACAACAGCAAAATGTTGATGGAAAACAAGTAGAAGTAACAGAGCAAACATAATTTCAGCATTTTGGAAGAGGATGAAGATGGTTTGTGGAACATGGATTTTGATGGTGCGGTAGGAAATGACGGTGCTGGAATTTGCATTTGGGTACGCAACCCTTTTTCTTCCCCAAACAAAGTGCCAAGTAATGTAAGGATATCTTCTTATAAATTGGATTTTGATTGTTCAAATAATGAGGCTGAATATGAAGCTTTAATTGCTGGTCTAAAAATTCTTAGAAAGTTAAATACCAAAAGGATTGCAGTGTATGGCGACTCTGAGTTAGTTATCAAGCAAGTGAAAGGTGAATATCAAGCTAAGCATCCTCGAATGCGGGCCTATCGCAATGCGGTATTAGATATCTTGAGATTGTTTTCAGATTATACTTTGACATGTGTCCCTCGTATTCAGAATGGCATTGCAGATGCAAAAGCAGTAAGTGATTTGAAAATTCTGATGAACTCAAGAAAAAAAATTGAAATTCATGTGAAGCATCGTCCGAATGTCCCCGACAATCAAAGATATTGGCAAGTGTTTTAAGATGATGTAGAAATTGATGAGTTTCTGCAAAATGAAGGTAAGTTCAAAGACACTTCTATTGATGGGGAGAATGATGATGGTGAGGCAGACGTGCAAGTAAATCAGATGGAATTTTTGCAGCTAAAGGATAATGTCATTCCTAAAGGTCTCATACCTTTAGAGGAGCTTTTCGACCAAGATGATGTAGCTCGAAAACCGACCTTGCGACCAATCGAGAAAGGAGTTGAGGATGTGAACATTGGATCAACAAAAAATCCTAAAATGGTGAAATTATCCAAAGCATTGCCCCCACAGGTAAAAGAAAAGTTTGTTAGTTTATTATCTTCCTTTGCTGATGTATTTTCCTGGGATTATTCAAATTTGAAGACATATGACACAAACATAATTCAGCACACCATTCCGATCAAGCCAAATCAAAAGCCCTTTCGGAAAAAATTGAGAAGAATAAATCGAAAGCTGTTGCCCTCGATAGAGAAGGAAGTGAATCGGTTGTACAAGGCTGGTATCATTGTCCCCATAAGATTTTCAGATTGGATTTCTAATTTGGTGCCTATGCGCAAGAAAACAGGTGAGATTCGCTTATGCATTGATTTTAGGAATCTGAATAAAGTTTCTTTGAAAGATAATTATCCATTGCCCAAAATGGATCACATACTTCAGCGAGTAGTTGGAGCATCCCGTATGTCACTACTCGATGGTTATTCCGGTTATAACCAAATTCTGGTCCATGAGGATGACAGAGATAAAACAACGTTCACCACTCCGTGGGGAACTTTCCATTATGCTAAAATGCCTTTCAGTTTGAAGAATGCTGGTGCGACCTTTCAGGGAGCTATGGATATGGAATTTGCAAATGAGAAGGATGTTTTTCTAGTTGTGTATCTTAATGATTTGATAGTTTTTTCTAATTCAGATGAAGAGCACCTTTACCATTTGAAGATTGTTTTTTAGTGGTGTAGAAAATATGGTGTGTCTCTCAATCCAAAGAAGAGTTTGTTTTCCATGGATGAGGGCAAGCTTCTTGGTCATATTATATCAAAGGATGGCATCCGCATTGATCCAGCTCGAGTAGAAGCTATTCAACAAATTGATCTTCCCCGGAACAAAAAGGAGATCCAATCATTCAATGGTAAGATGAATTTCTTACGTCGCTTTGTGTCCATTCTTGTAGAACATTTAAGGGAAATCACAAACATGCTCAAAAAAGATAGTGTAGTGAAGTGGACTGAGGAGGCAGTAAAGTCTTTCAATTTAGTGAAATTGGTTCTTTCTTCAGCTCCGGTTTTGATAAGCCTGGACTATACTCAGGATTTTATTTTGTTTTCATTTGCCTCGGATCATACTATGGCAGCAGTCTTGATGCAGAAAAGAGATCAGCATCAAAAACCAATTTCTTTTTTCAGCCGAACCATAAGAGATGCAGCCTTAAAGTATAATATTATCGAAAAGAAAGCTCTTGCCTTAGTGAAAGCATTGAAATACTTTCGAGTATATATTCTGCATTCTCACATTCTTGCTTATGTTCCCAATGCTGCTGTTAAAGATGTCTTAGTGCAAACAGATCTAGAAGGAAGACGAGGCAAATGGATTGCAACCTTGTTGGAATATGACATGGAGATAAAGCCTACAAAGCTTATCAAAGGACAGGGGCTGGCTAAGCTAATGGCTGAGTCAAATTTGCATGCCTTGGAAATTAATCTCATTGCTGCTATGTCTGAGGAAAATGAAGAAAATTCGCTTGTTCAGGTATCAGAAATATTTGTTCTTTCTCCTTGGTACTAAGACATTGTTTATGTGCTCTAAAATCTATCACCACCGCCAGGAATGGCTAAAAACAAAAGTAGGACACTGAAATTAAAGGCTGCCAAGTTTTGTATTATGAATAATGCGCTTTATTGGAAAGATCCCAGTGGTGTCTTGCTAAATTGTTTGGTTGAAGAAGAGGAAAAACAGGTTATGGAAGATTTTCATAAGGGAGATTGCGGAGGTTACCTTTTCTGGAAAACAACGGCCAACAAAATTTTGAGAGCAGGATATTATTGGCTGACTCTCTTTGCTGATGGGTACAAAACTATTAAAAGTTGCCATGAATGTCAGATTTTTGAAGGGAGGAAAAAATTGCAGCCTTTGCCACTCAAGCCCATTGAAGCAAGTGCTCCTTTTCAGCAGTGGGGTTTGGATTTCATTGGAAAAATCCATCCTGCTTCTTCAACACAGCATAGGTGGATCCTTACAGCGATGGACTATTTTAATAAATGGATTGAGGCGGTTCCCACCAGGCAGGCCACAGATTCGGTAATAATTTCATTTCTTGAAAACAATATTTTGTCTCGTTTTGACTGTCCAAACAAGCTGATTATTGATATTGTAGCAACCTTTAAGTCTAAGAGAATGATTGAATTTTGTGATAAGTATCAAATTACTTTGGGGAACTCAACCACATATCATCCACAAGGCAACGGATTGGCCGAATCCTCAAATAAATCGTTGGTAAATATTGTTAAAAAGCTGCTAGAAATAAACAAGAAAAGTTGGCATAAGAAATTGGTTAATGCACTTTGGGCAGAGAGAGTGAGTCAAAATAAATCTATTAGCATGTCTCCTTTTGAGCTCATGTATGGTGTTGACACAGTATTCCCGACCTCTCTCGCAGTTCCAATGGTTAAACTTCTGCAGGAAGTTGGCAGCAAAGATGATCATATGCAACGGAGAATAAATCAAATGATCCATTTACAGCAAACTAGAGACGAGGTTTTTCAGAACACTTTCAAGCTGCAAGAGAGCATCAAGAAGATATATGATCGAAAGGCAAAGGCGGACAGGTTTCAATTAGAAGAAGTGGTGCTGAAATGGGATGCAAGAAACGAAGATAAAGGTAAGCATGGCAAGTTCGAGAATATTTGGAAAGGACCTTTCAGAATTGCTGCACATCGAGGCCAAAATGCTTTCCTTTTGAAAGAAATGAATGGAGAAGATTGTCCAGGAGGGCTGGTCAATGGTCAGCTACTCAAACGATATTATTTTTGAAATGTTTTCTGTTGTCATACATGTCATTGTACATACCGGTTCGTTTAAGTTTCATTGTAAGCATGTGCTGTCATCATTCTTTCAGTTTGGGGCCCGAGGAGAAGGCTATAAAACTGAAGGTTGATCTCAGTTTTGGTTTCATTTGGTGAGTCACATCTTTCAGTCATTTTGCTTTCGAAATTGAGTCAGTTTTGTGTCATTTTTCAGTCATGAAAATGAGTCAAGAGTATTTTTTTGGTTTGTTGAAGTTATTAACTCCATAGCCCAATGGACAAAGGCACTGCCTACTTTCCCAGAGATCTGTAGTTCTTGGCACCTCCAAGGATCTACCATCCCCATTGGAGCCAATGTTAGTGTCGATATCTTCATCCCTCCGTCAGTGATCAAATTTCTCTTGTTTCATTTCATATTAGGTGTCTCACTCAGTCAGCTTCATTCCATTAGGAGCATGGATCATCTGACGGTAGTGGCTTGTTGCTTACGTCCCTCATTTCCTTTACCTGCTAGCCTATTTCTGTTCATTAAAATCATTTGCAGTCATTGTTGGTCTCATAGTTTGCCAAGAGTCATTTTTTAGCGTTTTAGTGTCATTAGGTCTAGGGTTTCATTCATAAGGTCTTCAGAATGCTCAATAATGGTCAGAAGGCACATGAGAAAGTTTGAAATAAGGTTTCAGTGCTAAAAATCTCATCATCATATGCTTAATAATGTACTTTTCTTCAAAACTCTATTTTGAAGAAAAATAGAGTACTTCATGTTTATGTATAAATGCAATGTAATTTTAAGTTTTCTCAGTTGTAATAATACTATCACTGGCAACCCTGGTCGCCTTTGTCAAGCTCTAGCCATCCATTCCCTGCAAGAACAAACAGAAAGGACATCATTCAGTCAAAAAGCAAAAATGAAGCAAAACAAAGTTTTTTTTTAAAAAGTGTCAAAGTCTGAAACATTGCAAAGTGGGTTTTTTGAGAAGAAGAATCAAAATCCTTGGCATATAAAACATTTTCATCTTTCATAAGCTCATTTGTATGCTAAGAGAACAGGATTGAACCAAGGAGAATTCGTGAAGAGCAAAAGAAGCAATTTGAAGGTGATTTGTGCAAATTTCTCCTACGCGACGCATTGGCTAGGTGTCGCGATGCATTGGGCAGGCGCGACGCATTGGGTCAGCCCTCACTGTGTTAAGAATACACGGGCGTGGTGCATTGGATTTATGCGGTGCATTGGGTTTGTTGTGCGACGTGTAGGGTCGGAAAACAAATTCATTGCTTCTATCACTTTGCACTCATCGAAATTGTGGTTACGCATCAGCTCGGCTTGCAGGGTATTTCATGGGAGGATTTCATTTCTAATGATTTCTTCACAGCTTCTCAGGTACCTTCAGAGAATTTTCATGAGGCAGGTGAACCTTCATATCAGCATGAAGGTCATGAGACATAGACCACTAGTATGCCAGTGTTTGTCACTTATCAGAGAGGCACTAGAGGGTTATTTGCAGCAGCCAGGCGAGTATTATCTCCACCCGGGGTGGAAGGGGTCTCGTTTCCTTCATCAGCAGTATAGGTACAGGACAAGGGTAAGAGGCCAATACATGATGAGGGGCCTTCTGGAGGCCAAGATACAGATTTCATACTCATTGATGATGAGTTGGCCTCTCCTAGCTCAAAGCTGAGAGAGGTTGTTCAGGAGCAGAAGGTGGAAATAAACACTTTGTTCGTCAAGTTGCAAAGAGCCCAATGGATAATAAATTACCTTGAGCAGAGAAACAAATAGTTGGAAGATCAGCAAACTATCATGGAGTTGCAAAATATACGTGAGAACCGGCAAGCCGCCAAAAGGAGCCAAACCGAGATGACATCCATTGAGCAAGAGATTGAGGCTAATCGCGAAACTTGGCTTGAAAGGGTCAATATTCATTTGGAAAAGTTGTTGAAGAAGGCCAACAAGGAAAAGAACCTATTGACGCACATGGAAAATCATTATTGGGCATGAAATCATGTTTTCAAGGCATGAATCAAGATCCTGAAGGCTAAGTTGAAGAGGGCATTAAAGCGTCGGAAAAGGCAAGATAGACTCCAAATTTTGGCCGAGGCTTCCTTGGCCCAGCATAGTGCATGATGGAGGACACTCAGCCCAAATTTCAAGAAATTTGGGACACATTTTGCAAATTTTGATTTTTTTTGGCCTAAACACGGATTTTTCAGCGCAACGCATCGCGCCACTTGGCGCACGTTTATGATTGGAGCTCCTCTTGGGAAAAAGTTTACATTTCTAGATTTTTCATGAAAATTTATGCATACCTACCCATGGCCAAGATATTTTGACAGGTTTTGGGCTTCCAGAAGGGTCAAAAACACCCTAAAAATGACCTTTCTGCCCCTTTTTGGACACACAGGAAGCAGTGTTGGGAGAACTCATTTTTGGAGGGGAAAATGGAAGCCAAATTCATAAATTCCAATTGTGTTGGAAATTATACAGGTAGAGATTTCCAAAAATCCCACTTGGAGCCAATTTTGACAACGGGAAGGCCTTCAAAATCAGCTCCAAACTGGCACGACGCATAGAGAAATCAGGCACTGTGCATTGGGGATTTTGGCTCATTTTTTACCCAGTAACTCTTTTTTTTGCCTAGTTTTGGCCAGTTTGACTTTCTTACTTCCAAATGTAAAACTATTGATGTAACTTGATGTAATTTGATGGGTTTTGATGTAATTTTGTCAAATTTTTACTCATGGAAGTAGATTCATCCATCAAAAGGTGAATTGCAACTGAATGAATTAGTTTCCTATCTTATAGAGGCAAGTTGTTCCACTGCCTATTTTCCAGTTCTTAGTTTAGATCTTGTTGAAACAGCTCCTAGACTTGTGAGATTGACCCCTAGAGGCTGGGGATGAGTTATGCTTGTCTATATCTTGTAGTTTTTCAGTCATTTTCCGGGTTGGACACTTTGGATTGCTTTGAGCATCATTGTACATTCATCTCTGCAGTTTCGCAAAGGAATAGACCAGGGTTTGCAGCACTCCTTGGGATTCATGTGGCTCTTTGTTTTTATGATGTGTTTCTCTTTGTTAATGTAAGTTTACTGGTGCTTTATGTGTATCATCTTCCTTCTTATTTCTTCTTAAGTTAAACAAACAAGGATAAAGGTGGAATTCATTAGATTTGCAGTGCTCTACCTAGAGTTTGTTTAATTTTCTATGTTTTTGACTGTTTGAAGAGGATTCCTGAAATTATCTTGCCCTCTTCGACTCCTCACCAGTCTGAGCTATCCATTTCATTCAAAAGTGAAAGCGTCAAAACAATCGCCTACCTTGCCCCATTCAGATCCCTACAAAACTGCTCATTTCCCAGACCCAAAATCTGCCCTTCCCTTTGATCCAGCAAACACCCTCAAAATCAAATCAAACTCTTTTACATATATACCTAACCTAAAATCAGCTTTTATTCAAGTCATCTCAAGCCTCACTGATCATTTTTTGCTGAGATTGACCAGGAGAGAGCCCACTCCCGATCTGGTAGGGCTAGCTACCAGATTAAGCGTGGTTTGATGTTACCCTAGGCTCTGCCTTCTTCATCCTGAGATAGATTTAGGAAATAACAAGTACGAGAGTCTATTCTTCTTTTATTCTTCGATAAGGTGGTAGGCTGGTGGTAGGCTGGTGCATGAAGTCACCAATAGGTTCAAGCTTGTGAAAACTCCAGGGTGGTAGGGTGGTGCTAGGGTGAGTTGTAGCTCATTGGGTGTTGGAGCATCCGTTCAGTTGACTACTAAAGAATCTCAGGTGTTGGAGTGTCCATCCAGTTGGAGTTGGAGAAGAATTCTTTTCTAGATTCTAGGAAGTTGGAGCTTTATTTTCAATTGGATTTGAATATTAAAGAATTATTAGAAAAGAATTCATGTGGTTTTTGTCCCTGAGAGGGTTTCCACCTTAAAAACTGTGTGCGTTTTCCTTTTGTTTACTGCTATCATTGTACAAACGCTGATAACAATTGAAGATTAACTAATGCTCTAATTGAAAGGAATACTGATTCACCCCCTTCTCAGTATTTCCAACAAATATTGTTTATATTTATGTCATGGTAGTCCAAGGTCCTTTTTATTATAATTTTTTCCTTGGGTGTGACTATGTATATGTCATGTGAGCTCTTGTATCTTAACTCTTTTGTGTGATGTATTTCCCGCAAGAGGGAAGGTGTGTGACCATTAACCAACTTTCGTTTGTTGGTCATAATTTGACTCCCAATCAACCAACATCCCTAAATGTTCCTTGCAAGTGGTATCTCCCCAGCCACAAGTTAATTTTGTGGAAACCTGTCATATGCCCTTACCTACTATTGAAGAGGAGCCTTTCACTATTTTCTCAAACTATTTCGACCTAGATCCAATAGGTGGTATGGTGCATCATTTACTAGGTGCATTGGAGTTTGATATTTCCATTGGATCCTTTGATACCTTCCAGAGTGTTTTTCTCCCATATAATGAGAACCTCTTGGAAGCCATATCCTTCCGTAGGTGATGATCAAGGCACCCGAGCAGAGTTCCTTTTCTTGTGTCAAGTCCATTAAAAAATTAAACAAGCTCTCTTGAACATAGTTATTTTCCTACGTCAAGATCATTAAAAAATGAAACAAATATTCCTCCAATTTGAGTCTTTGATTAGATATAGTAAATTCCCAGTCGAGTCTTTCACTTGATCTTGTAACTAAACCTTCATTCCATCCACCTGTTAGTAACTAATAGTGTACTTAGGTGCATGGAATGAAGCTTGTGGGGAATATGCCTAGAATTGAGCCATTATGGTGGGCGCATGCATAATTATTTCAAGCATATTTTCCACATGTTTCAAGTTTGTGTAAAAATGAAACCACTCTCAAGCATAGTTTTTTCTTTGTTTCAATCTTGTGAAAAAATGAAACCAATTTCAAGCATAGTTTCCCATGTTTCAAGCTTGTGTAAAAATGTAACCATTATCATCTTATCTCTCGTGATTTACCTTTTTTATCATCTTGTTTCTGCCAGATGAGCCTTGGTTTTCTCATTCCATCATCACCATCTACTTGGACGATCATACACTTTCACTTGATTTTTACCCTTTCCTGGGGAACAACTGTGATGAGTGGTCTTACTAGCCAACCTTTTAACCTCTACACATTTTGAGCAATTCCATCATGACCAGAACCAATTGCTATCATTTTCTACCACTCGTTCCTCCAGGAGGAGTCCTATTTCAACTCTTTTCATACTCCCAAAATATGAATATATTGTCAAACACTTGTCTTTTCAAACTCGTTAAAGTAAATGAAAAGACGTATACTTAGTATAATCTTAACCCTTTTCCAGACTGAGATAGACTCTTTACGAAAAAGGAATACGTTTGTTGAACATGACTAAGAGGTTCTCTTGAGTATCATTTTCTTCCTTTTCAGAATCAAGGGACTATCTATGAAAATGAACCTTTGGAGATTTTTTTCGCCTCTTTTTAAAACTCTCTAAACATGAAAAATATGTCAAGTTATACTTCATTGGACTCGTAAAAACATCAAACAATGATGGACTCATCTATCATGATGAGACTGAACCACTTCTTCTCAGGTTTTGTTAAATATAATCGAAAGGATTCATCTGAAGGATGAACTTACAGATCAAGCATATGTTATCCTCCTCAATCTTGTTAAAAAATAAAGAGGTACTAACTAACAATGGTTGGGGAAATTGAGAAAATAGGGTAATCCACTAGCTAATGGCAGTGAGTCACTCCTAAACATGACACTCTTCTACTTCATCTCTATGGCTATTGAGTTGGGAAATATTTTTGTCTTTTGGTTCTTCACACCATTACAAAGCCTCCATCTTTCGGTTTTGGGTCAATGCTGCCAACTACATTCAATGTCACCGATATGTTCAAGAGAATTTAGTTGATATCTGCTACAAAAATATTAAGCCTTCATTCCATGTATGTCTTTCTTGATCCATTTTCATATAAGCATCCTTCTGTCTCAAATTATGATACTCGTTTTGTGTTATTGATGGGGGATACGTCAAGCTCCTCCTACGATGGGTCGCTTCTTTTCGACGTCAACTCGTTATCAAGGAAGTTGACTTAGAAACTCCCTTAGGTACCTTGGTGATTTCATACATCAATCAAAAGTTTCCTCGCTCTCGATGACATTTTTTCATCATTGGCCTTCAACTGACATATTCTGTGTGGTGTTCGACTTCAACTCATTCATTCACACCATACAGATTGTACTGTAGTACTTTGAGAGCCACTAACATCATTGGTGGTTTCTCTTGTGTCTGTTAATGGCTTACATCATTGGTTGGAAATAAGATGGTGTCTATCGTGTTTGACCTAAAATCATTAATTCACATGGTTAGATTCATACATTGGACGATCATGTGAATGATATAGAAGACCGCAAAAATACGATATTACAAAGTATGATGGATATGATTAGACAATCATCCAATCATGGGTCCACCCTTTGTCATCAATGGACATGTCTTTTTTATCATTTTACATGTAATTTTAGTTGATGTGGTGAGCAAGGGTATGCCTCCCCAAGATAATATATCAAGATGTAAATGTATTTTAATATATGATGATCTCGACTGGTTGTTCTTGATCCGAACTTGTCACAAATTAAAGCACTTCTGTCATCAGCTACTGCCTCTGAATTTTTGCTTTAAGGGGAAATATGTTATATGCCATTTTGTCGCATCTCATCAATAGGAATTTTAATTGGATCAATCAACACTTTGTCATCATCCTTGCAGAAATGCCTAGATATGACTATCCCTAATCCACGAGTTTTTGAGCTTAACTTCTTTATTTCCATGATTTTAAGGCCCAATACACCTCGTTCCCTTAGGATAATTTTTAGTTTAGGTTTCTCCACTCTACAACTAGACTAATCATTATCAGGTTGTCCGTTGCGGGGGTGCACTGATTCTAGAAATTTGAGAAAAATAAAATGAATCTTGAAGCTTCCTCTTCGAGAAGCTTCCAAGAGTTGTTAAAACCATTTACCTTGGATAATACCTTAAAATCCTATCTCCTCCTACCTTGGAGATTCCACCTCTTATCCCTTGAGCTCATCCTCCCATCAAGAGTGGATCTCAAGCTTAGATTGGTAAATGGATAAGAATTCCTAAACTACCATCCTCTCCTATATATTTACTGCCATCGAAAGCTAGGGTTTGGATTTTGGAAATTAATTATCCTCATGCTTCTACCTTGGTTATAAGGATAGTCATCATTCCATACATTAAGGTGACATAGAGGTCTACTTTGTGGCAAGGAAGGACAAGTCAAATTGGGTATTTATCTACATGATAAACTCCTATATTAGGTTGTAACTCTCTCTATTTCTATTAATACAAAGAGTACATTGTTTTCCTATATATCAAATTTACGTTCATATGTTTCAATGCTTTATTGATCCATTGAAAGAAGTGATTGGATAATTATACATAGACATCGTAGATATTTGGCTTGTTGTGCTTGTATGTTGTTGGAGCGGGGTCCCCTTAGGTACACTTTTTGGTATCTCTTTTTATAAGTTTTGTGTATGCGTGCTACGCAGATAGGTCAAGGGGCTTTGGAGCGGGTCAAAGTCCCTCTTTTGATGTAAAATGGTTCTAAGGGTAAAATATGGGCCTCAAACAATGGTTTGAGACCATAGTATCTGCGCGTTAGATTGATATAAATAGATAGATTGAGTCTAAGGAAGTGGTAAATCATTATTCATGTTATGATCTGAATGTTTATGCATTTGTGATACTTTTAAGGGCTTTAGTCTAGGTTGGGTAGAAATTCTCCTGCTAGCTGTGTGCATGTGTAATATTCATAAATTAGCTTGCAGCTAATTGGAATATTAAAGTTTTGTTTTGTCACTTAGATAGGTGAATAAATGGGTAGGGAGACCCATAAATCTCTTCATGAAGAATAAAACCACTTCTCATGTGAAAGTGGATCATATTTCCAGCTCAATAAAGCACCCTAAGGTGTGAACAGGGGCTAAAACATGTGGACTATGTCAAATTTGACGAAATCAACAGCGTTGTCATGGAGGAGTGGACATTAATGGAGGGACAACACAGTTTTAGATGGAGACACATTGCATGAAAGTAGTGTCATTAATGAATGGGGATTAGGGTTTGGAAGCTCATATCTTATGAAAGGAGGAGGATGGCAGCCATATTATTCATCTTGGTATATTTGATATTTTGATATATGGTCTGTTTAGACATATAACTTTCTTCAATTGTTTAGCTAAGATTGCATGTGTTGTTTAGCACAGGGTGTTCCTGATCGGGAATCCCACCTCTTCAATTGAGAAGCTCTTGGAGGATTTTGCACTATAATTCCATAATCAGGCATTTATCCAAGCTTCAATCTCCTGTACAACAAAGTTATGTTTAGAATTGGGTTGTGTTGCAGGGGTGTAGTAGTGGAGGAGAGAGATCTCCATTTTCTAAGCTAGTTTTCCATTAGAGGAATCATCCATTCATCCAGAGGCTTGTGAGGAAGACTTCGAGGCTTAATTAAATATTTTGGCACCAGGCCAAGTAGCATCCATTAGCTACAACGTATTTTCCTGCAAGGATTGCGTTATTTTGGAGAGTAGCTACAGCAATGGGTTTACTGCCCTATTTGGAGTGTTTGGGTTTCCTATGTGGGGATCAGCCCTTCATTTAGGAGATATGTTGGAGGAGGACCAGCCATCTTGTATATCAGATCATCCATCTACCATTAGTGATTTATTTGTAGAGATTATTCAGCCCTAGGGCCAAATCTACTATCTTTTGTATAGTGTGTATTTCCAGAAACCTTTTCTGGGTTGTCATGGAATTCTGTTTTGGAGCATAGATCTCTAGCCTTGGCATTTTTGGAGCATTATATTAGAAGAAATATATTTTTATATCTTCTAGCTACTATTCTCTCTTAGACAACACATTTTTCTGTATTCCTGTATTTCATGCATTAGCAACATTTTAGATCTAGGTGTATGCTTTCATGGGAGGCTTGTTTGCCCAACTTGAGTGATCTTTTCCTCAACATCTTGTTCCTAATTTTCTGTTATAATCATAATGGAATATATCTACTATTTTCTAATGCTTTTATCTATTATATTTCTGCATATTTCCATTTTTATGCACTCTATTCCTGCTTTTCCCATTTGGGAATATTACAGTGGTATCGTAGCATAATCTTGGCTCAGCCTGTGTACTTCAGCCATTATGTCATCTAAGGAGGCTTCTCATAGGAAGGAGAAGATATGCAAAAGAAATGAAGGGAAAACCTCATTTTCAGGAGGGAAGGATTTCTCAAAACTTCTTCTTCAAACTATGCAGTACATTAGCAGAGACATCAAAGAGATGAGAATGGAGAGATGTAGAGATTCTCCAAGAGGGCTTGTACATGAATAAACTTCTAGATTTTCACATTATGGGTGTGAGAATTCAGCTACACCATAAGATCTACAACGTGGTACTATGCCTAGGGTCATAGCAAGAGAGATGGAGGAAGGAGATGTACCAAAGGAGGAGACTCTTGGTGACTATCTTCAAGAGTATGAATCTAAAACTCAGAGGTTTAGAGATCATCTAAACTTCCAAGGGTTTTGCAAGATCAAGGAGGATAGAAGACCTAGCAACCATGATAGAAGCACAAGGTACAAGCATCATGATGGGGGTAGATTCTTTCTATATACTTTTGATGGGTCACCTAAATGTTCAGCTAAGGCTTGGGTGGAGGAGCTAGACACCTACTTGCAACAACACCAAGTTTCAGAAGATGAAGCCATTAGAGTAGCAGTGACGCACCTTGAATGTAAGGCTTATGCCTGGTGGTTTTATGAATCTTATTCATTAAAAGATGCAAATATATCTACTTATGCAAGGTTCACTAGGAAGATAGTAAGGAGATTTGATGAAAAACATTCTGAAACTCCCTTGGTTGAGCTAGCCAAGAATACACAAACAAAACCTTTGCATGAGTTGGAAGGGTCTATAAATCCAACTCCATTTCAAAAAACTATTGAGGGGATTAAAAAAATGCATAATACCTTTCTAGACGCAATATCTCCATGTCAGAAAGAGCTCTCTTCTCAAAGGGAAGACATGGAGGAACTAAACAAAGAACTTCTTAATGTTATTGAGACCACCTCCATTCATGATGAAGGGGAAGAAAAGGTAAGAGGTAACAACATTGTCACAACAGTAGTAGATCTAGTGCCTCATGAAGAGGAATTTGGAGCATTTTCTCCAAAGAGAGAAACTCTTGCACTCTTGCAAGGAGTTCCAAAGAATCTCACATATGGAGATCATGGCACAGTCCATGTGCAACACGTGCCATCATTGACAGATTGTGAGATATTGAAGATAGAAGGAGATAAAGGGGAGGAAAAGCATCATATGATGAAGAGCACACACCCCTCTCTATTTCAGAAGATCAATGCATAGAAGAGGCGGGAGGATCTGTGCAATGAGGACAAGGACAAATCAGTCCACTCACATATACAACCTGCTCTAGGCATTGATGTTTCATTACATGGAGGCATTCCACCAGGGAGACCCTATGGTTGGAAGATAAATAAATAGTTCTCTCAACATGGTGCAACATTGATATATTTAGATAGGGAAGGAGCCTTGGGAGGAGCTAGCACAACACAGAGAACCTTTGATGGGTTCAAAGGAGGAGTGAGAAATTTTCTGATATGGACATTGCTATCTCCCACTTAGCTATTTGCGCTGAAATATGGTTCATAAATCTATGATGACATGAGCATGGTGTCAAATGGCCACTCCATAGCCTTGGAGCAGCAAATGATACTTCCACACATGAGGAAGATTTCTGAATATGACAAGAGGTTATTAACACTCTTGCATGCATTGGAAAAACTATGGAAGTTTTGGAGAGGAAATGCCTTCCAAGAGGAGGTTGACCTCCATGTACTTCAATCTTGTCTTAGGAAAGATCAACTGCAAGGGAGGAAGCAAAAGTGGGGTAACAGTACTCTAACATATGGCTTTTGCATTGAGCATGTCAAAGAGGAGAGTTATGATGTGACAGGAGCTTCATTTCATATTTCTACAACACTATCATTGTTGGGAAGCCTAGATCCATATTGGGAGTCCTAAATATTGGTGGAATATTCCAAGAACCTCTTCACATGTAAAGTTTTTGATGGGCAAGGATATATAGGAGGTATAGAGTGGTTGATGGAGTCATTTATTTCCATGATCAGATCTACTTGAATAGAGACTCCAAGCTCAAGAAGGAGATTCTACATGCAGCATATGAGGGACTCTCTTCATGACATGTAGAATTTATTGAGACTTATCACACCATCATGGAGGGATTCTATTGGGAGGATCTCAAAGAAGATGTGCACCAACATATCAGGAGATATGTAGCTTGTTTGATGTATGAAGAGGAAAGCAACCACCTTGCAATGTTGTTACATTCACTTCCTCTTTTGATGGAGAAATGGGAAGGTTCTTCTATGAACCTCTTCACCAACTTGTCTACAATATATGGTAAAGATTTTGTTTTGATGCTTATTTATCAACTAACAATGTATGTGCACTCCTTTACCATGAATTTGCAGTACATTGTGTTATCACTCAGGTTTTCCTTGAAGTTGTAAGAAAAGGAACGTATACCCGAGGTAACCACAAACCAACCTTCAGATGCAGAATCTAGCCAATCTGCATCTAGAGAGGGCTCTCTCTTTATAATTTATCTTTGTTCTTAGAAGGTTTTAGGCTAGGTATAGA
>JAXQQM020089714.1:0-35037 GCA_034641835.2 Pinus albicaulis
AAAAAACATATTTTAAGGTGGTTCATGGTCACTATGTGGCTACTACATCTACGAGAAAATCAAGGTAGATCAACCAAAGGAATCTACCCGCGACCAAACTAGCAAGACGTAACTCCAAGGGCGTCCGAGGAGATTTGACCCCATGACCTCTCGATAGATTAGGTACTTAGAAACAAGAACTCGATCAATCGAACTATCTCTTGGGGGTTTTTATTAATGTGGTTCACTGAAACTCGATGATTTATACATCCATAGGAAATCTAGGTACATCAACCTACTAAAGAGATCTACCCACTCCGACCAAACTTGAAAGATTTAATCAAGGGTGTTGAGAAGATTCAACCTCAGACCTCCCGATAGAATAGGTAGAACTTCTGACAACAACAACTTGAACAACTAAGCTATCATTGAGTGATTAAACTTTACCACATATTAATAAGTAATTAACCCCCTTACTCCTACCATAAATAGAAGCCTGCCTTACCAATAAATGTAAGTCTCTTCAACAACATTTATTGAGAAATAAACAAGTAATTAGGGACATCATTTTGGTATGTAGTTCACATTGTTCAAGTGTTTAATAGCATTTAATGTGAAGCATTAAATAAAAATGGTTAGTTTTGAATTATCAATAAACTTTGAAGTGTTAAATTCAATCTTGTAATTTTATTTTATCTTCTCAGAAACTCGGCCGCTTCTCACGAATTGCTCCAAAATTCAAACCATATAAAAATTAGGTAGGTGCAAAGGGCTTTGCAACTAGTATTCGAAGACTCGAAGAACAAAAATTCCAAGTGGAAACCCAAATGTATACTGCAGATAGGGCCCAATGGTAATGAAAACCACGGGGAGGGATCCACAATTCAACTAGTGTTGCCACGTACAAAAAGCTAGTTTTCAAATAAGGAAAAAAATGTGAGCCCCTGACACGTCCTTAATCATCGTCGAATTTATTTGGCAAGTAATTCGCCAACATACTGATAACTACAAAAAATAAAATTAAAGACCATGTTGTTATGTATTTATCCATCTTATGTGTAGAAAACTATAAAACCATAGCTTAGAGAGTTTAGGATAAAACTATGAAACCATAGCTTAGAGATCACCCTCATAACTAAAGGTTATATAGATTTGAAATGTAAGGTTTCAGGTATAGTATACCATTTTAAGTGGGGAAATGTAGCCATGAGAATTCATAACTTTTAACATTGTTTTGAACATATATTTTTCTATACCTTTTATTAGATTTTATTGAATAATATTAATAAATTTATGAAAAATTAATAAAATAATTAATATTTACTTATTTAGTTTATATATATATATATATACCAAGTTTGGTTGAACAAAATATATATATGCTTTGCATTATGTAAAATTGTTAAGAATTATAAAATTCATATGTAAAAAAAATAACATGTAATAATTTGTAAAAGATATTACATTTAAAATAATAATTAACTTATAAATTATACTAAAGCAAGTTCAACCATATAGAATTTTTAGTTTAGATTATAATAATAACTATGGTAGAATATATGTTAGGAAAACAATATAATTATTGTTAATAAGTAGAGATTGTGTGAATTGGCATTACAAATTTTACTAATTTGCTAAAGAATTATTTAATATAAAATACAATTAAAATTAAGAAATTTAATTGAAAATAACATAACATAGGAATAAACTTAACTAAAAATAACATAACATAGGTATAACTATAGTAGTAATGTATATTATGAAAAAAAATTATTGTAGTTGAACTTTAATTTAAAAAAAAAATTAATAATAATGTAGAGGGGTCTCATGGAAGTAGAGTCTAAACATGTAATTTTGGTTTAGCTCCATTTTATTTACACTATGGCACAATTTGTAAATTGTAATTCATATATTTAATCACCGTCCTCAAATATGTAGCTTGATGCACATCTAGTAAATGATTATCTTTACCAAGGATAAGGCATGCTAGATGGATTAATCACATCAACAAAGAAGAAAGTGACATAGAAATCTCCTAAATCTGTTAGAGATGAGTAGGCTGCTCTAAATTTAGTTAAAATTTTTAAAAATCCTTTTATACTCGATAAATAAAAAAAACATAATAAAATCATTTGAATATTCTCATAGTTTTTGATAATTTAAGAAGTTAGAAATTTTAGTAACAAATATTTTGAAATTAAGTTTTAATTTGGGTATGTATAAAATATTTTAAGAGAAAATGTCTTCCATCCTCAATGTTTTTAATATTGTTGTATTTGAAAGTGTTTTCGAAATTTTCCAACACCTAGATTTGCTATATAACTTGTGGGAGTTAGTTCATACTTTAGCTATGTTGATTTTTCACTTTTGCTAACTAAAACTCAAAAATAATTTTTATTTTTTTTAGATTAAAGATGACAACATCCCTATAATATTATAACTTAACTTCTTTTCAATTTTATTTTTTCCCTAGCAAATTTAGTTAAAAAATATTTTTAATATGATTTTTTAGAGATATCTCTTCCTATATTTTACAAATATCATGTTACTATACTAAATTTTGGCAATTAATATATCTGGAGCTATAGCTCTATTAATGTACTAGGGCAATGTATGCCAACCCTTGGATTTAAGCTAGTACAAAATCCAAGCGTTAGCATATACTGCCTCAATTCTGTACAATTAAATAAAATGAATAAACCATTAGAAAAATTTCGCCACTCTGTCACTCATAAATGCACATAGAGAAGCAACATTAAAAAATTCTAAACTAGTCATGGTCACTGGTTTGGCTTATCCTTCACAAAAATCAATCTCCTCATCTTCACAGAGAGAGGAATAAGTGTAAGAATTAGAGATTGGGCACCATTGCTATGTACAAATTAAATGGGCAGCAGTAACTGGGATGAGTCATATGATATAACCATCGCTAAGTTTGAATGGAATGAGTAGCATTAACTGGGAAGAGTCATATGATACAACCGTCGCAAAGTGGCCATTTGATTTAGAAGTTTGACAATTTTTCATTTGATGGTTTTTGAATTTATTTGATGTTGACAGTATATAAAGAAATTAATAGTGGAATTCATGTGATGGGGTGACAGGTGGTTTGGTTAGTCACGAGAAAGATACATACCTCTTTTGGTTAAATAGATGATTGTTTGGTCTCAATCTAGTCTCCTAAATTGAGCTCATTTAATTGTCAACCAGGGTCAGTAAACTGCTGAAGTGTGGTGCACTATATGTGCCTAAGTAACCTCTCCCTACTTCGTTGTGTCTAGTGTTTTCTGATGTTTTTGGTTTTATGATTTTATTTTGAAAAGGAAAAGAACTAAGTGCTAAATGAAGAGAAACTATTGGTCAAATCAGAGTGAAGCCTAAACTATGATGGTAAACAAATGCAAATGCTGAAACAAAACAGAGTCTAACTATGAATAGCAATCAACAAATACAAAGCTTGATAATGACTCTATTGTAAACTCACAACATGAAATTGAAATGAACCTGAGAAATAAACAAGCTAAGTGTAAATGAAGTTTTCTCCTAAATCACTAATCAAACAGATAACTTACAATGTACAACTTCTTTATCCATGAATAAAGATTTATTGGAAAATATGTGGAAAATAATATTTGTAACAAAGTAAAGTTTCTACTCTAAACTAGTTTCTACTTCTGTTTTGCAACTCAATTTAACACCATTAAACCTTTCTCAGAAGTTATAGATTTTCTTTCAAAAATAGTCTTTGAGAAAGAGGCTTGTTTGTGAAATGATAAAGAAGCTGCAAAATACTCCAGACCTTATAATAATACTATCTTTTGTCCAGATAATTGTGTATGAGTATGAATTTTGAACAAAAGAAGTTTTATAAATAATTAAGCCCGTGAGATTGAATTTATCAACTAAGACAAAGTAAACTACAATGGTCAACAGCTAAACTATAAGTGTTAAAGCAATGAGTTAAAACTAAACTAAGATGCTATTAATCTACAATGAACAGTATTAAACTAAAGAGCCATTATCATACTTGAAAAGAAAAGACAAATCTGAACCACATGCATTCTACCTCCGGAGTATTCTATTGAAATTGACATGCCATTACTCTATGAAATTACACAGTCCATACAATTCTCACTATGATAATTAACAAATGGAAATGTAACTAAAGCCTACAAAATCACAGCTATTTCTCATTCATTGTAATGGTATTTTGGAACAGATGATTAGAACAAGTCTAGCTGTGATATTTTAATGAAATCAATGATGATCCTAAACCGTAGAAGCTTGTCTAAATTATAAATGAAAACACAATTAAAATACTCATCTAAACTATGAAAACAGAGCTAAAACACTTATCTAAATTATAAAAACAGAGCTGCACAGGAGGTAGGGGCCCTCCACCACTTGGTAGCATGCAATCTAACTCAAAATTGACTCAGCTCATGCAGCAGAATGATGCTTCTTTCATTAAAGGAGAAAATGACTGAAAACAGAGTATTCACGGTTCTGAAATCTAGCAGAAAAAACCAAAAGACTAACTAAGATCTCTAACCTCTTTGCTTGGTCTCCCAAGTCATATTTATAATGAAATTACATAACAGAACTTGAGATAACATAGGGATTACTGTCTTTCCCACTCCTATTCAAATTAAAACTCTTATTGAAGGCTGCGTACTTTTGCTGTAGACAGCTGGACTGAGACAGTCCTACTAGAAGTCTACCTCTTGATTTTGGTTTCCACGTGCATAACCACACACAGAATTCGTTTCTTCCTTCATGGTGAGCAACAAACCATGTAGAAATGACGTGGAATATGCCCATATGCGGTTTTCCTTCATACGACACCTGGAACCCACTCAAACTGTAAAACAGCTGCAGAATCGCCGGTCAGCTACGGAATGTCTGCATTCTGTAGCTATTTTGCAGAAAATTGTTAAAATAGCAAAAATCATGAAAATACAATATGTTAATCAATTGCATGTAACCTTTAAGCAATCCTAATCATTCTTCATTGATTTTAGGCTTATGAAGTGATAAAAGAATGATGAAATGAGGTGAAGGTTTGTAAAAGAGAAGACAATTCTAAGGCTCAACATAATCCCACTGCAAAACTATTGCATGTCCTCATGCAATTTCATCAAAACTTATTCCATATGCTTTGAAACCTCTGTTAAAACATCCAACTTTATCTTTCTTCTTCTTTTGGCCCTAATCTATTTTCTAATTTCTGTTAACATTTCAGAAATTAGTTCTTCATCTTCCTCTTGTAGTGGAGTGTCAAGTTTATTTTCAATAACCATGTCAGTTTCTCTTCTTCTGCTCCATCAAAAGATTTGACAAAAGATTTTGTAATCTCCTTATGGAAGCCATCAAATTTCTCTATAAAATTTAGCCTTCCTTCTTGTAGTAGCTCCTTGACTTGTGGATATCCTTCCAAATACTTGACTTCAACTGGTTCTGTCTTGAGAATTAGCCACATTCCTCCTTTGTGCAGATTATCTTCCTTTCAGAATTACTTTTCTATGCTTGAAGCTAGATTGACTACAGAGTATAATGCTTTATTTTGAAACTGTATCTCTGTGTCTGAAGATGGATTAGTTGAAGAATGATGCTTCACCCTTAGAATTACCTTTCTGCACTTAGAGATGGATTGGCTGCAAAGTATAATGGAAGTGAATGGATGGAGGTAATTAAGCTATAAGGGAAAATGAAGTGGCTATGGATCTGATGGAGAATTTATGATGACATTATGGTGAAATAAGTGAATGATAAAATCTTAAGGAGATGTGGAGTAGTAGGTTGGAATGTTGGATAAGGGATATGGCTAATCAATTCGAATGATAGGTTGTTTAGGAAACACATGATTATACACATTGTATCTATTTCATGTTTTGACTTTTTGCTATTAAAATAATTTTCACAATTTACCTCAGAATTTTGACCTTGTTAATTGCTGTGCTTGATGTTGTTCCTTTGGTCCTCTTTGAGCATATTGGTCTTCAAAACAGAATCCTTCAATTTCCTGTAATCATCATCTCTTTGTAGGCTGTACAATCATGTCAGAACTGTTGATTAAGATGTGGCTGCAACATGCAATCTGTAAGAAGAAATGAAGTATGAATATGGAAGATGGATGTAAAATGTAATGGAGTGAAAGTGGAGTGGACTTGTGAAATGAAATGAAAATGGCGTGAGATGGAGTGAAAGTGGAATGGACTTGTGAAATGAAATGAAAATGGCGTGAGATGGAGTGGAATTGTAGAATGAAATGAATTTTGGAATTTCTCTCAAATGGTACATCAGACTTCCCTGAAATTTTCTGAGGTTGTCACCAATATTATTATGCATCTTCCACTGAAAAATCTCAGCCATTGGTTGCACGGATCTCCCGAAAAATGAGAAATGGCTGTAGGTGAAAGTGGCCAATTTCTTGAAAAATACACACTGAAATTTTCTGAAATTTTCTTTGTTTATTCACCCTACCTCAATGCATTTACCATAAAAATTTCAGGACCAACGGATGCACGGTTTGAAAGTTATGACAAAATCAATTTCTGCCCTGTTTCACCCTTCATTTTGCCCAATTTTGCAACAAAAAAGTACGCCACTGACTCATTTTAAGGCCAAATTGAGTGATTCCAATGGGAAACTGTGTATTTTTACCTTCTCTACTGCCACATGCTTCCAGAATTTCATTTTGATGAAGAAAAGGTGCTGCTGTGCAAAATTACTCAAATCTGTCCTAATCTGTCCAAAATGCTGAAAAGTGAGAATCTGCCTGAAAAACCCTTCTGAAATGCCCTTAAAAATTGCTTTTTTTCAAATTTTGTCCGCGTCTTACTCAATTTATCATATTTTGAGAAAACCCAGAAGCTCAGAATTTTTTATTTCTGCTCCAATCTCTTGCAAAAATTGCACCAAAACTGCCTTCTGGAAAAAGTTGCAAAAAAAAAACAAGAACAGGCTGCTACAGCAATAGCTGCAGAAACTGCCACTTTCCGCAGCTGTTATTGAATTGACAAAAGTATGAACATGCTGCTACAAGAAACTAATAAAATTCACTGCTGCAAGTTGTTGTTGATTCCATAAAACCATTAGTCTTCATCAAAGCCAACATTCATGGTACAATTCTTACCATGCGAATAGATGTGTCGAAGTCGAGCATGGGAAGAAATCATTGGATTACTGATCAATAATGAAAATCGTTAACCAATGCGAGACAACTCACCGATAATGTAAATGAGTGTCAAGGTACCTCAGTGCATCTTGACAAGGACGAATGAATGTGTCGAAGTCGAGTTGCCTGCAAGATTTGACAATCAAGAGACATTGTTGTATTCCCATTGTTATCAACGAGGAGGCTTGCCATTGATGAATGCAAGCTCCAAGGCACTTCAAATAATCTCTAATCTTGATCCCAGATAAAGTGTTGAGGTCGATGGGACAAGACCTGTTGGAAGGTGGACCTTAAGGAATTCCACATCATCCAACTCGAGCATAGAACCAAGAATGATTTGAAGAACCATGAAAGATTGAAACCATCATGAAATTGCAGAACTTTATTGTGAACTTTGCCCGCCAGTTGCCTGGTTTTCAAACAAAGCTCATGTCCAATTGCGCCAGCAAGCTGGTTTTCACAATAGGACTTATTTTTCTCTTTACTCTTTTTTTCTTTTTTTTTTCTCTTTTTTTTTTTTCTCTTTTTCTTTTTTTTTATGTCCTACTCTACTTGAAAAAGAAAATCTTGTTCAAGTATATGAGTACTTCCAATGGAACCATGTCTGTAACAAGATGATAGATGAACTCATATGCAGGTTTGAAAGACACTCTTTGATATGTACCTGTATATGAGATGCCAACTGTCTTGATTTAGATGATCTCAGAAGATATTGAATAATTGAGCATTGGAATCCGATGACTGAATGGAACCAAGATTCAATGTAATCTTGTCTTTCTTGTCTTTCCTCTATAGAGATATGATCTTCATTCATAGAATCTAGTGATAGGCATGCATGAGACTTTTCAATCTCTGGTTCCAATATCTCCTCTTTATCAATAGAAATTCCTGATTCTTGGACCTTATCTGAGTCTTCTTCTTCTGGTTGTTGTTCTTCAATGACAGCTGCTGAATCATTTTGCAATACCTCAGAATTGTAAGTTGATTGAGGTGTTTTCTTGTTGGGGATATGAAATGGTTGTGGAGGTAGTGGAGTGGGGAATCTTTGGGGTGTTTGTGTGGATGGTAATGGAAAAGGTTGAATTGAGGTCAAATGAGGGTGATTTTGATGTTGTGGTGGAGACAAATGGTATGGATAACATTTATGATGGTATTGAGGATAAAGAGGGAAAGATTGAGGATATGGTGGATTTCCTTTGTATGGCCTTTGCCAACTTTGTTGCCAAGATTGGTTTTGAGGTTGGAATTGAGATGGCCAAGGTTTCCAAAGTTGGTTTTGAGGTTGGGATTGAGATGGCCAAGGTTGCCAAGGCAAGGGTGTTCTCCAATTACCTTGAGGTTGTTGTGCATAACCTTGAAATTGTGCATAAGGATATTGCATCATATTGGGTTGATGAGGCTGCCATAGTCCTCTTGGAGCTACATAACAAAGTTTCTCTTGTGCTTGATTTGCTCCATTTTCCTTCTGGTAAATTGCCTTCAACCCTGGTAATGATGGGCAATCTTCAGTAGTATGTGATCCTGCACAAATTTTACACATTTTAATGTTATCAAGTGGACATTCATGCAAGGTATGTTTCTTTCTACATTTAGGGCAAAATATAAATGAAGCAACTTTTTGCTTGTTTTGCACTCTTAGCATGTTAGTTTGTTCATTTAAATTACCAAGAATGTTTATCAAATTGTTTGGTTCAGTTTGACTTACCAATCTTGATGTTGACTTACTTACTTTTGCCACAAAGGGACCTTGAAGGGATCTTACACACTTTGCTTTTCCTCTTGATATGTTCTTGCATAGTTCACAAATTTCTTGAAATGACAATCGATAGACATCTCCTTTTCCCACAATATTAAGAAGATCAATCCATTCATCCTTTATAGCATTTAGTAGAAGAGTTTTTAATGCATCTGATCCTAAATTATGCAATTTAGATCTTTTGATATTATAAGTAAATCTCTCTACTAAATCTTCTAGGCTTTCATCCTCTTTTTGGTTCATCTTAAAGACTTCATTTCTAAGGTCATGGTGCATGCAAAAACCTTTATATTTTTCCAAAAATACTCTTTTCATATCATCCCATGTCCTTATAGAATTTGTTCCTAAAGTCATGAACCATCTAAGAGCTCTATCCTTCAATGTTGCTGGAAACAAATTCAATTTTTGCATGTGCAATGAGTAGCCATAAGATCTACAAATTATTTCAAATTCAAAAAGAAAAGTTTCCGGGTCTTCTGATCTCATACCTTTGAAGTTAGGAAGTATAGATGGATGGATGTTCTTCATTTGAATGTTGATATCAGTTTCTTGAATAGGAAATCCAAAAGGATCTTCCTCATTGTCATCATCTCCATCCATTTCTTCAACCTCCTTTGTCACCTCTTCTTCTACCTGCAAATATGAATTCATGATGTGGATGTGTGGCTCTTACTGCACCACATGATATAGTGGGTGTGGTAGGTGATTGAAGTTTTTTTTTTTTTTTTTTTTTTTGTGGATGTAGGAAATCAGGATACCTAGTTACACTTCCCCGGCAACGGCGCCAAAATGTTTGGTCTCAATCTAGTCTCCTAAATTGAGTTCATTTAATTGTCAACCAGGGTTGGTAAACTGCTGAAGTGAAGTGCACCATATGTGCCTAATTAACCTCTTCCTACTTCGTTGTGTTTAGTGTTTTCTGATGTTTTTGGTTTTATGATTTTATTTTGAAAAGGAAAAGAACTAAGTGCTAAATGAAGGGAAACTATTGGTCAAAACAGAGTGAAGCCTAAACTATGATGGTAAACAAATGCAAATGCTGAAACAAAACAGAGTCTAACTATGACTAGCAACCAACAAATACAAAGCTTGATAATGACTCTATTGTAAACTCACAACATGAAATTGAAATGAACCTGAGAAATGAACAAGCTAAGTGTAATGAAGTTTTCTCCTAAATCACTAATCAAACAAATAACTTACAATGTACAACATCTTATCCATGAATAAAGATTTGTTGGAAAATATGTGGAAAAGAATATTTGTAACAAGGTAAAGTTTCTACTCTAAACTAGTTTCTACTTCTGTTTTGCAACTCAATTTAACATCATTAAACCTTTCTCAAAAGTTATAGATTTCCTTTCAAAAATAGTCTTTGAGAAAGAGGCTTGTTTGTGAAATGATAAAGAAGCTGCAAAATACTCCAGACCTTATGATAATACTATCTTTTGTCCAGATAATTGTATATGAGTATGAATTTTGAACAAAAGAAGTTTTGTAAATAATTAAGCCTGTGAGATTGAATTTATCAACTAAGACAAAGTAAGCTACAATGGACAACAACTAAACTTGAAGTGTTAAAGCAATGAGTTAAAACTAAACTAAGATGCTATTAATCTACAATGAACAATATTAAACTAAAGAGCCATTATCATACTTGAAAAGAAAAGACAAATCTGAACCACATGCATTCTACCTCCGGAGTATTCTATTGAAATTGACATGCCATTACTCTATGAAATTACACAGTCCATACAATTCTCACTATGATAATTAACAAATGGAAATGTAACTAAAGCCTACAAAATCACAGCTATTTCTCATTCATTGTAATGGTATTTTGGAATAGATGATTAGAACAAGTCTAGATGTGATATTTTAATGAAATCAATGATGATCCTAAACCGTAGAAGCTTGTCTAAATTATAAATGAAAACACAATTAAAATACTCATCTAAACTATGAAAACAGAGCTAAAATACTTATCTAAATTATAAAAACAGAGCTGCACAGGAGGTAGGGGCCCTCCACCACCTGGTAGCATGCAATCTAACTCAAAATTGACTCATCTCATGCAGCAGAATGATGCTTCTTTCATTAAAGGAGAAAATGACTGAAAACAGAGTATTCACGGTTCTGAAATCTAGCAGAAAAAAACCAAAAGACTAACTAGCGTTGCTTGGTCTCCCAAGTCATATTTATAATTAAATTACATAACAGAACTTGAGATAATGCAGGGATTACTGTCTTTCCCATTCCTATTCGAATTAAAACTCTTATTGAAGGTTGCGTACTTTTGCTGGAGACAGCTGTAGAGTCTGTGTCCCGGTAGAACTCTACCTCTTGATTTTGGTTTCCACGTGCATAACCACACACAGAATTAGTTTCTTCCTTCATGGTGAGCAACGAACCATGTAGACATGACGTGGAATATGCCCATATGTGGTTTTTCTTGAGACGACACCTGTAACCCACTCAAACTGTAAAACAGCTGCAGAATCGTCGGTCAGCTACGGAATGTCTGCATTCTGTAGCTATTTTGCAGAAAATTGTTAAAATAGCAAAAATCATGAAAATACAATATGTTAATCAATTGCATGTAACCTTTAAGAAATCCTAATCATTCTTCATTGATTTTAGGCTTATGAAGTGATAAAAGAGTGATGAAATGAGGTGAAGGTTTGTAAAAGAGAAGACAATTCTAAGGCTCAACAATGATATGGTTATTGTTTACATCAAGGGCATTCCAAATGACATAGTCTAACCGTCGCACAAACTTTCCTTGAAAATCATGGAAATTCTGACATGATTTTGATAAAATTCGGTAGGAGTTTTTGAAAATTTATGTTATAGCTAGAAAACTTCAAGATTTTGGTTGCCCCAAAGGTTTTCGATGGTGTTGAATCCATTTTCACCATAAAAAACATGATTAAAACAATGCTCCTGCGAAATTTTTCTGACATTTTTTGAGTAGGATCTTGACCACTTTTGACCATCTAGAAAATTCATTCTCCTCAGTAGACAACATTGTTTAAAATGGGCCTTCCAACTAGGTTCATAGTGAATAAGACTGGATAATTTCAAATTCATCACTTCGTCCATTTATCATTATTGTTCATTGCATTGCGAGGAACATTTTACAGCCCAATATGATGTGCAACCGTGTCGATCCATCATCAAAGTTTAAATTTCACCTATGTAGGCCAAAATAAAAAATTTTAAATCTAAAAAGAACATAAATAACTATGTAGTTATTCAAATTCAAAGTAATATAATTGTATTGTAGTTTTTTATCAGAGAAACCAATGAAAAAGAACTATAATACAATTAACTTATGTGTTTAATGGTTATTTTATCATATACATTGAATTTGAATGGATCATAAATTTACCTTCAAAAAATTTTTTTACCACATTAAATTTCCCAATCAGGTAAAATTGTAAACATATGTACTCTTTACTAAAGTCAATACCATTCTGTAAATAAAGTAAAAAGGTTAATTCAGAACAAGAATAAAAAATATTGCTCCAAAATCTTATAATATTTCTTTTAATTAAGTATTTGTAAACTAAATATTTGAAAACAAAACCCTATCTTATGGATATATTAAAATCTCCAAAGACATAAATATTTCCACGTCAAAGTTGTAATATTTGAAAATTTTGTTATCATGTAGTGTAAAAAAATATCATAAACTCTAATATTAATATTATAAATTTAATAAATTAAGATTAATATAGTATTAAATTAAATATAATATTAAATTTTTTATATTATAATATATATTAATATATCATGATATATATTAACTCTAGATATATATGGGAAGGAAGAACAAAGACATAGTGATAGAGGTGAAGAGATAGAGGGAGTAAGAGGAAGGGAGAGAAAGGGAGAGATGGGAAATAATATCTAGAGGACTTGAGAGAGAGGAGGAGAGAGGGAGGGATAGAGAAATGGATTTTAAAGGAAAGAGAGGGAGGGGAGAAGAATCTCATAGAGAGATAGAGAGAGAGAGGGAGAGGGAGTGACAAGGGAGAGATGGAGAGAGAGTGTATATGTTTGGGGTGAGATATAGATATAAAGAAGTAGAGATAGAGATAAGAGGGGGATATAAGGAGAGATTCTGAGAGAATTGGAGGGAAGAGAGAGAGAGAGAAAGACAAAGACAAAGAGATGAGGGGGAGAGATAGAGGGAGGCGAGAGAGCAAGAGGGGAAGCAAAGGAGAGAGGAAGGGAGATAAAGGGGGAGGTAAGAGGAAAGACACTCAGAGAGAGAGAGAGAGAGAGAGAGAGAGAGAGAGAGAGAAGGGATATGGAGAGATATGGAGAGAGGAGAGAAAGAGGGAAGAGATATACACGGGGGGAGAAAGGGAGAGAAGGGGAAGAGAGAGAGAGAGGGAGAGGAAGAGGGATGGAGAGATAGATAAATAGGGAGAAGAAGTGTGTATATTTTTGGGGTGATATAGAGAGACAAAATAGATATAGAGAGAGATACATATATAGATGGAAGGTGAAGAGAGGGAAGAAGAGAGAGATAGAGAGAGGGAGAGATATATAGATATAGAGGGATAGATCATGTGTGTGTTTATTTTTTTGTGGTGGGGTGAAATAGAGAGCCAAATAAGGAGATATGGAGGGAGATATAGATAGAAAAGGAGACAGGTAAGAAGAAAGACACAGTGAGATAAAGGTGGAGAGAGATGGGGAGTGAGGGGAGAAAGAGGGAAGAGAGATAGAAGGGGGGAGAGAGGGAGAGAAAGGGAAGAGAGAGAGAGAGAGGCAGAGGACTAGGGATAGAGTGATATATAAAAATGGATAAAGAGTGTGTATGTTTTGGGGGTGATATAGAGAGACAAAAATAGAGATAGAGAACGATATATATATATATATATATATATATATATAGAGAGAGAGAGAGAGAGAGAGAGAGAGAGAGAGAGGGAAGAAGAGAGAGATAGAGAGATGGATAAATAGATAGATATGGATGGAGGAGGGAGAAAGGGAAGAATAATTCTTGCACTGGATGCATTGATTTTAGTGTAGATGGTGATTTCTAATCCTATTTTATTGCTTGCATTGAAGGAGATAAAATTAAGGAGAGGGGAGATGAGGAATTAAGAGAGAGATAAGGAGAGGAGTGATAGAGGGAGAGAAGGGTAAGGGAGAGACATTGAGACACAAATATGGAGGGGGGAGAGCGGGGGAAAGAGAGAAGGAGAGAGGAAGGGAGATAGTGACAGGGTTGGAGAGAGAGTGAGAGAGAGATAGATGGTGGGAGAGAGAGAGGGAGATGAGAGAGATAGACCTTGAGAGATAGGAGGAGAGAGCGATGGATATAGAGGATGACAGATGGTGGACAGAGAGATATATTTGGAAGGGGAGAGAGGGAGGGAAGAAGAAACACACACAAAGAGAAAAGTGGAATGAAAGAGGGAGAGGTGGAGTGAAAAGGAAGAGATGAGAGAGAGTGTGTATGTTTGGGTAGAGATAGAGAGACAAAGGAGGGGAGATGGAGGGAAATATAGATATAGATGGAGTGGGGAGAGAGGGAAGAAGTTTCCTTGCACTAAATGCATTGAATTCATGGTATATGGTGATTTCTAATCCTATTTTTATTTTTTTCACTAGATGCATTGATTTCAGCGTGGATGTTGATTTCTAATGATATTTTATTGATTAAAATAGATGCATTTATTTCAGTATAGATGTTTATTTCTAATCCTATTGGATTGTTTGCACTAGATGCATTGATTTTGGTGCGGATGTTTTATAATTCTATTTGATTGCTTGAACTAAATATATGGATTTAAGTTTATATGTTGAATTCTAATTCTATTTGATTGGTTTCACTAGATGCATTTATTTTAGTGTAGATGGTGATTTCTAATCCTATTTGATTGTTTCCACTAGATGCATTGATTTCAGTGTAGACGGTGATTCCTAATCCTATTTTATTACTTGCATTAGATGCATTGATTTCAATGTATATGGTTATTTCTAATCCTTTTTTATTTATTGTACTAGTTGCATTTATTTCAGTGTAGATGGTGATGTCTAATGCTGTTTGATTGCTTGCACTAGATGCATTTATTTCAGTGTATATGTTGATTTTTAATCGTATTTGATTTCTTGCACTAGATGCATTGATTTTAGTTCAGATGTTTATTTCTAATATTATTTAATTATTTGCACTATATGCGTTGATTTTAATGTATATGTTTATTTCTAATATTATTTGATTAATTTCATTAGATTCATTGATTTCAGTGTAGATGTTTTCTAATCTTATTTTATTCTATGCATTAGAGGCATTGATTTGATCGTAAATGATGATTTCTGATTTGATGTAACTCAATGTATAATGGTGCATTAACTTAGAGTGATTGGATTAACAATGTGCATTAATTTCAGTGTCACCACAAAAAAATGATTGGCAATGTGCATTGATTTTTGTGTTATAGTAATTCAACCTATCAATATTGGAGAGAAAGAGAGACAAGGTATGGTGTTTACTACAATACTGTGATTTATATAATTGAATGTTTTATGATCCCAACTATCCTTTTCATATAATCGACATGAAAATATGGGAAAACTAAAAATAATGTAATTTTTTTATAAATATGACCACTCATTAAAAAAAAATCAAAATTACACTATTTCTTGACTTTTGCAAAACAAAATATAGAAAAAAATCATCAAAATATTTTGAAGGAAATCAATTATTTCGAACATTAGCAATGAAACAAATGATTTAAAGAGTAATCTTGATGCAGTAAATTATTAAAACTACTCTTCAATATATATTTAGTAATACCTGGAGGGACATTATTAAGAATTATTAATTGTCAAAAGTCGTGATACCTAAAATTAAATGAAAGAAATGTGCAGTACCATATACTCTTGCAAACTGTTGACAAGATTGTATCCCTTATTCATCACCAACTAATTACTAAAATAAAATACATACATATAGAAACATAACACAAAAATTGTAACAATCACAAACATTACCATCCAAATTCAAACACATAAACACAGAAACCACTCAAAGCGTCCAAGCGAATACGTACAAACCATTCCAGGAAAGCATCAAAATTAAAATGAAAGAAGAGAACGATATAGTCATGTCAAACAAATAAAACATAATATAAATTTCTAATTCTGAAGTTGATCTCAAACATATACATATTAATCATAATCTAAAATAGTATAATTTTTTTCCCTCAACTCGAACTAGCCTAGATCCATCTAATTTTGGATCTATCATGCGCTGAGAGGGATGAAATCCCTGGAGATGAAAAATTTTCCTCAAATTCTACACTCCAAAAAGAAGGTTTTTTACCTCAAGGGATTTGATCCCTCTCATCGCATGATCGATCCGGAGTTAGATAGATCTACATTCGTATATGATCATATTTGGATGCATCATGGGAAAACAAATTTGAATAATTTCAATGATGTATTGGTCCATTGATATCCATACCTAATTGAATGGACCATAATCACTTGCAGACTGTGAATGTTTGATTCATTATAAAATTCATAAGAAGACTTTTGCGATGTTGATAATTGATTCTAATTAGAATCAGTTAAAAGTAAGAGATATTAATTGTCAATACAAAAGTAAGAGATATTAAATGGCCAACATAAGTGAAAAGTAACACATTATAGTGTAGAAATGGTTTGGTGGGTTCCATTTTATTCGAGTCGGAAGAATGAAGAATTTACATGATTTGGTGCATATGGAATTTATGGAGAATTATATTGTACTCTATTGTATGTAAATTTACATAAAATTTTGAAATTTTAGAAAAAAAAAAAATAATTGTAATATCAATATTTTAAAATAATGATAAATTATTGAGGAAGATGTACTTTATTCATGCAAATTTATATAAAATTTTGATACTTAAAAAAAAAAAAAAATGTATTGTCAAAATTTTAGGTAATGATAAATTATTGATGATAATAATGTATTTTGTACTTTAATGTATGCTAATTTATATAAAAATTTGATATTTTACAAAAAATTATTTCAATTTGTGCTATCAATTTTTAAATAATGGTAAATTATTTATATTAATGATGATGACGATAAAAACATTGATAACGAAAATATGATGATGATGATGAGGACCAAGACAACTATGAAAACTTCAAAATTTTGATGATGATGATGATAATGAAATCTTTAGAAATCCGATGATGATGACTATGACAAAGAGGACATGGTCACTGCTGGGTCCTTTTTTTTGTGGATAATTTTGACCAATTTTGATAGAAAAGAGTCACGAATATAAGAAGTACAAGAAGTGATAAAATGGGTCCAAAAGTGGGAATAGAAAAAAGAAAGTGAAAATGATCTAAAAGAGCAATCACATCATGGTTTTCCAAGGCTACGGAGGAAGGATCGAGATGCTGAATTTGAAAGAACCAAGTGAAAAGTGGACTCAAAAGTTAGATGTCATCAAGGGGGTTAAGCTGGGCTTAATCAAGAAAGCGTGGATAAAATCAAATGCAAAAATTTATATAAAGAAGCATGGATCAAGCTACGAGGGGAGAGTAGAAGGAAAAAAAATTTCATTCTCCAATAATGAGAACTAAATTCCCTTTATGTATTTTATTATAATCTTGTCCTGGTTAGGTAATATTGAAGAAGTTTTGAAAATATCTTGCATAGTATTTTTGCATATTTATATTGTAATGACTTGGCTCTCTGAAATATAATATAAGGAGATTATTGTGGGGATCCAAAAATATTTCTCTCAAAAATGAATGTGATTGTATTATGTAGCCTTTTTAGATTTTCTTTAAAGTACTATGTTACTCTACTGTTATATCTTTATCTATTTTCGCATTAGTTTTCTTCTGAATGCTCATTAACGAATATAAGACTGATGAATAGATTAATTTTTAGAATGAATCTTATTACCATATATACCCTAACACATCATTTAATAGTATTGACACACCTCAAGTGAGACATGCCTCGTTTGTAGAGGATTGAAAATGTCAGTATTGTGCTAGACTACAACTAACACCTTTGTTGGTACCCTGAGGTCGAGCCCTGGGTCATATAGTAAAAACATTCACCAATATTAATTCCACTTAGCCTTGAAAAATTAGTTGTCCTTACCTTTGTTGGCTTTTATTGCCTCCTTATTTCTTCGTCCCTCCTATACATTGATCTAGGATCTAACCATCCTTTTGCCCCATCACCTTCTTAGACCATGGATTTTCACACTTAAGCTTCCTTGCATAGTTCTCATCCAAAGAGAATTTTTATATGTTGTTAGAGAATGACAAAATTTTAACGTTTAAAAAAATTCTAAAATTTGATGACGATGATGACAGCTATGACATAGTCATTCACTCAGCCTTGAAACCTTATTTTTCCTTATCTTTCTTAACTTTATGTCCTCCTTATTCATTTTTCTCTCATGTAAATTGGTAAATGATGGGACCACCCTATCCCACCAAAACCTTCTAAAACCATGAATTTTCACACTTTAGACTTATCACATAGTTGTCACCATCCTGAGGACAAATTTGAACCATCCAATTTCATGAAATTACCTAGTGAAAACCTAGTGGTCAAGCTTCCTCCTCCGACTTCCCATTTAAAAGTCTCATGAACTCATTATCCAATCCATTGTTCTCTATCCATCTCCTAGATTAATGGTATTATGGTTGTCAAAGAATTAGAAGGTAATGGTTCAAGGTAACTGAATAAAAATTTCCATGGGAGTGATTTATATACTTGCTTTTGTTCAAAAATAAGGAAGACACATATTTAATTTTTGGAATGGGCTAAACATCATGTGTCTTAGAGTGATTTAATTGAAGTGGAGAATGGTTTATTTTGACCTTGAAGTGGTTGTTCTCTTTTTGGTTCCAATATGAGTTCATTCACCTCATATTCCATTGCACCAATAGGGAAATATAACACCCCATTTTTAATCCAAACTAACTATGTATCGTAAATATGATGTATATCCATGGGAAGAACAATGAAATATGTAAATGATATACATTAAAAATAACAAAAATAAACTACATCACTAGCTACATGAATAAGGTACATGGGGCATACATTTCCACAAGAGAGGCAGTTAAAAGGAGGTTGAAGGGAAAGACATACACACATATTAATCCAAAGCTACCTTTCTCAATTAGTTTGTATGAACCATATATTTTCCTTTTTAAACCCCAAAAACCCAATAATTTGTATGCATGTATCTTCTATTCTAAACATATCAATGGCTGGAGAATATAGACTGCAAGACATAGAGGAACCATGTAAACTAAAACTACATGCATAAAATACATAAATAAAAAAGGGAAGTGATGTTGTCACCGCACGGCTCTTGTTATTTGATGCGAATAGCCATCAATATTCAATTTTAATATATTACACATTTTTATCATCTAAAAAATAAAATCATTGTCATATTGGTTGGTTTTCATTTATTCGTTGGTATAATATACTTTTATAATATCGAACTTATTACATAACCCATATATATATATATTCCCATCACTCTTAATGAGATACTTGCTATTTTATGTATCATTTAATGAAAACTTAGTACCTTGAATTTTTAGAACTTCACTTGAAATATATGTTATGAACATTGCTATTTTCACAATCCTTTTCATTCTAAGGATCCACATGCTATTTATCATTGATAATTATTATTATTTTCTCTTATAATCTATCATAATGAGTATTTGTACTTGTTTCATACATATATTTATTAAATATTTTGTTTTGGATAAAATTGAACCTTTATTATTAAGCTAAGTGATTATTTTGAACATGTATGATTTTTATTAAGTTTAGATATGAATCTACTCAAAATGGTCCTTGTAAACATAGAAAAACCTAAATTTGTGATTACCTTGGTGAGAATTATGATAATGTCCATTAAAATTATAACATCGTGAAATCCTTTATTCTCTCTTCTCTAGAATTAGCATCCCCCCTTCAGTATTATATGCATCTTTATATTAAATAGTCGTTCACATTCTTCTTGATATTTCTAACAACAATATTATCTTACAATAATTTTACCTATTAAATCCTTTGACAATAGTCCTAGAGTTGTCTTCTTTGTGCCTCATCCCATGCCAAAGATTGATGAGAAATATCATCTATATATTTGATTAGTTGGAGCAACAATTATTATCCCTTGGTAGATTTTTTTTTCTTTTCTTTTAAACAATAACAATTATATTTGTATTGGTTGAAAAAATATATGGAAAAACCTACACATATTCACATAATGAGGGGAAAGTGATAATAAACAAAAAATTCCAATTTTTATTCAATAGGAGATGAAGTTCTAACTTTTCTTCCCCTAACTTATTGGTCCAACAACCAGTCCAACTAGAAAACTTTTCAACAAAATGATTACTGAGAAATATGCAACAAAAATATATCTTACTTAAGGATGAACCTCACAAAGTATACCAAACCTTGGCCAATAAGGACTAGGAGACTAGTCCTTTATTGAATCCAATTTATTTTTCTCCAATTTAATTCTTTATTTTATGCCTCAAGTTGATGGTAATGAACTATCAGTTCTTTGAGAGCTCTCCCATACAAAGGAAAAATTAGCATTTTTTAAGCATCCACCACCCATTGTGTTAATTCTTCATTATCCCATTCTACGTTATTCATTTTTCCTTGAATATATCCCTACCACATAGCTAGTAAATCCCATCAAAATTAGTTATCTCTAAAATTTTCCTCCACTTCCTTGATGCTCCATAGGAGAGATACTTCTTCCAAGAAAAAAAATTGTCATAAGCATGAATTAGAGGCATCAATGGATTTCCTTCAAATCCAAATAGGGGGATAAATGAAAATTATTCTCGCGTTTGAAAAAATCCCTTTATTTCCAAGAGTGTTAGGTATTTACGAAAGCATTTACTGTCTGTATGACCAACCAAAATTCTCCTACATTTTTCAATGAAGGAATATTTTACTAGAGAAAAATGAAAATAAGTTTTATTATTCCATAGAAATGGGTACTAGAATGTGGTGGATAAAAATCTAAACTCAAATGTTGTGACCTTGGTAGGATAGCCCTTACAGGAAATTGCAATAGACAACAACATAAACTTGGTATAAAGACATAGAAATTCTTTATTTGAGTGAAATTTCCAGGTTGGTATGAAATTTTGATAGAAATTATATGATCCTAGTAAAAATTGGCTCCCTCATGGATTGAGTAATGTATGACATACAAAAAAATTCTAGTAACAAAACTATTGAATTCTTAACCAAGAATACTTGCAAATAATTAGGAAATCTCCCTATATGGACTATCCAATGTTCATACCTCAATTTTGATGGTGTTCACCAACTCCTTGGTAGGTCGTCTTAAGGATTTATTGAGAAGATCATTTCCTCCATTATGGCTTGAGAGGAAGGCATTGGAATTTTCCATCTTGAAAAATATATTGGATTCAGGAAGTCGAAGCATGTTCCTAAATAAATTATGAGTTAGAGGAACAAGGGTGTTGCTAGCTTTTATGAGTCATATATGTCTCCATATTAAGGGACCCATTATACAATACAAATACACATAGGTATGATATGATTGAATTCATAGGTTTCTTGAGTCCAAACTCCAAGTGTCCCTTATGAATTTAAATGATTTTGTTGTTGCAAATAACTAATTTCCAATATTTGGTATCAGAGCTAGATTGAGGGTTACTATTTCACTAGAGTACCCGATGTTGTGCATAAAGGAGATGAAGTAAATTATTGATATCCTCATGTGTTGTGAGAAAGTATTGTTGTTGGTACGTTCATGTTGTTAAATACCTAAGTAGAGTCATGGTGTCGAAGGATTTTTTTGGATTATGTCTTTAATTTTGGAGCTTAAAAATTCATATTATTTTTTTATTGTTGGATTATCACTCAAAGTATTCTTATATATGAAAAAAAAGTTTGTGACTTGAAAATGAAACTAAATACTAGAAAACCAATGCACCTCAAAAACTAATTGGAAAAAAGGCTTAAAGTGTAAAATTAATGTAATTAAAGTTGAATTAGTTGCGAATTGTTTTCTTTGGACACACTTTTACCTATAGATGGAAAAAATTTGACTAAGGCTTTTAAGTTCCAACTACCTTAGTTGTTGATGTGACTAAATTTGATGTAGGAGCATCATGGTTCCAAAATTTGTACATTTAGTAGAATCTAGGGGGTCTTGTGTTTTTCAAGGGAGTTGGTTTCTTAAGTATTGAATTAATGTAATTTCAATGTTTTGAGTGATTTTATGTGAGACATTTATAATATGATTTAATTAAATATTGTGATTCATATTTGTGAATGTTCTCGAATGTAGGAGAACATGAGAGATTTAGGCTAGTTGAGATTTCAAAGGGATTGTGAATCCTAGACTTAGGAATTAGTTGTTGATTTTATGGATTTAGAAGAATCTTTGGATATAGTTGAGAACATTGAGGATCTGAACCAGAATTGGTTGCAGAACCTTTTGTATATATTTGTAAGCCTCGAAGGCATTAAGAGATATTATACTTAGATAATAGAGTAAACGTAATTGTAAGCCTATGAGCATAGAGAGAGAGAGGGAGATAAAAGGGCCATGTAAAAGGTGCATCAGGCCAACAGTAGATTGTAAACAAGTTTTTTTTTTTTTTTTTTTGCACGATTTATTTATTAATGAAGAAAAGGAATTTCACTGTGACTGTGTGTCATTTCCGTTATGTGTTGAGTGATCCATAATAGAAATTTTTTTATATTAGTGTAATAATTCCTTGTAATTAATTCTAATTGAATGAATAAGTTTTTCTGAGTGATAAAAGACTTAATTGCTGGGCAGAACCTGTATGATTCTAGTCTGGGAATTAAACATTTGTGTGTGGAGCTAATAAGAACAAATAAGTGCAGATAAAAATTTTGTGCAGGTCGAGAAGGAGAAACAAATGTGAATTCTGGATGAAGGGAATAATCAATGGTATTCTAGATTGGAAACAATGTGCAGAGCATGCAGCAAGCGTGAAAGCTATAGATCTGAGTGAAAACCAAAAGAGAAATCTCAGGAGGGAGTAGCGTGGATGATAAAGATTTCTAAAGTGGTGGTAGTCATAAAAAAAAAATTGATTAAGACATAAAATCCTTAAAATATTCTAGAGAAGAGATCGGACGACAAGGATTAAGTCACAGATCTAAGGTGAAGACGGACGGACCAGATCAAATCACATTGGTCATAAAATAGTAGCGCAAATTGCAATTGGTGATTATTTTAGTTACATGTTAAGACATTGCAAGGTAAGTAATTTAGGTTGCGATGCAATTAAGAGCCATGTGTCAGGTGGAGCAGCTTAGCACATATCACACATCGCATGCGATAAGATATTGCAACGAACTGTGAAATGTTAAGTTTGCGAAGTGCAAAGTGTTAAGTTTTGCAAATGGCGAAATGATGTATTTTCTGATTTGCAAAGTGGAAAAATCAATGAACTTGTGATTAGTTCTGAAAAGTGTGACGAAGGATTGTGATGTGAGATTGAATAGGGAAGAGCCTCGATAAATGTGTAGAATCTTGGTGAGCATGCAGAGTCATGTGAAAAATATGGAAGGATAATTTTAAAGGTTTTATATGTGTTCCCGATGGTTTATGGCATAATTCTATAATGAAGGTTTTATAATAGAACAGAGAGGGGATTGAAAATTTAATCCTTTAATGATTAAAGCGTTTATAATAATGGTTTTGGAATTAAAATGGGGTACCACAAAGCCTGTGTTAATGGTGATGTATTGTAGGTAAGTTAAATACTTTCGTATAATAAATTTAAATGAAGAATTAAATTATGGGAACGGGAAGACATAACTAAGATTCTGTGTATGTGGGTATTTGTGGCTTTATGGTTGCATCATTTGGTATCAGAGCAGGGAAAGATTTCCTACAGAGCTAAACTATGAAGAAGACATTTAGTAGTAGAGAAGAATAATATTCTGCATGAAATGGAAGGAAAATTCAAGAGTGATTCCGGAATAGAGGAGAATAAGTCAGATTATAAATCTGAAAGGGTGGATACAAGTGTAGAAAGAAATTTCAAACAGTAAAATCTGACAAAGCGATGGTTGATTTCTTATGGAAAATGGAGATCCATTCGAGTGTTGAAGAGTGGAAGTAGACTGGCTTATGAAATCATATAGGTAGTGTTTTATATTAACTTTGGTTTGAGTTTTGTAGGTTGTAGACAAAGGAGGAATATCTCAGCAAAGAAAGCAAGGGCAGCTGTAAAGAAAAGAAAAACTAGTTGTGTTCTTGAAGGAAAAGTAAAGTGGATACTATGAAGAAAGTGGTAGTGAACATGAAGAATCCAGCTGAGGTTGGACATAGAGGACAAGAGTGTTCTCAGAAGAAAGTAGAATTGTAGAAGCCAAAAATTAAAGGAGTTTCTCAATAGAGGTTCTAGAGATAGAGAATCAGTGTTACCGGAAGACCAAGCTCAAGGGAGAGAAGACTTGGTGAGGTACTTGCAGTAGGTATGAAGACTTGCTGAGAAGGAGATGCTTAGTGTAATTCACAAGTGAATAGATGCAATTCACAAGTGACAGAAGAATGACTACTGATAGTCATAGAAAAGGTTCAAAGAGAAGCCACAACATCAGAAGAGTGGAGAAATATGCCAAGGTAAATATCATATGGAAGATAAGTCAAGAAGAGATTGATAGAGATAAAGCTGAGATAAATTTCCATCTTGAATTATTGATGGATATGTTGCAGAGAAATAAGGTAGACCAGAGGTATGGTTGGACTATGAGAAAGAACATGAAATGGAATAGGCTACAAGAAAAGAGAAAGAAGTAGGTGAATATGCAGTTAATAGAAGAGCTTATAAATATTGAGAAGATAATGGATGTTCAATTGAAATCAGAGGAACTCACAAAAGTTGAGCTGAAAATGAAAGTTTTCATTTATGAAGTAGAACAGGGGGAAGATCTAGGTGAAGATGAAGGCTGGAGATTTGTGAAAGATCTTATGAACTATTTTGATAATTCAAAGCAGCATGAAGAAATGTGGACAAAGGTAGCAAAAGAGGAAATAAAGACTTGTATTTTTCCTAATACTTTTGATGTCATTACAGGTTTTTTAGGGGATGGGTAGTCTTTTGAACCTATCATAAAATTTGATGAAAGTATGGAAGTGTGCCTCTCAGAAGATAAATACTCTGAAGTAAATAATGATGGAGAATTCCTCTTGAATAAGAAAAACATTGAATTTTTGCACCAGAAAGAACCTAATAATGAATTGATTTCTGAAAGTAATGAAGAAATAGAGGAAAATATTATGGAGGATCTGAATCATATGAAAGATTCACAACAGCAAGAAGACCTGATGACTGAAGCATCAATTGGGACTGCAAGGTCTTATGTTCTTAAAACTGATAATTTGTGTATGTTTGCAGGTGTAATACATGATGATGGACAATCTTTGGGTATTGTCAAAGAAGAGGAAGCAGAGAGAAATAATGTTGTAACCAGCTCCAAAAATAGAAGAAAAGAGATATCAATGCCCTAGAAATAAGCCACTTCGAGGGGGAAACCTCTAATACATTACATGAATGAACAATTTCTGGATGATACAAATGACAAAACCTCCTCTCTATATATAGGATTCCATGTGGCCACAATGTAATCCGAGTGGGGCCACAATGTAATCCTAGCCGACCTAACAATAATAATTTAAGGGCACAATAATAACAAAATGGGGGTTACAAGGGTACAATAATAACAATAAGGGGCTATACTAGTGATATAGGGACCTAACATGCCCCTCTCCTTCAAAAAAGTGTTGTCCTCAACACTTGAGTAGCTCCGGGTGCTTCTGTATAAAATTCTCATCCTCCCATGTAGAATCTTCAGTGGGTAAGTTCTTCCACTTGATGAGATACTCTGAAATTGATCGATTCCGTAGTTGTCGAGTTCTTTTTTCCATGACTGCTTGAGGTTCCAATATGATTTTCCCTTCCCCATCAAGTTCTGGCAATACTGTTTGAACTGGAAGATTTTCACCTATAACCTTCTTTAAGCATGAAACATGGAAAACTGGATGTACTCGCGAAGAAGCAGGAAGCTCCAATTTGTATGCCATAGTACCAATCTTTTGCAACACCTTGTAAGGACCATAGTGCTTTGGCGATAATTTATTATCCTTCTTTGCTTGCTTGAGGGACATTTGTTTGTATGGTTGTAGCCGTAAAAATACCCAATCTCCTACATCAAAACTTCTCTCTCTACGATGTTGATCTGCCTGTTGTTTCATTCGATTTTGTGCCAAACTCAGGTTATCCTTTAAGAGTTAGAGAACTTCTTGCTGATGCTCGATGTGATCTTCCACTGCTTGAACCTTCGAATTTTCCCTTAAAGATGATGTGATGGATGGTGGATGATATCCATAAAGTGCCATAAATGGGGTCATTTTTGCTATAGTATGGAAGGAAGTGTTATACCACCATTCAGCGAGAGGTAACCACTTGACCCATTGTGTTTGTTTATCAAATACAAAACAACTAAGATATCCTTCCAAACATTTATTTACTATCTCAGTTTGACCATCAGATTGAGGATGATAAGATGAGCTATGAGCTAATTGAGTACCCAAACAAGAAAATAACTCCGTCCAAAAAATTCTAGTAAAAATGGGATCTCTGTCGCTCACAATAACCCTTGGGCTTCCATGTAGCTTTTGAATTCTGTCCATAAATGTAGTAGCAACCGTACTTGCTTTAAATGGATGAGATAATGCACAAAAGTGTGCATACTTGGTAAGTCTATCAACTACCACCATGATGACACTCTTCCCTTCGGACTTAGGTAAACCTGTGATAAAATCCATTGAAATCTCCTCCCAACATTGACTTGGAATGGATAAAGGTTGTAGAAGTCCCGGGGTCTTAATTGTTTCAACTTTATTCTGCTGGAAAACCAAACATTCCGCCACAAACTTTTGAATATCAGATTTAAGGCCATCCCAAAAAAATTCTTTCTTCACCCTGTGGTAAGTTTTTAAAAATCCTGAGTGTCCTCCTAAAGGAGAAGTGTGCAATTCCAAGAGAATCTTTTGTTTTAGTTGGGAATTCTTACAAAGATATAAGCGATCTTTGTACCATAAGGAATCATTTTTCCAACTAAATGTATCAGATGTACTAGGATCTTGCTGTAAATTTTGAATGAGTGTCCATAAATCTTTGTCCTTCTTCCATTCATCTCTTGCTTCGGTTATCCAATCTGGTTGGATAATAGAAATGGCACAAAGAAATGCTTCCACCTCTTCATTCTTTCTTGAGAGTGCATCTGCAACAACATTAAGCTTTCCCTTTTTGTAGATTATTTGAAAGTCATAACCCAACATCTTTGTGACCCATTTTTGCTGCTCTTCTGAAGATAGTCTTTGTTCCAAAAAGTGTTTAAGACTATCATGATCAGTTTTTACCTTGAAGTGTCTTCCCATTAGGTAATTTCTCCATTTCTTTAGTGCATGAAGTATTGCTAACATTTCCTTCTCATAAATAGGTTTCTGTAAATACTTTCCTTTGATTGGACGACTTTCAAAAGCAATGGGTCTTCCTTCCTGCATTAAAACTGCACCAATTCCATTTCCTGAGGCATCACATTCCACAATAAATTTTTTTGTGAAGTCTGGCGTAGCTAAGACCGGTGCTAGGCACATTGCCTCTTTAAGATGTTCAAAGGCCTTAGTTGCTTCAGGAGTCCATGAAAATGCACCTTTCTTCAATAATGTTGTTAGAGGTGCTGCTATTCTCCCATAATTCTTAACAAACTTGCGATAATACCCTGTTAACCCGAGAAATCCTCGCAACTGCTTTATGGTTTTGGGGACTTTCCATTCCTTAATGGCTTTAATTTTTTTAGGGTCTACCTTAACACCCTCGTGAGATACAATATGACCCAGATATTCCACCTCTTGTACTCCAAAGAAACATTTGGATGTTTTTGCATATAATTTTTTCTCCGCAATAGTTTGAGCACCCTATCAACATGTTCAACATGATCCTTCCAAGACCTGCTGTAGATTAGTATATCATCAAAAAATACTAGCACAAATTTTCTAAGGAAGGGTTTGAAAATGGAATTCATCAACCCTTGAAATGTAGAAGGTGCATTGGGAAGGCAAAAGGCATGACCAAAAATTCATAATGACCCTCATGAGTTCGAAATGTTTTTTTTGGAATATCTTCAGTCTTCATTCTAATTTGATGATATCCTGAACGAAGATGCAACTTGGTAAAATAAATTTCTCCATGTAATTCATCCAATAATTCATCAATCACAGGAATGGGAAATTTATCTTTAATGGTGAGCTTATTGATCTCCCTATAATCTGGACACATTCGCCATGATCCATCCTTCTTGTGTACCAATACTACAGGAGCAGAGAAAGAACTTTGACTAGGTTGAATTATACCCGCCTCTAACATTTTTGCAATCATACATTCAATTTCTCTCTTTTGGACATAAGGATATCTATAAGGCCTGATGTTTAGAGGAACACTTCCTGGAATCAAATGAATAGCATGATCATGATCACGAATAGGTGGGAGTCCTTTGGGAGTTTCAAGCACCTTGGAATGATTGTCCAAGACTTGTTGGAGATCTGCAGAAATAGATGATTTTGATGTTGGAACTTCTAGTGAGCATAATTGTGCAATGACGCCTCGTTGTTATTTTTTTAGAAGCTTTGTCATGACATTAGAGCTTACTATCTTTACCGGCTTCCCCACAATACCCTGTAATTCAACTTCCTTTCCTTTTGAAAAAAATTTCAAGAAAATTTCTTGAAAATTAAAAGCTACCGTCCCCAAAGATTGTAACCATTGTACTCCTAGTACAACATCAGCACCTCCCATAGGAATGGAAAGTATTGGACTATTCAATACATATTCCCCCATGGTTAGCTTGATATTATGGCATTTTCCAGAGAAATTTATAGTTCCTCCATTTGCAACCATCACTTGACATTCTGGTGCTGGGTATAGGAAACAATTTAATTCCTTGGCTACCTTACAATGAATAAAATTATGGGTGCTACCCGAATCAATCAACACTATTACCTTTTTCTTCTTGATTTGTCCTTTTATCTTGAGAGTTTGAGGAGTGGTAATTCCTGCCAGTGCATTACACGATATGGTCGGATTCATTTCTTCCTCTTCTAGAGTTGGTTCCTGGTGTATATCCTCTTCTTGTTCATTTTCTTCTTCCTCTTCACAATCTATGTAAAATAATTTCTTCTCAGCACACTTATGACCTTTAGTGTATTTTCTATCACAACCGTAGCAAAGCCCTTTTGCTCTTTTTTCTTCCAATTTTTGTGGTGTCAACCTTATAGGTTGTGGAAATCTAGATGTAGCAACACTTCCTTCTTTATAGAATTGAGTGGTAGGCTTCCTTGTCGCCATAATTTTACATTCAACTTTTCTTGCCAACCTGAATGCCTTCTCCAATGAATCAGGTTCCAAAACGCGAACTTCATGTTGGATGTTATCCTTTAAATTGCCTATGAAGAGATCAATCCTGTGTTCCTCTGGAATATCAGTTACCCTTATATTCAATTTTTGGAAGTCCTCAATGTGTTGCCCCACTAAACCCTTTTTTTGAGATTTATCAATTGGCTAAAGAAGGTGTTGCTCTTTGTATCCTCATAATGTGCTATCATTTCCTCCATAAAAATTGACCAAGTGACAATTTTTTTATAGGAGCAAAGCCATCGATACCATACAAATGTATTTTGTTCTAAATGTAAAGTTGCAATGCGTACCTTTTGTGTGTTTTGCACATTATGGAGATCAAAATATTGCTCCATCTGTAGTATCCATGTTACAGGATACTTTCCATCAAACTTCCTCATATCCATTTTTGGAATATGGTGGTTCTTCCCGCCAACATTAGAGTTTATGAAATCACGATTAACATTTATTTTGTTCTCATCATGAGGTTATTCTACTATCTTTTCACCATTAGGAAACATTTCTTGTATCAACTTTGTCAAACCTTCGATGTCTGTTTTTAGATCATTCTTCATGTTTTCCATGTTTTATTTCATGTCATCCATCTTAGCTTCCATGACATCCATCTTAGCTTCCACGCCATCCATCTTAGCTTGCACGCCATCCATCTTAGCTTCCACGCGTTTCTTCAAAACTTCCATTTCATTTTTTGTTGCTCTTTGCGAGAGTGAAATTTGTTGCACTTGCTCTTGTAATTTTGATAGATCATGTTGCAATTCTTCATCTTCATGAGTCATAGTAGACCCTTATGAAGGCTTAATGGGTGTTGAATTATTTTTATGAGGCATATTTTAGAACCCAATACTGATATCTATTCTACAATATGCCCTTGGAATCAATTCAAATTGATTCTTCAAACAAGACTTATGCAATTCGGAAAAAAAATACACACCTTTTTCTTGCTTTTGAGGAGCTCGATGTTGAAATTGGATTATCTCTATGATTGCAGCACTTCAATATATGAATTTCGGTACTGAAGTAGCCATATGAATTATCTTTCGAATGCCACAGGTCTGACCTAATTTGGATTCTCCAAGACAAAGTTGTGTCCAATCTCCCACAATGACCTAATTATGGACTGGTTCAGTAAAGATAACTTGTACGACTTGCCACGTGTCACTGTTTCGTCCTTTGTATCTGAAATTGATAGCCAAGAAACTAAAGTCCGTGTACTTGCGACCAATTTTTACGGCACTCCAATCCGATCCCCAGAGAGAGAGTTATTGAACTTTTCCCACGATCACCTCTTTGAGATGAAATTCAGGAGCCTGAAAAAGCACTACATTCCACAGATCATATCTCCAAAAATATTGTGAACCAAGCTCTGAAATTGTTTGAAAAATTTCCTCAGGATTTCAGCTTCACACCATATGAATTTCAGATTCTTAACCTTCGTAGAAAAAAATTTATAGCGCAAATGCCACGATGACCTGTTTAGGAGCTTGAAAAAATACCTAACTTCCACAGATGATATCTCAGAAAATATTGCGAACCAAGCTCTGACATTTTTAGACAATCTTCCTCAGGATTTCAGCTTCGCACCCTAAAAATTTCAGCTTCTGAAACTTCGTAGAAAAAAAGTTATAGCGAAAATGCCACGATGACCTGTTTGGAGCAGCGAAACCCTAGAATCCCAAGCTCTGATACCAAATGTTGTGTAACCAGCTCCAAAAAATAGAAGAAAAGAGATATGAACGCCTTATAAATAAGCCACTTCGAGGGGGCAACCTCCAATACATTACATAAATGAACAATTCTTGGATGATACAATTTACAAAACCTCCTTTCTATATATAGGAGTCCATGGGGCCATAATGTAATCCTAGTGAGCCACAATGTAATCCTAGCCGACCTAACAATAATAATTTAAGGGCACAATAATAACAAAATGGGGGTTACAAGGGTACAATAATAACAATAAGGGGGTTACACTAACAACAATATGGGACTATACTAGTAATATAGGGACCTAACATAATTTTAATTTTTGTTAGTTCTAAGACTTGTGATCCATAGTGTAGATAGAAATGTCTTTCTTCGAAAAGATATCAATCAAAAGATAGAAATGTGATCCAAAAGCAAGAAGAAGTGGAGAATGATATCAAGCAACTAAGTGAAGTTATTGAGGAGGTTGATAAGAATACCATTGAAGCTTTTCTGAGTCATGTAGAAGACTTGGAATAGAAAAAAGGATTTAATGACCTAATCATAAAATAAGACTATTGAGTCTTGTGGATTTACAACTGAAAAATTGTGTGTGATTGCAATTTTTGACGATTTTGCAGGTGATATAAAATCACTGGAAACCGTCATAAAGATGGGGGATGAGGCTATGGTATCTTATGAAGATAGCCAAGGAAAATCACATGTAAAATTGAAAGAATTGGAGTTATTGGAGAATTGGTTGAAAGCATCAATAGAGAAGAAAGAACCTGATGAAGACTGCAAAGGATCTGTAGCAGAGGAAGAAAATGTCACTACAGTCAAAGAATCAGAAGGAAATTTACTTTTTGAAAGTAAATTTGTAGGTAGTGAGAAAAAGAGGGATGCTGTAGAGGGAGATATCTTAAGATATATTCAGGACGTTTTGGAGGCAACAATGTCTGGAGTAATATTTGCATCAATGTCGATAGCAATATCTACAACAATATTTAAAGTAATTCTGATTAAGGATCCTGAAGATTTGAAAAATGTAGAGATGCAAAAGATAGTAGACAACAACAACAAATTAAAGAAAGGAGGTAGAGGTAGTAATAAATGGCAAAGTGTGTACAAGTCCAATGATATGCTGGACATGGAGATTGAGATAATAATAAGGTTGATGAGAAAAGTTTCTCTGAAGAAGACACTAGCAAGAAAGAAAAGAAATAGCAACAAGAGAAAGAGAACAATAGACTATGATAGTATATCTAGTGGGGAAATGCAGCATAAAGTATGGAGACCTAGAGAACAACAACAAACAACAACAAAAACAACCAAAGAAAGACTACATAACAAATTTTAGGATATAGGACGACAACTATTAAAGACACATGATCTATATATCATGAATGTTTTCTACCTTGGGAGTCTGATGTAGGAGCATCGTGGCTCCAAAATTTTCACATTTAGTAGAATCTATGGGGTCTTGTGTTTTTCAAGGGAGTTGGTTTCCTAAGTATTGAATTAATGTAATTTCCTTGTTTTGAGTGATTTTATGTGAGACATTTAGAATGGGATTTAATTAAATATTGTGATGAATATTTGTAAAAATTCTCGAATGTAGGAGAACATGAAAAAATCCTTAAAATATTCTAGAAAATAGATCGAACAACAAGGATTAAGTCGCAGATCTGAGGTGAAGACGGATGGACTAGATCGCATTGCATTGGTCATAAAATAGTAGCGCACATCTCAATCAGAGATTATTTTATTTACATGTCAAGAAATTTCAAGGTAAGTAATTTAGGTTGCGATGTGACTAAGAGCCACGTGTCAGGTGGATCATCTTAGTGCACATCTCACATCTCATGAGATAAGATATTGTGGTTATCTATGAAATGTAATGTTTGTGAAGTGCAAAGTGTTAAGTTTTGCGAATGGGGAAAATGTATTTTCCAATTTTTGAAGTGGAAAAATCAGCGAACTTGCGATAAGTTCTAAAAAGTGTGATGGTGGATTGCGATGTGAGATTGTGCAAGAAAAAGCCTCGATAAATGTGTAGAATCTTGGCAAGCATGGAGAGTCACGTGCAAAATAAGGAAGGGTAAGCTTAAAGGTTTTATATGTTTTCCCGATGGTTTACGACATAATTCAATAATGAAGGTTTTATAATAGAACAGAGCGATGATTGAAAATTAAAACCTTTTATGGTTAAAACATTTATAATAATGGTTTTGGAATTAAGCCCGAGTACTGCAAAGCCTGCGTTAATGGTGATGTATTGCGGGTAAGTTAAATACTTCTGTATAATAAATTTGAATGAATAATTAAATCCTGGGAATGGGTAGACATAATTAATTTTCTGCATATGTGGGTATTTGTGGCCTTATGGGTGCATCAAATTTTGATGAATGAAGTTGTTGTATCACACTATAGCCTAGAGCATGCACCCCATGCTTGAAAAAAAGGTATTTCCCCGTAGGAAAAACACCGTAGGAAACCACTCACATAACTAGATCAAAGACTAGTACACAATTTTTTTACATGGTTAAAACCTTCAAAGAAAGAAATGATCCACACCCTAGCCAACATGCCCACTTGAGGAAATATATTAATGCATGAGAAAGATATTATATGTAATCTTTTCTCATAATTGATATTAAAAAATTAACTCTCATGCTCTTTAAATTGATATCATGGAATAAAAATACTTCAAATGGTATTCCAAATATCCATACAGAAGGATCCCCTTTAAAACTAATCATGAACATGAGTGGCTTCCCCACTTATCACCTTGAAAAGAATGTGGAAAAGTTCCTAGGCCCCTTGGTTAGAAATGTGGAGGGCCTTTATAAATGATTCCTTATATTGGATAAGGCTCATTAAGGATGAAAGAGTTGAACCAAATGATATCCTCATTAGCTTTTATGTGGTTTCCATTTTCATGAATATTCCATTGGATGAAGCTATTCAAATGGTCATGGAGGTTACTGGCTCTAAAATGGAAAAAATAGAAAAAAAATTACCTACATTATGCCTTCTTTAGATTCCAAATAGTATTTTATGAACAAGTCAATGGGGTCTCCCTTGTCCTCTATTGTGGCCAACATTTTTACTGAAATATTTGAAAAAAAGGCACTTGAATCATACCCCAGAAATCCTAGGAAATGGAAAATATAGGTAGGTTATATTAATGTATTTTTTCCTCACAAGATCGAAGAACTATGGAAATTCCTTAAGCACCTTAATTGTATTTTAGAACACATTGAGTTCACTATTGAGCTAGAAGAGAATGCTGGATACCCTTTCCTCGATGTACTAATTCACAAGAATCATGATGGACATCTTGGTCATGAGGTATGAAAACTCATATGGAGATTTACCTTCATGTAGACTCTCATCACCAGAGTCATTCACAATATGGCCTTTCTAAACACTCTCGCTGCATAATGGATGCTATAATATCTAATGAAGACCACATAGAGAAAGGATAAGATCACCTTACCAATATTTTTATGAGAATTGGTTATAATGATAAATTTATCAAAATTGTACATCCATATGGTAGAGATTTCATCTAGGTGGATATTGGTGGCCACCCGCCTATTCCACTTGGGGCCCCACCATTATCTCTTTCAGTTTTTCAGTTTTGGTACAACTTACTATTTTTAGCAATTTTTCGGGTCTTGAACTTCCGAAGCCGTTTTGAAACCCTAAACGACCTTTTTTGGGCATCGTGCCTGCAACAAATATTCATGTCGATAGTTTTAGTCCTCAAATAGATCTTTCTAATGATATATCATGGGCTTCAAACGGAGATAGTATGCCAAAGTTACGTCCCTGGGAATTTGAAACACCAATTTACCCAAACGGGGCCCATAGTTTTGGTGCTTCATCTCCTAGG